>CM053584.1:356331857-356359102 GCA_028627135.1 Pseudochirops cupreus
TTGGGTTTTTCTTGTGCTGGCTTCCCGGAGGGAAGGTGGATTCTCCTCTCAATTGAACTGTGTCCTCAGCCTGGGCATGGTGATCTTTGTGATGGCCTTGTTTGTTTGCTTTGAGCCAGTCCTAGTGTGAGACACTTCTTTATGTACATAGAAACGGTTGTCCTTTATTGACAGAAACCCTAGAGATGGGGCCTTAGGGGACTACAGTTCCTAGGGCCCAGCAGGCCATACTGCTCATTCCTCACTGTTAATAGCACTAAGTTGAGGGGTGAGAGAGAGGCTAACTTGAAACACAGGAACGGTTACTTATCCTTCCCTGGGTCTCTTTTATCCCATAACAAACTGTAGATAATATTCCTGCTTTGTGATGACAAGCTACATCTAGAATCTGACCTCCTTCTGTTATGTGTTTGTTTCAGTAGCCCCAAATCTAAGCAGGAGGTGATGGTCCGTCCCCCCACAGTGATGTCCCCATCTGGAAACCCCCAGCTGGATTCCAAATTCTCCAATCCGGGTAAACAGGGGGGCTCAGCCAGCCAGTCCCAGCCATCCCCCTGTGACTCCAAGAGTGGGGGCCACCCCCCCAAAGCACTCCCTGGCCCAGGTGGGAGCATGGGGCTGAAGAACGGGGCTGGAAATGGTGCCAAGGGAAAGGGGAGAAGGGAGAGAAGTATTTCAGCGGACTCGTTTGATCAGAGGGACCCTGGGACGCCAAATGATGACTCTGAAATCAAAGGTATGTGGGCCAGAACATCCAGAGTCTGGGAAGTGGGGAAGGTCCAAAGGAAGGCTTCTTGTCATTTTCAGTGGAGTTCTTCTAGGTTTCCTATACCATGAGCAGCTTTTCTCGAATTTTCTAGCAGGGTTGCAGGTGGGCTGGGAATGAGTGAGCATGTTCTTGGAGGTTCCTTCCTCTTACGATGTTCTCCTTGGGTTTTCTGGCATCCCTTTTGTTGGTACAACTGCATGAAAGCCAGTAGTTCCAGTTTGTGGATGCAAATAACCCACATTGGAGGAGTTCCTCTGACACACCCACCTCTTCACCATCAGATTCATCCTCCAAGACTCGTGTTTTGTGCCCTCTGGTTGCCACTTTGTCAGACTTGTAGGCACAAGAGGAAGCCTTAATGGCCCTGGCATGAGTCCGGGCTAGTTGCAGCCGATTTCTCAGTGGTAGGAATGAGCGACTACGTGTGGCAGAGGATTGGCAGGCAACCGAGGTGGAGTGAGTCAGGACGGGGGAGAGGCTGAGGCTGCTGAGGCTGTTGTTTTTACTTCTTTGCTCCTCCCCCAACATGATAACACCCAAGCCTATTCGATCCTTTTTTTTCTGGTACTTGACCTGTGCCAATGAAAGGAATGACAAGCCAAGACATGAAGCTCAGATTTCAGGGGCAAAAGTGTGACCTTTCCCTATAAAATCAGGCCCCAACCATGTGAGTCGGAATGAGCAATTTAACCATAAGGATGATTGAATATTTCCATAAAAGTGAAATTGGTTTATCTTAGCAAAACATTTCTGGAAATGCTCAGAGTTGGTTTGGGCTACAAAAGCACTAAATTCTGGGAATGGGGATAGGAGGAAGAATTTTTTTTCTTTTTCCCTCTTTCCCCTTCTTATTTCTTCCTGAAACATGCACGCATCTCTTCTTTCTTTAGAGTGTAATTCTGCGGATCATATAAAGCCCCAGGATTCCCAGCATCCTGCACACTCCATGACTCCTGCAAATGCTTCAGCCCCGAGGTCTTCCACCCCCTCCCATGGCCAGACAGCTGCACCAGAGCCAGCTGCTACCCAGAAGACGCCATCCAAAGTGGTTTATGTATTTTCTACTGAGATGGCCAATAAGTGAGTAGTTGTCACGTGCACCTGGCCATGGTTTGGGATTCTCAAGGCCCCTCATTCTCATTTCCATCCTGGTTCTGAGCTCTCTAGCTTAACAGCCCCAGGGCAATAACTGGGTGGGACAGAATGCCTTGTTCACCTGGCCCAGGCTGGCAGCTTGGAAAGGCAAGGAACTTTCTGGGGCCCCTTCCCCAGTGCTGGCAGGAAGGGAGCCTGGGGACAAGGATCTTTGGAATAGATTGACAGCCCTTCCACCCCAGCCTTTCTTGTGCCCTCCTCCTCCTCTCTCTCCCCCACTGTCACAAGCCCATTACAGGAATGGGATGACAAAAAAAGCAGACTCGCTCTTTCCTCTCTAAATGGGGCTTAAGCTGCCACTGTTGCCGATGTGTTTGGAGTGTGACATCTCCCCTCTGTCCTTCCAGGGCTGCCGAAGCCGTGCTGAAGGGCCAGGCTGAAACGATTGTCTCCTTCCACATCCAGAACATCTCCAACAGCAAGACAGAAAGAAGCGCTGGCCCTCTGGTATGGACAGCGGGTGGACAGGGGCTCTTGGGAAGAGTGGTCAGTTGTGTTCACATTTCGGTCTGTCTCCTGATGGCCCACATGACTTCGGGTGATGGACGTCATCTCTTTGGACCCCTCTCTCTTCGTCTGTAAATAGGGGAGGATATCTGACTTCGATCTCTGAATTCAAGATCCTCTGATTCTGGTTCTACCGGGGAATTGTGGTACTTTGTCATGTGTATGTGCTCACTTCTTCCAGTAGGTGGTGCAGCAGATAGAGTACTGGTCCTGGAGTTAGGAAGACCCGAGTTCAAAGCTAGCTCCACTTACCTAGCTGTGTGTTCCTGAGCAAGTCACTTAACCTCTTTTTGCCTCATCTGTAAATAACAGTACCTACCTCCCAGGGTGGTGAGGAAAAATTCAATGATGTTTGTAAAAAGTGCTTAGCTCAGTGTCCAGCACAGAGTGGGTGCTACAGTTACTATCGGGACACGATGTCGGGGGAGCAAAATATTCTTTCGCTGCATCTGTTTTCTTCTGTAACATCTTCTCTATGTGATGCTTGAGGTATGCCCAGGTAAATCTCAGGTTGCATGTTGAGCATAGAATAAGGCTTAAAATTCCAGGTCGGCTGAAGGACCAGGAAAAAAAAGCCCCAACTAAAAACTGTATCCTCATCATCCTCATCATTGTCCTTAGCATTTGTGTAGCACTTGAAGAATTTCACAGTATTTGCAAAGACTATCTCGTTTGACCTTCAGAACAATCCTGTAAGGTAGGTGCTAATACTGTCCCTACATTGCAGAGAAGGAAACTGAGGCTAAAAGAGGTCTGGCGACTTTCCCTGAGTCACACATCTAGTAAGTGTTTGTGGCAGAATTTGAACTCAGGTCGTCCTAGAACCAAATATGGTATTTTACCCATTGTGTGAACCAGTAGCCTCACTGGCTTCTGGTCTTCACAATAAGGAGTGGCTACTCATGTGGCTCTTAATTTTATTTTATTTCTTAAAGTGTTTATTGGGCACTTCCAAAATTGTTTTTTGTCTGTCTCTAGGTACACTATCTGGATTGTGATCAGTGAGCATTTATTAAGCACCTTCTGTTGTTCCAGGCACTGTGCTAAGTGCTGTAGATACAAAGACAAAAATGAACAGGTCCTGCCTTCAAGGAGCTTATATTCTATCAGTATAGTAGCAAGAATACTAGTCTCCTCATGAAAGGGCCTACGTCCAAATGTCAGTTCTGCTACTTACTGGTTATGAGGTAGAAGAAGTCTTAAATTGTCCTGAATACAGTGGGGATTTGCAGCACATAGCAGACCAGATCAAGCATCTGTGGAACTGCAACGTACAAGGCGCCATGCTGGGCGCGTTCACAGTACAGAGGGGTATCCTTGCCCTGAGGAATTTACATGTCGTTGGAGAAGACATTGGAAGACTGAAATTACTGAAGTAGTGATCAGTCTAGCCATGAGAGAACTCTTGGCACAAGCAATACCACAGCTGATGTTTTTACTAAACAGGCTACCTTGTTCGTAGGGCAGACCTAAACGGACTCATCTCTTCTAGCCTTAGAAAAGGAATAATCGGACATAAATGCCAATTTAGGTAAAGTGTTGTGTGTAGAGTCGGAAGGGACCTAAGACCAGCTAGTCCAATCCAGAATTCCTTTGACTCTATCTCTGAAAAGTCGTTATCCAGTCTCTTCTTGAAGACTGCTGGTGTTGGGCACCCAGTGCTTACTGAGGTGACCCATTCAGGTCACTTCCAGGTCGAGTTCCGAGCCTGACCTCAAAGGGCCGTGAAATTTTCCTTCTCTAAAGCCTTCGTCTACCTTCTGTAGCTTCTACCCTTTGCTTAGCCGTGGATCTCTGGGGCCAAACAGAGGACAGTTCTGACAGAGGGCTGCCTGCAGGTATTTGAAAGGCATTTATCGTGGCATCCCTTAAGCCTTCTCTATAGTAAAGACTTCCCACTTCCTTCAGCAGATTCTCATGTGACACAGTTTGGAGGACCTTCACCAGTCTTGTTGCCTTCCTCTGCATTCTGGCCAGCTTACTAATTTCTTTTCTGTAATTTAGCACCTGGAACTGATCTTAGTTTTTCACATATGGTCTAATTAAGACAAACTACAATGGGACTCTTAGCTTTCTCATTCTAGACTCTGCCTCTCTTAATATAGTCTGGGATTGCAATGGTTGTTTCCACTGACACATCACACTCCTACCTTAGTAGACTTACCCATTTTTTTTTAAATATAATTTAATCTAGCCACACTTCCCTCTTAGTGTGGAACCTTCTATTTCTGGCCATTCAGTTTCCTTGTATTAGATTCATCCAGTATTCCTGCTTAAATAGATCTTTTTTTTATCCTGATCCTGCCCTCTAGAAAACAAACTGAAGGTACACATTCATAGAAGCATACATGTAAGCCTGATCAGTGTGTGTGTGTGCGTGTGTGTGTGTGTGTAAATTCAAGAAACAATTCATATAAAAATATCTGTAATCATTGATGTACAAACATTGACAAATACTCAGAAGACTAGATGAGGAGATAAGCAGAAAGAATGTATAGCTGAATGGGTTGGGAATAAAGCTGGCAGATAACTGAGTGGTAGGCAGGATGGACGTCTATCTACCAAGTGAGCAGAGGATCTTTTAAATGTGTTCTCCATTTACACTTACAGGCTCTTTTTAATTTTCTACAAACTTAGCATTTAGACAAACACTACACCCAAATCCACATCCCTTTTAAAAAAATGGAACATATTCCAGTCATCTCTGTAGATTGCAGGATCCCTTACCTTTTTACAGGACTTAATACAGCATGGGTATTTAATAAGTGATGATGAGGCGAGCGGGCCAAGGTGTGAGACCTGGTCTGCTACTACTCATTGGAAAGAATAGATCAACAGACACTATGAGCTAGATTGCTCTAGATTACTCCACGGGAGCTTCAGGCTGACAGATTAGCTTACTGTAGTTAATGTGAAAATTCTTATCAGATATGGAATCAGTGATCACAAGCTGAAAACAGAAACCAGGAGATAGAAGGCCCCCTGGAAACTCCGGGAGGAACACCTAGTAGTCAGTGTGACCAAGGAGAAGTGGAACCTGAGAGGCCTGCTTTGCCCACTGCCCCCTTTGTAGAGAGCTCTGCACTCTGTAAAGTGTGCATTCTCTTTCTGTTAAAAATATGATTGATTTTTGATTGACAGGTGGAGGTCTAAACACCTAGTTGTAACTTCGAGAGAAACGAAGGTGTTAGGATCAACCTCCCACATCCTGGGAAACTAATCCTTCCCTGAGTCGGAAACACAGTAGTGGGAAATAAAGACATGTGATATCAAACCTGTTCCTCGAAATAGATTCTCCAGTGTATTCACTCTGGCAGACCTTTAGACATCATCCAATCTAGTGGCATGCCAGTGATGTTACTGAAGCCGCTCCCTCAGCGCAGGGGATAGAGTGCCATTGCCTTTGATGGGGAAAGCTAAAGAAAATGAGAGTGCCATTGGTTCTGTGGGTTAGATGCTCTGCCTTAGCCCTTTCCCAGAAGTGACATTGGTCATTGTAGGTGTGTGTGACTCAAAGCACAGCTAACTCTAACTGCTTTGTTAGTCGATTTACTAATGATCTTTAAAACCCTCCTTTATCCTCAGAATACACAAATCTCTACCCTTCGGAATGATCCCAAATCACTACCACAGCAGCCTCCAGCTTCAGCCAACCAGGACCAGAATTCTTCCCAGAATACCAAACTACAACTAACTCCACCCATTCCGGCACCAGCACCCAAGTCCACTGCTCCTCCCTGTCCCTTGGATCAGGACAGTCCCGGAGTGGAAAACAAACTGATTCCTTCTGCAGGGAGCCCGGCCAATTCCACGCCACTGCCCACAGAAGGTTCTGGGCCAAACTCTACCCCCAACAACCGAGCAATCACTCCTGTTTCCCAGGGAAGTAGTAGCTCTACCACGGATCCCAAAGGCTCCCTCCCTCCCCCGGTCTCCAGTGGGGAGCCACCCTCACTGGGAGAGAACCCTGACGGGCTGTCTCAGGAGCAGCTGGAACACCGGGAGCGCTCACTGCAGACGCTCAGAGACATCCAGCGCATGCTGTTCCCTGATGAAAAGGAGTTCTCTGGGGCACAGAGTGGGGGACCCCAGCAAAGCTCGGGCGTGCTTGATGGCCCGCAGAAGAAACCAGAGGGGCCCATCCAGGCCATGATGGCCCAGTCCCAAAGCCTCAGCAAAGGGCCTGGGCCCAGGACCGATGTAGGAGCTCCCTTTGGCCCTCAGGGACACAGAGAGGTGCCCTTTTCCCCCGAGGAGATGGTCCCACCCCCCATGAATTCCCAGCCAGGGCCCATGGGTCCTGACCACCTGGATCACATGACTCCTGAGCAGATGGCATGGCTGAAGCTGCAGCAGGAGTTTTATGAGGAGAAGAGGAGGAAGCAGGAGCAGGTGGCTGTGCAGCAGTGCTCCCTGCAGGACATGATGGTCCATCAGCATGGGCCCCGAGGAGTGGTCAGGGGTCCTCCCCCGCCCTACCAGATGGCCTCCAGTGAAGGCTGGGGGCCTGCGGGCCCAGAGCCTTTTCCTGATGGTATAAATATGCCTCATTCCCTGCCCCCCAGGGGCGTGGCTCCTCCTTCCAACATGCCGGGAAGTCAGATGCGTCTTCCGGGATTTACAGGAATGATAAACTCTGAAATGGAGGGGCCAAATGTCCCTAACCCTGCATCCAGACCAGGCCTTTCTGGAGTTAGTTGGCCAGATGATGTGCCAAAAATTCCGGATGGCCGAAATTTCCCTCCAGGCCAGGGGGTCTTCAGTGGCCCTGGCCGAGGGGAACGCTTCCCAAATCCTCCAAGTTTGTCTGACGAGATGTTTCCACAACAGCTGGCAGAGAAGCAGTTGGGCCTCCCCCCTGGGATGAGTATAGAAGGAATCAGGCCCAACATTGAGATGAACAGGATGATCCCAGGGTCTCAGCGACACATGGAGCCAGGGAATAATCCCCTTTTCCCTCGTATACCAGTCGAGGGGCCCCTAAGCCCTTCCAGGGCTGACTTCCCAAAAGGAATGCCGCCACAGATCGGCGCTGGCCGGGAACTTGAATTCGGGATGGTTCCCAGTGGCATGAAGGGAGATGTAAATCTGAACGTCGGTATGGGCTCCAACCCGCAGATGATACCTCAGAAAATGAGGGAGGCTGGGGTGGGTCCTGAGGAGATGATGAAACTACGGCCAGGTGGCTCCGAGATGCTCCCCTCCCAACAAAAGATGGTGCCCCTGCCATTTGGTGATCACCCTCAGCAGGAGTATGGCATGGGCCCTAGGCCTTTCCTTCCCATGTCTCAGGGTCCAGGCAGCAACAGTGGTCTTCGGAATCTCAGAGACCCAGTTGGGCCTGACCAAAGGACTAACAGCCGGCTCAGCCACATGCCACCACTACCTCTCAACCCGTCCAGTAACCCTGCCAGCCTCAACACCGCTCCCCCTGTTCAGCGCAGTCTGGGACGTAAGCCCTTGGATATTTCTGTCGCCGCTAGCCAGGTGCATTCTCCAGGCATTAATCCTCTGAAGTCTCCCACGATGCGCCAGGTGCAGTCGCCAATGTTGGGCTCACCGTCGGGGAACCTCAAGTCACCCCAGACTCCATCACAGCTGGCAGGCATGCTGGCAGGTCCAGCTGCTGCTGCTTCCATTAAGTCCCCTCCTGTCTTGGGGTCTGCTGCTGCTTCACCTGTTCACCTCAAGTCTCCATCACTTCCTGCCCCTTCACCTGGATGGACCTCCTCTCCAAAACCTCCACTACAGAGTCCCGGAATCCCTCCAAACCACAAAACATCTCTCACTATGGCTTCCCCAGCCATGATGGGAAATGTAGAGTCAGGTCAGTATACTTTCCCTTCCCATAAGTATATGGAGAGGGGAAGATTAATACAGTTTCTTCACACCATCTTGAGTAGCCAGGCCAAAAAACACCCTGTGATCAAAAGGAAACTTTGTGCTTGTGAAAATACAACAGTTTGGATGTTGATAGGCCCTAAAATTCTTTGTCATATCTATGATATATATGATCATGACTCCTCCTATCCTTTTTAAAGATTATCTGTATAGTGCCATAGAAGCAGAAGATGGTTTTACAAGGTCCTTTCTCTTTGGAGCACAGGCATTACCACTTATGCCAAAACGTTATTCAACTGTGGATAAATGTGGCTTCTGTAAGAGGCCAGTGGCTTACTTGAAGATGCTACCCTCCCACTGACAAAGTGGGCATGAGGGAAGCAAGAGCCCAGTCTAGACTCAGTGCAGATCAAAGGGGCGAGGCTGTTGGTGTAGGTCTAGTACATGTTCACCACAGAAACCACTGCCTCTAACTTCTCAGTAGACTGCTGTCTTCACGTGTAAGACTGAATTCTTTCGTAGTTTTTTAATAGGGATCAGAGTCAAAGCAGCTTAGCATATTCTTCCCACCAAGCTAAAGTTTGTTGGTGGGTAGCATCTCACTAGGTTGGTAGCAGTATAGTAGAACAGCCCTTTCCATTCAATAATCTTTTTTATTTCAGGAATTAGGGAAGAGGCCATGGAGAAAAATTAGTACCTAGGATGAAACTTCAGCCTAAGCTCCCTTCATACCCACAAAAGAAGACAAATTCCAAACTGATTGAAAGAGAAACATGCCCATTTGTGTCTTAATATTGTAATGGGGTGGTTTTCCATAAACTATATTTCAGACTTTGACTAACATTTCTAATATAAAGTACCTTGTGTGTTTATCTTCACATTTGATTCATGCCCTCCAAAGTTCTTCTTTTCTTTTCCCTTCCCCCTAGATGCCCAGGATTCTCTGGAGAAAATCTAGCTCATTCTTGATCTTCATATTCTGTGTTTCCTAGAAACAGGCACCTTTTTTTTTTTTCTGGAAGGATCTAATTTTTTATCCCTTTTTTGTATTGTTTTCTTACAGGTGGTCCACCACCTCCTACTGCTGGCCAGTCTGCTTCTGTGAATATTCCTGGAAGTCTTCCCTCTAGCACCCCTTACACAATGCCTCCAGAACCAACCCTCTCCCAGAATCCTCTCTCCATCATGATGTCTCGAATGTCCAAGTTTGCAATGCCCAGTTCCACCCCACTTTACCATGATGCCATCAAGACTGTGGCCAGTTCAGATGACGACTCCCCTCCAGCTCGATCTCCCAATTTGCCATCAATGAATAACATGCCAGGTAAGGGATTGGGCAGAAAGACTGTGTGGTCACAGCTTAAGAAAGGTTTCTTGAAGTATTTTCTTGCTAACTTGGTTGTGGGAAGGTGAGAAATTAATAGTCCTGAGTAATCTGTCTAAATAGGGCAGTTGGAGACATTGAAACATGTCCTTGGAGTGGTCTCCTTTAACTGGCATCAAATAAGAATTAAAATGTCTTGATTGAAGGAAGGTGCCATTTCTTTGCTAAATTCAGACTCTGAAGGAAGGAGCTCTTAGAAGTCCCAGGGTGCACTTGGATTAATTTCTTGGTCTACTTGGGGATTTTCCTCAAGTAGGAAACATGTGAAACAGTCTCTTCAAACACTGACTAGACCATATTGAGTTATGTAGTATTCCCCTTGAAAGACAGTTACAAGATTTCCAGCAGTGGATAGCCCTTATTTCTTACATGAACAAAGGAAATGACAGTTCTTTCATATGACCTGAAATCCCACTAGATGTGTAGTATAGTCAGGTTTTCTTCTTGCTACCATATCTAGACAAGCACTTTTTAAAAATTACTGAAATCATCTGAAAAACTACCCAAAACCAATCTCCATGGCCACTTTTCAACACCTTACCTTCACTCCTCACTCTAAAAATGAACAAAACCATTATGAGATGAAATGTCCTCAGTTGTATCGAATACAAAAAGCCGAGCCTGCAGTCAAACCTCCAATTCCATTCCAGTTGTCCAATTTATTTGGAGATCAGCATATACAGGTTAGGTAAGACATGCGGTCTGAAAACAACCACCCTCACCACCACGACAGATTTCCTGTCAAGGGCCCCCTCTGGAGAAAAAACTACAAATGTGAGTGCTGTAGGAACTGCAGTGGGAGTCTGTATAGACAGTTATCTGTTTGTGGAGAGAAGGTTTAATTCCCCATTTTGCTAATACAAAAAAATAATTAAATGCTTATAAAGCCCCAGCCCTGATAAAAAGCAAATTCTAAATGTGACCATTGAAAATAATAAAATTGTGTTTGGATTAATCATTAGCCTTTTGGATTCATTGGATCCTAGAGTTGGTCATCTGATCTGTTCCTTTGCCTCCATATTTAACTCATTCCAGAGATCATTGTTCCTGTTCTATTATTAAAGCTCTCCAGTGTCAGAAATTCTGTAATTCTTGGTTAAGTACATTGAGAGTAAAAAAAGTCACACTTTCATGTGTTTCTTTTCTGAATTCCTATACTAGTTCATAATGTATAACATACAATTTAGCCTAATTTTCAGTCTTTTTTTCTCACTACAATCTTTGAATTAGTAAGTTTTTTTCCTCCCGGTGTTTCAGCTCCCACCTCTCTGCAGAAGACATATTCATACATACACACATATATTTATATATACATACATGTGTATATATAAATAAATGTATACACACACACACACACACACACACACACACACACACACACACACACACACATATTCCTGACTTCTTTCCCCATTGTCAAGCTTCTACAACTCCAGCTACCTACAGAATGACTCTACCTGGATATCTTTTCAGCACCTCAGAAAACAAAGCTCAACTTCTCTCTAAACCTGTGCCCCCCCTCCCGCCCACTCTCACCTGGTGTCTCATGTTTGTACCTTGGGATAATCTTCAGCTTTTCCTTCTACCTCACCTTGGTAGCCCCTTGCTTACCAAATCCTGTCAATTCTTCCACCTTAACCTTTCTTACGCCCCTTTCCTCTTTATTCCCCCATCACCATCCTGTTATAGGCCCTTGTTACCACTAGCCTGGACTGCTGGAACAGCCTCCTACCTGGCTTTCCCTTCTCCATTCTCTTTTCCGTCCCATCTGTCTCTCACATGCTGCCCAAGGAAGGCTCTGCACCTCACTCCTCTGCCCAGAAATCTTCGGTGGCTCCCTGCGGACTACCAAGTAAAGTCCTATTTCTTTGTCTGGATTCAGGGCCTTGCACAATCTGCCTTTCATCCTTGTTACTCCCCTCCCACACTCTTTGGTGTACTCATACTGGACGACTTCCTCTGCTCCCCAGTGGTGGAGTTGATGCTCCTTTTTCTGGGCCTTTGCTGATGTCTAGAATGTTCATCTTCGCCTTCTTTGCCCTGACGAAGTTCTGCTTTTTCTTTAAAGACCCATTCAGATGCCACCTTCAGGAGCTTTCCGTGATTTCTTCATCCTTCCCATACTGCAAGTCAGTAACCTTTTCCCATAAACTTCTTCCTCTACTTTGTTTTACAGTTCTCTGATGCATTTATCTTGCAGTTTTGTGTATTGAGTATATTTGATTTTGTTTCTTACTCACATGTGAAGGCAGGTGCTATGGCTTATAACAACTGTATCTCCAGCCTCCTCCCCCTACCCCACAGCCTAGAACACTGCTTTCCACACAGCGGGTGCTTAATAAATGATTGTCAGATTTTTCTTAAATAGTTTCTTGCTGTTCTTGGGGTACAAAGCCAGTCCCCAGAGCTGGGCTGCAACCACTTTAAGAGCAGGGTACGGATGGCTCTTATACTACTCCCCCTTGCAAGCTCAAGCACACAGAGAGGAGCAATCAACGGAATTGTTTCACCAGACTAAATCTGACTGGACTCATTTGTCATCTCTCTTTCTTTCCTAGGAATGGGCATTAACCCCCAGAATCCTCGAATTTCAGGCCCAAACCCGGGGGTTCCAATGCCAACCCTTAGCCCGATGGGAATGACCCAGCCACTCTCTCACTCCAACCAGATGCCCTCTCCAAATGCCATGGGACCCAGTATACCTCCTCATGGGGTTCCCGTGGGGCCCGGTCTGATGTCACATAATCCAATGATGGGGCACGGGTCCCAAGAGCCTCCCATGGTACCTCAAGGACGAATGGGGTTCCCTCAGGGGTTCCCTCCAGTACAGTCTCCTCCACAGCAGGTGCCATTTCCCCACAATGGCCCCAGTGGGGGTCAAGGCAACTTTCCAGGAGGCATTGGTTTTCCTGGGGAAGGACCCCTGGGCCGTCCTAGCAACCTGCCCCAAAGTTCCACAGATCCAGCACTTTGTAAGCCTGGAGGCCCAGGGGGTCCTGACTCCTTCACCGTCCTGGGAAACAACATGCCTTCAGTTTTCACAGATCCAGACCTACAGGAAGTGATTCGACCTGGAGCCACTGGAATACCTGAGTTCGATCTGTCCCGGATTATCCCATCAGAGAAGCCCAGCCAGACACTGCAGTATTTTCCTCGGGGGGAGGTCCCAGGCCGCAAACAGCCCCAGGGTCCTGGGCCTGGGTTCTCACACATGCAGGGGATGATAGGAGAACAGGCCCCAAGAATGGGACTAGCATTACCTGGCATGGGTGGCCCAGGTCCAGTGGGAACTCCAGATATCCCCCTTGGTACAGCTCCATCCATGCCAGGACACAACCCAATGAGACCACCTGCCTTTCTGCAGCAAGGCATGATGGGACCTCACCATCGGATGATGTCACCAGCACAATCTGCAATGCCTGGCCAGCCCACCCTGATGAGCAACCCAGCAGCTGCTGTAGGCATGATTCCTGGCAAGGATCGGGCCCCTGCTGGACTGTATACCCACCCAGGGCCTGTGGGCTCTCCGGGCATGATGATGTCAATGCAGGGCATGATGGGACCCCAACAGAACATCATGATCCCCCCACAGATGAGGCCTCGAGGCATGGCTGCTGATGTGGGCATGGGTGGGTTTAGCCAAGGACCTGGAAACCCAGGGAACATGATGTTTTAAGCTGCTAAGACTGGATGGATCCTTGTCAAGATGAGATTCCAGGTCCTGAGAGCTGCTTTAAGGGAGCTCCAGGAAGTACAGTTGGTCACGCAATAGGAGAACAGAGACCCGAGGGCTGCTTTGGGGGAAAAAAATACAAAAACAAAAAAAACTCGAATGTATGAATTTACCTGAAAACAAATTATTCATTTAATCAACAGGTGTGTTTTTTTTAAGATTTATTTTTTAAAAATTATTTTTGTGGACTTGGGTATCCCATGATGGCACCTACTTTTGAGACTCTGTAGCTGTACTTTGAGAATTGCCATTTGTCATGAGTTGCACCATTCTCTGTATGTTTACGTCCTTTGGACTGGCTTCTCCCAGGACTCTTGTTGGGTTTTTTTTGTTTGTTTGTTTAATTTGGGGTTTTATTTTTGTGTGTACTGTACTATATTGTAAAAGGGAATTTAGCAGAGACTTTAGTCTTTGGGGTGAGAGGAGAATGGGAATGAATGCCGGGCTGTTTACTTTAGGTGGAGAACCCATCGGCAGACCTTTGGACTGTTTTCTTTCAACTCCATTGTATAGAAAAACCAAACTACGACCTCAGAGCAGAGTATTAATGAAAAGCACAAAAAAGGAACTAAGTTCAGCAGGGGGTGGGCGGGGGGGGGGGCTTTCTTTTAAAGTAATAAAGTTTAGGACATTTATTTTTCTTTTCAGCTTGGGTGCTTGTTGGCACCTTCTGCCTCTTCCCTACACACAGTCGTGGGCATCCTCTCCTCTTCCTTGCCTGCCCTCTGTAAATTTATTCCCTTGTCATTGTCTTCTGCCTTCCTGCTCTCCTTTTCTCTTTGGCAGCTGCAATACTTGGTGTTATTTTGGGGGAAAAAATAATCGAGCAGAGCCTTACCTTTTCCTCCATGCCTAGAATTCTCTTGGTGTCAGGAGGGAAAGACTCCTTGGGATGCTCTGGTGTTTTACAGTCTTCTCTATTCTCTTCTCTGCCTCTCTCTCCCATCCTTCCATTTCCCTTCTCTTCCCCCCGCCCCCAAGTGATTTTATTAACATGGGAGTGGAACAGATGCTAAAAGCTATCCAGGATTTTTATTTGTGTGTGGGGTTCATTTTTGTTTTGTTTTGTTTTTTGGTTTTTGTTTTTGTTTTTTTTTCAATTTGTGGTTCCTTCCCTTTCCTACCCCCTCCCAAGCGTAAAACGTTCTGTGTAACCTCCATTAAATTTGGTACAAAACCACTCGCCAGGGCTGTGGTGTCAGAAAAATAAAATATATTGTTTCTTACAAAACTGAACTGTCTTTCTTTTTCACCCCTTTCAGTTATTGTTGGTTGCTGTGTGCAGCACTTGCTCCAGGAAGTATGTTTTCTACTGAAATGTTCTAAACAGCAGAAGAGTCATCTTGACTCATCCTCCCAGATTGTGACCCTAGAGATCCAGCACCCACCACTGCCTCAGTTTGTAAATGTGGAAACTGGAGCCTGGACAGGGAGAGGAGTTTGCCTCATATCATGTAGCTGGGACCTAGCTGGGAGTAAAAACGCTGGCTCCTAAACCCTTCCAGGTGTATTTCCACACCATGGTGTTGCCCGAAGGGCCTATTCCAGTAAGTCTTCTGCCCTCGGATTTCCTTCAAGGATACAAAATGAACTACATGAGTAATGAGTACTAGTGATCATTTGAGTAGGCTGTGAAATTTTTACTGTTGCTTTCAAGACAAATTATCCAGGATATTTCTGTAGTATGTTACTATAGGCCAAAAGTTGTGGTTTCATATTTTTTCTCCCTCTACTAGCACCATCAGGTATTATATGGAGTACTTGGCCTCTCTCCTACCCACTTTGACTCACTTCTACATACATATTCTCCACATACCAAGTAAAACATCCTCACCTACCAGCCTACTTTCTCCTAAAAGTATGTATTTTTACACACATTACTGTGGCCATGTATGGCCCTACCTCCCTGGTTATCCTTTCTGGATAGGTCTATCATAGGTCATAGCTTTCTTTGTACAAGCCATACCAGAAGTTATAAATCTGTATGCTGCTTGGATAGATCTGTGGTTTCATCATTGTGGGTACTCCTCAATATTGATAGAGATGGAAACCTACCTAGATTTTTTCAGTTCTGGTTTAATCTGGCCCATATCCTGTAAATCCTTCATAGGGTGGCCGTACAGTATGTTCAGGACTATCTTGTAGCTCTAGTCAGTGAATGACAGAATTCACCAAAAGAAGGGGCAAAAAAATGGAGACAGTATAAAAAATGCTTCCAGGCAATATATTGGACTGGCATTTGTCTAGTGACCAATGAGTGTCCATAAGCACTAGAGAAATGGAATCAGTCATATAATAACAATACTGTAAATGGAAAGACAAGGCAAATGCTAGATGGAAATTTACAGGTCTGCCTTGGAGAAGAAAAATAAAGGAGTTTGTGGAATTGGTTTTATTTTTGTACTCGGAGGCAACAAGAAGCATCATTTAATGGAATGCTCGGTTGTCTTGTATTACGGTACTAATGAGCATTTGTTACAAGGATCACCATGAAAATAATTACAGCTTTCCTGCGAACATCTGTTAAAGTGAATAAAGAAGAATTGAAATTATGTTAAAAATTTAATAAGGTCCTCTAAATTAAGTCACGTATGCTTTAATACTTGGTGGATTTATTGTCGAAGTAGATATAGACAATTTTTTAGTGAAAAATACTGGAAAGTGTTAGTAAGAAGTAAGAAATTAAGTCAAAAGGCTTATGGACTAAATGGAAGCCTCACCCCAATACAACATGGAATCACAGAAGGGACCTCAGACCATCTAGTCCAACTTGTAATTGACTGCCATACCTAACTGGGATCACCCAGCTTTTGCGTAAAGACCCGTAGCTATTTCCCGAGGGCAGTCCATTCCAGGTGTGAATAGCTCTAATTGAGAGGCTGTTATTACCTACTTCATCCCATGAATATTTTCCCCAAGAAGAACATTGAACCTAGCAAACATGGCCCAAATAATGAAATTGATTATTCTTTAATAGACAAGAAGCAACTGGTTACTTGACAGAGGAGCCATTTCCAAATCAGTTGTCTATACCATCAGACCATCAATTTGTTGAAGCAAAGACCAAAATCGTTAGCAAGTCAGGAGAATATGAAAAGTTGTGTGATTTTAAGAGTTCCTGCCTGATGGCTTCCCACAAGCTATTAACACTGAAAAATGAAGATTTGATAAAAGAAGGCATTCAATAATTCAGTTCCATGCACATTTAGTTAAGTGCTTATGTGCAAGGAACTATGTGGGCTAGGCACTAGAGATACAAAGAAAAAAGCCCCTGCCCTCAAGGAGCTTCCATCCTATTGAGGAAATACACAGACAAGTAAGTAAATATGAATTAATAAAGAGTCATTTTAAGGAGAGAGTGCTGATGGGAGTTGGGAGAGAGGAGAGCACAGGGAAAGGTCTCATGTAGTAGGTGACACCTTTTGAAGGAAGCTGGGCATTCTATAAGGCAGAGCTCTAGAGGACAGATTGAATTCTAGACACGTATCACCATGGCAATGAGATACAAAATGTAGTAGAGAACTAGGTAACAAAGCACTTTGAATGGAAGAGGGAATGTGAAAACAGAATAACATGAAATAAACCTGTAACGCTAGATACATGCCAGATTGTGGAGGATGTTAAGTGTCAGGCTGGGGTGTTTGGATATCCTCCTTGAGGCAATAGGAAGCCATTGGAGATTTTTGAGTGGGAGAAGAGGGTGATAATGTGGTCAGATCTGATTTAGGAATATCAATTTTGACGGCTTTATGGAGGATAATTGCAGAAGAGAGAATAGAGGCAGAACACCAATTTGGAGGTTATTACAATAGCTGAAATAAAAAGCAATAGGGCCTGAACTGGTCAAAGCTGCATGAGCAGAGAGAAGGAAGTGAATGAGATGCGTCTCTAAGGCAGATTCACAAGACTTGATGACTGGTCGTGTATGGAGTTTGAGGGAGAAAGAAGAGTCAAGGCCTCCTCCAGGGTTTTGAACTTGGGTGACTGGAAGGATGATGGTGCCATCAATAGAGATGAAGAAGAAGTTTGGAGGGTGGATATGGGAGGAAATACACTTTCCATTTTGAACATAATATTATGAGTTTGGGGTGCTTTTAGAGCATCCAGGTAGAAATGTCAAGCATGCAGTTAGAGGGTGATGTAACACTGGGGCTCAATAGAGTAACCAGGCCTAAATTTATAGAGTTGGGAATCATCTGTATGGAGTTCATAAAGTTTCATCACCGTGATGAAAGATTGTGTAGTCACCAAAGGGGAGATTAGGGAGGAAAGAATGGAACCCAGGAGAGGCCTTAGGCAATGCCCAAACCTAATGAGCAAGAGGAGAAGAACGTCCCATGAAGAAAGCTGAGAGGAAGAGTCAGGGAGAAGCAAGAAAAAACAGTGTCCTACAACTTGTATGATATTGGGTCAGGTACCAAACTCTTTAAGAAAGGAAAGAGAACACAGTGCATTGATAGTGCCGTGAATTGGTTCAATTGTGCTAGAAACCAATGGAGAACCATGCTCCAAACATTACTGAACTCCATATCCTTTGAACTAGTGATACCAGTACTAGGCCTATACCCCAAAGAGATCAAAGGAAAAGGACCCATATACATAAAAAAAATTTATAACAACTCTTTTTGTAGTAGCAACTAGAAACTAAAGGAATGCCTGTTAGGGAATTTCGGAACAAATTATGGTATAGAAATTATGAAAGGGATGGTTTCAGTGGAACCTGGAAAGATATATATATATATATGGACTAATACAGGGAAAAGTGAGTATGACAAGGAAAATAACTTACATAATAAAAACTAAGACGAAACGATGGAAAGCCGTAAGAACTCTGATCAGTGCAGCGATCTACCCTGATCACGCTCCGCCCCCTGACAGAGGGGAGATGGTGCAGAATGAGCATGTGTTTTGTGAATGGCCAGTGCAGGAGTTTATTTTGCATGACTATTCATATTTTTTACAAGGGTTTTGTTTATCTTTTTTTTTCCCAAAGGTGGGGGGGAGGAAGAAAAAAAATCAATTTTGTATATCAAAAAAAAATTTTTTTTTAAAGAAATGCAGCATCCAGAGTAGAGTAGATGACTACAACAAAGAGTCCAGGTGATGAAGAGGAAGTTCCATTCAAAAGAAGAGAGATAATTGGGTATTGATGATAAAGGGATAATCTGAAAATGGGAGTGAAGAGCGCCTACTCTTCCAGACCCAGTGCTTTTGGGGGTATAAAAGGGGTGCCCACTATTTGAGAGGATGGCCAGGGGTATGGCATCTTCTGGAAAAAGTTAGGTTTCTAAAATCCCAGGAGAACAGAAGGAATGTGAAGTCAAAGAATCTAGGATTGAAGTGAGTTTATTAACAATACGGCTGGAACTCTGGAACAGGAGGGCAGAGAACAATATGAATTATAAAGGGGTAGGGCTAAGGTGGATGGGGTAAAAGAACAGGAGAGAGAAGGAAATTGGGAGAAGGCATTCACTCTGAAGCACAAGGATAAGGAGAATGGAAACTGGGGGTTTGCCTGTCATAGATTGGAGAAAGTCTAGTTGATAGCGATAAGGGTCCTATGGTAACTGAGCATGAAGTCAATATGAGTCCTGAGTCTCAGAGAGTTCAAATCTTTTGGAATTCTGAGACTCCAGTGGCTGAAGAAAAATAAGGTGGTGCCTAGATTCCTGGGATTCAGGCTGAGCTCACATTCTGAACCCCTTCCGGAGTCTTATCCCTTGAGATAATCAGTGTTATGTGTTCCATTGGCACTTATGCCTTGCCAAGAGATAATAATAATAATAATAAGCATAGTAGGTAACGTGTATATAGTACTACTATGTGCCAAGCACAATGCTAAGCAATTATCTCATTTGATCACAGCGACCTTGGTAGATAAATGCTGTTATTATCGTCATTTTACAGATGAGGAAACTGAGGCAAATAGAAGTCCAGATATATATATGTATATATATGTATGTGTGTGTATGTATGTATACATATATATATATATATACTGAGCATTATTTAATGTCAACTTCTGTGAGGGCATCTTCATAGGAATTTTTTGATGGAGTAGATTGATATTCATCAATGGATTTAGGAATTTCAGCTGGAGGAGGCAGTTAAAAATGAATATGCACCAGCATGTACAGCGGCTCAGTGTTTCCATAGCTCAATATCAAATTGACCAAATTGGTCCCAGAAAGGGTTACTTTAGGTACTCTGGAACCAAGTAAAGGTGATCCTTGTGGGAGGTTTTTTCATGCTTTTTAAAAATTTAATCTACTTTGGGAAAGAGTGATTCCAAATGTGGCTTCTCTCTTTGGCCCTTTATCCCCCACCTCTGATAGCCTCCAATGACTTTTTTGTTGCCTTGGCAACACCTAAGGGTTGGGCAGCAATTCCTCAGTCTGTACGGATGCTGGGGCCAGTGGTAATTAGTGGTTCCGTGTATGAGAGAATTAACCCATGAAAGAAATAGGGACTTCTCTTCATTCATTCACGGTGATGTGTAGCTCACTTTTTATAGGGCTTTGGGATTTGCAAAGTCCTTTTGTCATCAAGAGTTTAGATACTTGTATTTCAAGTTTTATAATGTCCATTTTGCAGTTAAGAGTAGTGGTTTCAAGGTTGGAACTTACAAGGAGTAGCACTGAGGACCCTGCTGAGGTTATTCACTATACATGTATAGTGGGAGACAGTATTTGCAAGGAAAAATGATTAGGCAGAGGACCTCCCCCTCTACCTGATCCAAGGATTCCATCAAGGGGATCTGTGAGCCAAAAAGTGGGCAGCAACACACACCCTCACACACACAAGAATCATTAAGTGATGCTTCTGGTCTGGAGGCCCCCTGCTGACCTACTCCAAGCAGT
Organism: Pseudochirops cupreus; assembly: GCA_028627135.1. NCBI lineage: Eukaryota > Metazoa > Chordata > Mammalia > Diprotodontia > Pseudocheiridae > Pseudochirops > Pseudochirops cupreus. Next base: position 356,352,107 of record CM053584.1, read on the forward strand.
GCAGCCAGCTTTGGTCAGATTCTCCAAACACATTTTCTACAATCTGAGAAATTAATTGAAGGAGCAGGAATCAATCCTGCCTCAAAATTGTGCCTAATTATTTCCCCTATTTGCATATGACAATAATAGTGAATGATATGATAATATTTAATTTTTAAGTCCTTTAAAAGGAACAGAGAAAATGTGATTTAGTGAGAAAATTGCCACACCCACTAATGACCCACAGGTCACTTCAGATGTAAAAGGAATTGTTTGGGCTAAGTCTGTCCAAGTAATAACATTATGAGATTTTGAAATTAGGTTTGGGGGCAGGTAGGTGGCGCAGTAAATAGACCTGAGTTCAAATGTGACCTCAGGCACTTGACACTTACTAGCTGTGTAACCTTGGGCAAGTCACTTAACCCCAATTGCTCTGCCTTCCCGCCTGCAAAACCAAAAAATAAAAATTAAAAATTAATTAAAAAAACAAAACATTTCAAACTCAACTTGTCCAAAATGGAGCTCATTATTTAACACCTTAAACCTACTCCTTCTGACTTCGCTATTTCCACAAGTGACACCCAACTTTTCGCTAAGTATTAGGATTATTTTTTTACTCTTCCCTCTCTTTCATCTTTCATACCCAGTCACCAAGTTCTGCCAATTCTACATCACAACATCTCCCAGTCTTTCCTTATTGTTCCCATCATCCCATGGATTCAGTTAATGCAGATGGTTCTCAGATCTATTTATCTAGCCTTAGCCCCTCTCCTGAGCTAGTCACACATAACAACTGCCTTTTAGACATCTCAAACTGGATGTCTCATAAGCGTAGCTAATGAAACATGTTCAAAGCAGAACTCACGATCTTTCCCCCAAACCTTCTCCAAATTTCTCTATTACTGCCTGATGTACCACCATCCTCCTAGCCATCCAAGTTGCCAAGCTTGGTGTCACCCTCATTTCCTCATCCTTACTCCTTCCACATAGCCAATCAGTAGCCAAAAATCTTATTTCTGCTTTACAGCATTTCTTATGTGCATTCCCTTTTTTCCATGCATATAGCCACAACTCTAGTACAAGTCTTAATTCATGTCCTTATTATTGCAACAACATTCCATCTCGTCACTCTGCCTCATTTCTCTTCTCTCTGGTCTATCCTCCACTCTGCCGCCAAAGGGATTTTTCTAAACCATAGATTTCATCATGTCACCTTGCTGTTCAAGGAGGCTCAGCTGCCCCTGCTTACCACTTCCAGGATCAAATATAAGCATCTTTGCTTGTCATTTAAAGTTCTTTCATCGTTTGGTCTCTTCTGCCTTCCCAAGGATATCTTAAATTCAAAATGTTCAAAACTGAGCTCATTATCTTTCATCCCAAGCCCTCCCCCTTTCTAAACTTCCCTATTACTGTTAAAAATAGCACCATCCTCCCAGTCACCCAGGCTTGAAACATAGGTTTGATAGGTTAGAGCGCTGGGCCAGATCTAGTAAGATGGTTTCAGAAAGTCAGCTTCACAATTAGAAAATGGGTAGACGTTATTAAATAGCAGTTTGTCTGAAAAGCCCCTGGGGGTCTTGGTGAACTGAGAGTTCAGTGTGAATTAACTGGAAGGCAATTATTTAATTATGGAATATGAATTATTATGGAAGCCAAGACCTGAAGCTACATCAAGAGAGGACCAGCAACCAGGACTAGGCAGATGATAGATAGGCATACTATGTACTCTGCCTTGACTGAACCCCATTTGCATTACCGTCTTCAGTTCTGGGCATCACATTTTAGTGAGGACATCAGCCAATCAGTGAGTATCCAGTCGAAGTGAATCAGCGTGGTGAAAGGTTTCAGTCACAGGTCATACAACAATAACTGGAAGGAACCGAAGACCTTTAACCCAGAGAAAAGTAGTCATATGAGGGAACATGGTAACAATCTTAAAGTTCACAAAGGCTTGTCATGTGGAAAAGTAAATTAGACTTGTTTTTCCAGGCCCAAAAGACAAGAAGTAGAAGCAATGGATGGAAGTTGTGCAGGTGCAAGGGAAAATTCCTAACCACTGGAGCAGTCCATGAGTGAAATGAGCTTCAAGGGGAGATTGTGCATCCCTCCTAACTGGGGGTCTTTAAGCAGGGGCTTGGTGGCCGCTAAAGAGGATTCTTGTGCAAATCCTATTTGGGCTCTCATAGCCTCTGGGGTCCCTTACAACTCTGGGAATCTGAGAGTTTGTGACCATGTCTCATCTAAGCATTGTAAATCCCCCATATCACACCCGAAGGCCCGTCTCTAGCATTCAAAATCCTTAGCTATCTGTTGCCAGCCTCCTTTCCGAGGCTCATTTCATGTTCTTGCCTTTGACAAACATTATGATCCAGCCAAATTGTCCAGCTTGCTGTTCTCCACACTTGGCATCCCATATCCTGACTCCAGACCTTTGTAGAGGCACCCCCTTGCTCCAGCCCAGGTCTGTACAACCTCTTCCCTTCTGCTCTTAGAATCCTAAGCTTTCTTCAAGGTTCAGCCTCTGTGCCACCTCCTCCAGGGAGCTTTCCCTGATTCCTAGAGTTGATACTTCCTCTCTCTTCCATTTAGCATGAGCACAAACACACACATTTATTTACAGAACAAGGTCAATATCCTCCAATAAAATCATTATTTGTTGACAGAAGAGGTTGCTTTGTGTTATATCATCGAGATTCCAGAACCTCACTAGTACCTTTCAACAGAGCGGGCACTTGATAAATGATTTTAGTGTTAGACTGAATCAGAGCTGAGTCGAATCAAATAAGGCAATGTAAGGAGGACATGGTAGTTGTCTTCAAGTATACAAAGGTCCAGGAGGCCCAAGGATGGAAGTGATTTGTCCAAGGTGACAAACACAGAGTCAGGAGTGAAAAATCTTATAGTCTCGGAATTCTAAGAGATCTCAGAAATTACATCATTCAGCCCATAGCTGGAGTACAAATTCCTTTTCCAACAGCCTCAGCAAGTGTTCAGCCAGGCTCCACTTGAATACCTTCAGTGCTGGGAAACTCACTACCTCACAAGGCAGCCCTTTTCACTTTGGGACCATTCTAACTGTTAGGAAATTTTGCCTCATACCCATTCAGAAATCTGCCTCTCTGTAACTTCCACCTGTCATTTCTAGTTCTGCCTTTTGGGGTTATGTGGAATAAATCTAAGCTGTCTTTGATATGACAACACTTCAGGCGTTTGAAGAACGCTGTCTTGTCTCCCCCTGGCCGATCTTCATTTCTCCAGGCTAAATACCCTAGTCTGATGAGTATTCAGGGCCCCTCACCATCCTAGTTACCCAGTAGGTAGTACGATTGTTTCCTCATAGATCAACTAGGAGCATATGGCAACAATTTTCCCCAAACCCTGAGAAGTTAGTACTATTCTCTTGAAATAACATTGAAGTTTTAAAAGAGAAAAAGAATTTTTTAAAAAAAATATAATTTGTAGGGCTCTGCTAGAGGGTAGGATAAAAGGAAAAGAACTGAATTTTTTAAAAGTTCTTTGTACCCATTTGAAGAAGAGGTCTGAAAAACTGGTAAAACATTGTTTCCAGACCATCTTCATTCATTCATTTATTCATTCAACAAACAGTTCAACTAACACTTATTAAGCCCCTACTATATCCTGGGCACTAGGGAAACAAAACCAAACCCCAAGGAGCTGACATTGTCCTGGGGGATGCAACATATGATCTATCTGATGTCAGTGAACAGCAGCAAGAATCTAATTGAGGCTTAATATTAGTGTTACAAATCCCCTTTATGACCATATGTCTCTCCAGATGCCTTTCCAATTTTCCTTATAGCAACCTGGAAATTCCCCCTGGTTTTTGAGTTCCTCTATAATCTTCCCTAATGCCACCTCTCTCATGCTATTTCCTATTCTCCTTGGTAAGATTTCACAGCTCAAGGTCTTCCCCCCTAAAGACTATATAGTCCCACCCTTGCCTCCATTGGCATGAGACCATGAGACCCTCCCCTCATCCTGTGAAGTCCCTTTCACTTGTTGGGTCTTCAGTCTAGGCTCTGATTTCATCTGTCCTTTCTCTGCTTGCTCCCCTCAGAAGCGGGTGGAGCCAATTCCCAGCACCCCAGCTGCAGGATGAGTCAGAACTGTTATGCTTGGCCAGACTGTACAAAGTCCATTTGGTTACAGGGAATCATGGGTCACTGCTGTTTGGTTTGCTCTCTGCTCTGCAAAGGGTCTCCCAGGCCACTCTTGTACTGTTGACAATCACTGAGCTGTAAAAAAATATATCTTCACATCTGAAATCTGTCAGCATTTTAAGACCCTTCAATACAAACAGAGTGGTAAAGATTCAGTCGTTTTGGATCTGCTCATGACTATTTTGTCTTCATAGCTTTTGTACTTTGTAAAAGCAGGGCCTTGATGGCAATCAGTCTTTAATTAGTTTTGGTAAAACTCTTCTACATTATTGGTATGGAGAGACAAGGATCCATTTTGAGGGGATAGGCTGTCCCCCTCCCCTCCTGGCACTTACCTACATTGGTGTCCTACCTCCACCCCCAACCTACTCTGAATTTTCCCTAAGCATCAGAATTTCTAGTTATAACTCTGACATCTATTAACTGGTGTATATTTTGTATTATCTCCATAAAATATACCTTTTATTCTGTAAAAAACACCTTGCTGGAGGGGTGGGATTGTTTCATTTCTGCCTTTTTATTTCAAGCATCAATGGTATGTATTTAATAAGTGTTGTTTGAGTTGAAAAATTACATGTTCCTAGACCATTAAGGGGGACAACGTGGCATTTTCCTTGTCCAGATTACCGTGTTGTATTAGACTAGTCTGCCCTAGTGCCCAGGATATAGTAGGGGCTTAATAAGTGTTAGTTGAACAGTTTGTTGAATGAATAAATGAATGAATGAAGATGGTCTGGAAATAATGTTTTAGCAGTTTTTTAGACCTCTTCTTCAAATGGGTACAAAGAACTTTTAAAAAATTCAATTCTTTTCCTTTCATCCTACCCTCTAGCAGAGCCCTACAAATTATATTGGTCAATATAATCAGAGCCTAGACTGAAGACCCAACAAGTGAAAGGGACTTCACAGGATGAGAGGAGGGTCTCATTGTCTCACGCCAATGGAAGCAAGGGTGGGACTGTATAGTCTTTAGAGGGGAAGACCTTGAGCTGTGAAATCTTACCAAGGAGAGTAGGAAATAGCATTAGAGAGGTGGCCTTAAGGAAGATTATAGAGGAACTCAAAAACCAGGGGGAATTTCCAGGTTGCTATAAGGAAAATACAGAACCCTACATTCTTACCTCTTACATCTTCCACTACTATCTAACCTTCTCAGTTTCTGGTCATCTGTCTCATGACTTGTCCATATTATGATTCTACCTCTTGTCCTTTCTTTTGTTGCAGAGTATTCTGGCTGAAAATTCTACCTATTTTTCTTCCACCACTGGAAAGTCATTATTGTAGAACCTGATCATTCACATTCAGGTTTAAATCCTAAAGCTGGCCATGCCCAGGTTTTTCCACGTGACCTATTGCCTAACTTCATTAAGGGTAGCCCACATTCCAGAGCCCAAACAGCTGGCATTTAACCCTGTGTAGGTCAAAGCGTCAGAGACTTTGGAAAGCTTTCTTTTTGCCTCATGTCCCCAGGGTTTCCCAAATCTCAGAATTTGTCTTCCCCCTCTCCCCAACCCAGGTCTCCCCTGAGAGTAACAGAATATTTTGCTCATATAAGGGTCTCTATGATCCAGGTATGTATAGAAGGATTCTCTGTTCCTGTGCAAGCACTCAGGGTCACACACACACATACACATACACACACACACACACACACACACACACACACGATACAAAACAGATTTAATTTCACCTCATACATTACATAAAGCACAAAGGATGCATAGGAAGGAGTTCATATGAAATCCAGTCAAATTTTTTCTCCCTTGGTGAATCCTACTTTCTTCCCAGAATGCTGCTTGTCCAGCCATGGCCCTCCCATCATGTATTTGTACAACTGATATTTTGAAACCAAGTATAAGATTTATATTTATCCCTATTAAATTCCATCTTATAGGCAGACAGAGTGCTGGAATTGGAGTCAGGAAGATGAGTTCAAATCCTGCCTAAGCCAATTACCTGTGGGAACCCTGGGCAAATGATTTAAGCTCAGTCTGCCTCTGTTTTATCTGTAAAATGGCAATGATGATCATAATAGCTCCTACCTCCCAAGGTTGGTGGGAGAGTAAAATGATATTTGTGGAGAACTTTGCAAACATTAAAATGCCAAATCTAAGTCTTCTTAATAATAATTATATTTGTCCCATCGTACTCACCCATGGAGTGCTACAATATTTTCACATTGTGCTAAGTCAGTGGTTCTCAACCTTCCTAAAGCCCTTTAATACTCATATGTGGGTGTGTCTGCATGTGGGCGGACCCTCCTGGAGACGATAGAGGAGCGGTGTCTCGGTTCCTAAGACCATGGGAAATATGTGTTTTCCGATGGTCTTAGGCGACCCCTGTGAAAGGGTTGTTTGACCCCCAAAGGGGTTGCGACCCACAGGTTGAGAACTGTCTAGGTGTAGTGCGATAGTAGTATTATGATCGTGGTTACAATTATTTAAGAGAAAAAACCACACAAAATGTGTTGCTTTCGTGAAAATTATAGATTTAAGGACGTTAACATTTACAAGAAATTACAAGAGTCTTTACATAGCTCATTGGACCTTCTCTGTAAGAGAGATAGTATAATTTCCCCTCCACCACCCCAGTTTTCCGTGCTCCATTTTACAGATGAGAAAAGTAAGGTGGAAAGAACAGTGCCTCACACATAGGCCAATACTGAAGGGTCAGTGGTTTTGTCAGCCAGCATAGGGAACTCCCTGCATTGCAGTTCCTTCCACTGATCTGTCTGTGACTTGGTAGATGAGTCCCGGGAATAGGTACAATGACCTGTCACGTGTCATACAGCTAGTAAGTTCAAGAGAATCGAGATTTCAACCCAGGTCTTCTAACT
>CM053584.1:356359602-356387677 GCA_028627135.1 Pseudochirops cupreus
TAAGAATGTCTTGGAAGATGCTTTCTAAGTTCTGTTTTTGATCATGGCTTTCTGGTAGTCCAATAATTTTTAAGTTGTCTCTCCTGGATCTGTTTTCCAGGTCAGTGGTTTTTTCAAGGAGATATTTCACATGGCCCTCTATTTAAATGTTGAAAAGAACATAAAACTTTTCTAAGAATCATCTTCAATGCAAAGTATGGGGTAAGGGAAGTGGGGTCATGAGAGCAGGGGTGGATATCTAGGTGTGGGGGGTTGCCTGCTTCTTCATTAGGTGCAAGGCTGACTCTATGGTGAGAAGCAGCAGAAGGCAGTCACTGGTGAGGGGACCATAGATAGGCCTAAAGCAAGAGCTGATGCTTAGAATGGAGAAAACTCAAACTTTGGAATATGCTTTGATCAAGGACTTTCTTTTGCTTTCCCTTTCATGTGTCTGGTCTTCTCTTCTACCTCTCAGACATTTGGGTGAGGAATGGGGCATTTATTCAGTCCTTCACTTAGCATTCAAGTGCCCATCATGTTCAGGGCATTACAGTGGGCAGCTACGGTTAAAAGGAGAGAGAGAACCGGATTTGGAATCATGAGCCTCAGGTTCAAATATCAGTCCTGCCACGACTCTGCTGCTTATTCCTTGTGTGACCTTGGGAAAACTCTCTACCTCTTATCTCTTACAGATAAGTTTCCTTATCTGTCAAATTATAGGGTTGGACTAGCTAACTTCTGAGGTCTCTTTCAGCTCTAAACCTATGATGATAATACTTTATAATTGTGTGACCAATGAATGGGCAAATTTATTTAACTTCTGAGTCTCACAGGCTAATAACATTTTCGTTTCTGCTTTGAGGGGTTATTTTAAGGAAGTTCAAACCCAGTCTCAGATACTTATTGGCTGTATGACCTTGGGCAAGTCATTTAACCCTGATTACCTAAAAAAAAAATGCTGCCTCTGACATTCATTAGTTGTATGACCTTGAACAAGTCACTTAAATTTCACATATTTCACAGGTAGCTTTTTAGGACTTTTCTACCAAGCTCAGTCTATACTGATGGAGGGAATTCCACAATAAAGAAATAAGTAACAAAACCATAATTCAGATATCTTACAAAGTCGATAAAGCTTTTGAAGAAGGAAGATAAAGTAACTACTTTGCAGATACCTAAACAGATACAGAATATAACAGCTTTTAAAATACAGCACTGCTGACCTGGGCCCTGGTGTCAGTTCTCTGCCAGCTGCCAAAGGGCTGAGTTTACAGTCCTGTGTTCTGCCAAAGACCAGAAGCTTCAATGGGAGCCAACCATAAGGAAGGTAGGTGGGGAGGGTCTGAATTTAACTCTTTTGTAAGCGTACTTTACCCTGCATCATCCTCAGGTATGTAATGTTCAGCATTTTCATGGAGAACTATTAACATTTTTGTCGAAGTGGTGAAGGTGTTATCAGGGCTGTTGATGGTGTTTACTATTTAAGGAGCTTCCATAATGTGCTAAACCCTGTGGAGATAGATACACCCTGCCTATTCTTCCTGCTTCCTAGGATGATGGCCATGGTACTGGGCTGGAGGCACTGCCATCCCCAAAGCTCTTGGATTCAGGATCTGGGGATGTCTACAGGAGGGTCTGAGGGGAGATGATGCTCAGTTGAGGTGGTTAGAGGTAGCCTGAGCTGCCTCACCTCCAGGGTGCCTTGCTATTCAGCTTGGCTAGCTTGCCTGCTCTGTGGGTGACACTTGGTCAGCAATTGGTGGAGTTGGCTGGCTTCTTCTCCACAAGAGATGCCTTCCTGGATGATGACTGTGAGGGATGCTCTGGGAGCAGGACCACTCCACCATAACAACTGTGGTTATGTGCTTAGAGTCTAAAACCCCATTCATTCAACAAATATTTATTGAGCTCCTTTTATATTCAAGGTATTGTACAGTGGTTCTCAACCTTCCTAATGCCGTGACCCTTTAATACTCGTATGTGTTTTCTGATGGTCTTAGGCGACCCCTGTGACTCCTGTGAAAGAGTCGTTTGACCCCCAAAGGGGTCGTGATCCACAGGTTGAGAACTGCTGGTATTGTAGTAGATACAAAGATCTAAGAAAGGGTAGGCTCCTTCCTTGAAGGAGCTGGTGGGCTAATAGTGGAAATAAGGCATGTATAAAATAATCACAATATATGACCGTGTAAGTGCCCTGTCATTGGTATAAATAGTGTTAGGGTGATGACAGAGAACTCCCCTCTGGCTGGGATGATTAAGGAAGGCTTCATACAACAGTTGGGCCTCGAAGGGTAGGTAGGATTCCTGTAGGTGGATATAAGAGGAGAAGGGATTCCAGGCAGAAAGATGGACACGGTGGTGTCCTTCCATGCAGGAAGGCACAGGTGTGCTTGACAAATGGGCACTCCAGCTAGGCTACAGCATATGTGAAAGGAAATCATGGGAGATAAGGCCAGAAAGGATTTGTTGTATTTTTAGAGTAGGGCTTTGAATGCCAGGCTAATGTACTTGGACTTTATTCTGTAGATAATGTAGACCACTGAAATATATTGAACAGGGGAATAACATGAGTTTTGCTTACCATAGATTAACCTGGCAGTACTGTGCCTGACCGCTGGGGAGAAGACCTATTGGAAGGCGATTTCAGTCCTCAAGGCATGAGCTAACAGTGGAAAAGGCAATGGATGAATGAAAGGAGATGACATTTTAAGAAGTAAGAATTAAGTAAGAAATAAGAAATTGACATCTCAGTTTTACACAAGAGAAATGTATCACTTATTCAAATCAAAATACGCTAATGTTTATCACTGTAGATAGTTTTGGATTCCCTATGCTCCTTAGTCTGGCATTTAAAGACCTCTACAAATTGTTCTGTCTCGAAAATTATTCATTCTTTTCCCGTGCTCTCCTGCCGGGTCAGTCTCCCAAATTCCCATTTATCGAGATCTAAGTTGCATCATAAATATTTGTGGGTTTGACTTATCCTCCCTAGTAGACAGTGAGCTTCTGGAGAGCAGGGGAGGGTCCCTAGTTTCATCTCTCTATCCCCAGTGTATTGTTCATAAGTAGGCAATTAATGACCGACTATTGAATTGAAGCTCCTTTCTCATTTGGAGGGGCCAAGTTCTGTGAAGTTTGCTAGCTCCCCTTCTTCCCTCGCTCACAAACCCGATCCCGTACTAGGGCAAAGGATAGAAACATCAAGTGAAGAGGGGGAGGAGGGGGTGTAGGGGCGACGTCCAATAGGACAAACGAGAGGGGCGGAGCCAAGCCTGGAATGGGGGCGGGGGGAGAACCTTCGCGTGGCGGTCCGGGTGAGCGCGCTTCCTGCTGGGAGTTGCAGTTCGTCCAGCCGGTGGAGTTTCCGATTTCGGGCCCGCTTTGGGACTCCATCTCCCGACGGGCCACGCGTGGGCCACCTCCCCCCCCCCCCGTCCCCACCCGGCCGGTTTGTCGATGGGGGCGGGGGCGGGGGCGCCGGCTCTTTCCTATTAGAAAGGGCTGTCCCGGGAGCCAGGAGGTAGTCCGCTCCCTGAGCGGCTCTGAGTTCACCCTCTCAGCCTCTCCTCTGGCCGCTGTCGGCAGCGGGGGCGTCCAGGCTGCTGGGCAGGCGAGGACCGGCTGGGGGCCCCTCCTGGGCGGCTCGATCGTCGGTGTCCGCAGCTGGGGGCCTCGGGCTGAATGCCGGCGCTCGCCCGAGTCGCCGCAGCTGGTGGTCGCTGATCCCCGGCGGGCCGTCCGGCGGGTGGGCCCCGCGCTCACCAGCCTCGAGGCTCGGACATATCATGTTCCCCACGTTCTTCAGCATGCGCGTCTGGGCGCCCGTAGGTGTCCTCACCTCGCTGGCCTGCTGCCTTCACCAGCGCAAGGTGGCTCTGGCCGAGCTGCGCGCAGACCGGGGGCCGCCCGTCGCTGACCCCAAGCAGCTGCAGCTGAAGATGGTGCAGGTAGTGTTCCGCCACGGGGCGAGGACCCCTCTCAAGCCACTCCCGCAGTCTGAGCAGGTGAGGGGGTGGGGCGGCGGTGGGGGCGGGGCCACGCACTGGTACTTTCGGTACCCTTCGACGGCCCACCCGCGAAGGGACAGGGGTGTGGTAGGCCGGTGCACTTGGTAAGCGCTCGCCTTTGCACATCTGCGCATACTTGATGCCCGGAGATTGGGCAGCCGCAGGTGGCCCGAGGACTGTGGACTGGAGTGGCGTTTGCCAAGGAGGTGATAGAGGCCGCCTCCCTGAACTTGCTGGACAAGAACGTCCCTGCGGCCTTTCTTGATACCAGCAAAGTTTTCTGCATCCCTATCTCCCCTCCACCCCACTTTTATATTTCCTACGCAGTTTAATTTAAGTCAGCAAATAGTGCTTTAAATTAAGCATCCAGGGGAGACAACGTGGTAATCCCACCTCTGATATTTGCAATCTTGGTGATCTTGGGCAGGACCCTTAAAACATCCCTGGGCCTCAGTTTCCTCAACTGTGAAATGAGAGAGCTGGATTAGACAGCTTTGCAGGCCCCTCCCAACTCTAGATGTAGGACCTATGATCCTAACTTGTACAATCTCTAACGCTAGTCCCCGGGACACAAAGTTACATAGGACACGGACCCGGTGGTCAAATGAGCTCCTAGTTTAATGAAGTGAGAAGTCCAAGTCAGATGAGAATTCAATTGAATAACTGATGGAGATGTCCAAAATTTCTGAGAGGCATTTGTGGGTCAAGAGAGGACTTGTGGAAGGGTTGGATGGGAGGATGTCAGAAGGTGTCAGAGATGATGTGTCCACTTGGGCTTTGAAGAAAGGAGTCTAATGGTTAGACATGATGGATGGGGTGGAGAGGAGATGTTGTGAGCAAAGAATGGGGGCTGGAGAAGGCATGAGGATGCAAAGGGGGAAGTAGCCTTGTGAAATAAGTCTAGTAAAGTGAGTAGGAATCAGACAATAAAACACCTTAAATGCCAGGATCGAAGGCTTTGACTTTATTGGGGAGGTAGTTGGGGAGCCGAAAGTTTTTGAGGAGAGGATTGACTTCCCGGGAGTGCAGTAGAAAGGTGCATTGTCCATTCTGACCGAAGTGTGAAGAAGAGATTGGTGAAAGGGATATATTGGATATGGGAATAACAATGAAGGGGCTTCTCCAGGTGTGGAAAAGATAAGGCTGCATATAGTGGGAGTGGAAAGTTTGAATGAGGATGAATGCCATAACTGATGGGTGTGACGGGAAGGAAGATTATGAAATTACTCTGGTTATAAGCTTTTGTGACCAAATGGTGGTATCATCAGGGAAGGATGGGCAAGTTTGAGGGGCAAGGATATGCCATCCGTTTTTTGAAATTGATGAGTCTGAGGTTGCAGTGGCATTTCCAGATGGAGAAATCCGGGAAAGTGAGACATTCAGTCAAGTTCTAGGAGACGGTGGCTAGAGATTTGGAAGTCACCCTTCAGAATTTGTAACAACGAAACCAAGTGTGAAGAGGAACAAGGAAGGAACCTTGGGATTTGCTTCTGTTTAAGGGATGGGAGCCAAGTAAGAAGAGTAAGAAGTGCCGGTGCCTGGAAGGCAGAAAAACCTTGAAGATACTGTGGCTTGGAAAACAAAGAGGGGGGGAGGTATGGTAAAAGGAGGGAGTGGTGTGCTTCTGAGAGGGGGAGGAAGGTAAGCACAGAAAAGACCTTTGGATTTTTTTATTGAAAGATTGATGATTAGGAACTGACTTAGGAGGTAGGAAGAGAAGGCTTGTGGCTTGGTGGATAGGGGTGGCTTCAGAAACAGGACAGACCTGAGTTCAAGTTCTGATTCTGAGACACACACTGGTTGTGTAATTGTGGGCAAATCATTTAAACTCTTAGAGCTCCAGACAACGCTCTAAAACTAAAAGGTGCCTACCTACTGTGCTGGAGGAAATTTCCTCACCTGGGAATTATCTATAACAATGAAATCACCAGTCTTTAAAAAAAAAAACTTTTATAGGAAAGACATGTTTAAAAGATTTTAAAAATCCATCTTATTTTTATGAAAACTGAGAGCTTGCTTGGCTAATTATAGGCCAAATAGCATTCTCTAGGAATCATTTTCTTCATCAGCAGATTGGGGATAATAAATACTTGTGTTGCCTGCTTAACAAGGTTATTATGAAGTACAGCTCAGATCAATGTAAAGATGATTCAGACTATAAAACCTCGTACAAAACATGGATTTTCATTATCAGAGGAGACATGTCTGGAGTTCAGAGACTTGTGTTCCTATTGGGGTTAAGACATTCTGGGTAGTCACCAGTTTCTGGGGATCCACCAGCAATTCCCTGGACCCCTTTGAGCGACTTTGACACGTTTCTGGATTGGTGGAACTTCTCGGTGTTGTTTTTATGCTTCTGAGTTTTATCTCCAACTTGGCATTGAAACAGGGCTTGGGGATGGTCTAGCATTCACAAGATAAAACATGTTGTCCTCCGCTGGCTTGTGAGGCCAGATTGACATCCTCTGTACCACCCTTTCCTGGACAGATGGATTACAAACCTGCCAAAGCTATATTCAGAACTCTTTAAGTATTTGCCTTCAAGTAAAAGCAAACAACCCTTAGAAAAACTATTACAGGTGAGTTAATTCCATCTGCTTTGGTTTTCTGCTTTTTCTGTTTTTCTTTGCTTTTCCTTCTGAAAGTCCTAGAGACTTGCCCTTTGGTGGTTTGGAGCTCTCTGTAGGAAGGTGCAAAGGGGTTGTGATCTGGACTGTGGAGGATCCTTCACAGTGTACCGTATGAAGCAAGGTAACCAGACGTGCTTTGAGAAGCAAACATTCTGATAAAGGTGGCTCATCTTTTAGAATAGAATTTATAGGGGTGGGGTGTGTGTGTGTGTGTGTGTGTGTGTGTGTGTGTGTGTGTACACCACACACATCATAATTAAAATTATAGATTTGGGAAGGACTTTTAGAGATCATCTAGTCCAACATTTTTGACATTAAGAGAGTTTTATATGTGTCATATAGCTTATGTTAAGGCAGAGGATTGGCCTGGGAGTCCCTTTTATCTTCCTAGATGCTAACTTAGCATCTTTAACTTTTTTTTCGCCATCCAGAATTTCTACTGATAACCTCAAATTCAACAATCAGATCAAACTCATCAATGTAAGGGATCTTGGAAATCATCTGATCCAAAGCACCAATTTTACAGATTAAGTAACTTACCCAAGGTTGCAGGTAGTGTCAGAGGGCAGATTTGAACCCAGTTGCTTTTATTCCAGAGGCAGTGTTCTTTCCAGTGTACCACACTGCCCCTATGACGCTGTAATTCTTAATAGTCTTTATGTGGATAGACACAAGTGCCTGTCTCCTCCTGATCGAAGAGAAGGAAGTGCTGTGTGAATTTCACCTGGAGGGAAGGCACCATGTTTGTGGGAGCTCTTTGGCATTGTTCTTGTTGAAACTGACCTCTGCGTAAGATTGGTTTATAGTACAGTTCTGTCTTTAGGCTCTAGATCCCGCAGTTAGTTTCCACGAGAATTGTGGCTGGCCCAAGAGAGGAATGAAGGACATTGACTTTTTGTGCCATCTAGTGTTTTGCCCCAAGGTTACCCAGACTAGAACCCCTGACTCCTGATGTTTATCCAGAGCTGCTTCTCCATTAGTTGCTTTCCGTTCTACCTTCTCAATCTTCTGCCAAGCTGGTTTTGGAAGTATACCCTGTGGTTGGACAAAATATCTCTGGGGGACCTGAGTTAGGAAGGCTGTTTGATGGGAAGACGACCCAAGGAATTTGCAGTGGGAAAAACTGACAAGACCAGGTTATTGAACTGGGTGCTAGGGATAATGGTGAGGGATGAGTATTAAGAAAATTTCAAGATTTTGAGCTTGATGGCCTAGTAGTGCCGTTGGGGGCGGGGCTAGAGGACCTGGCTGGTAGAGTAAGCTGAAGGTTTGGTTTTCGACATGCTAAGTGAGGGAATAAGATGAAATGAACCAAATGAAGAAGTCTGATAGGCAAGTCCGCAATGCCGTGATCTGACCTCAAGTATCTCCCACTATTCCACATAAACCCATCAGCTCCAGGCAGACTTCACTATTTGCTATCTCCTCGACACCATATGTTCCTTCCCGTCTTAGTTTCTTTACTCCGTGACCCTTCTGCTGGGAATGGCCTTTTAACTACTTTTAACCTGCCTTATTCTTCAAGGCCAAAGTCAGCTACTAACCTTGGCCAGAAAGCTTTTCTCTTTCACCACTCACTGTAATACCTTTGCTATTCATTTTGTACTGAGTCATAGGTACATAGGATTTAAAATGGAATGGACTGTGGAGATCATACAGAATATGTCCTTCCCATTTTATAGATGAAGAAATGAGGTTCTAGACATGATTGGTGACTTAGCTAAGCTTCCCATGGGTAGAAAGTAACAGAGTAAAGATTCAAAGCCAGATCCTCTGACTCCAAATCCAGTGTTGTTCTCACTGAGCTATTTGACTCATTTCTTGTTTAATATTTCATCTTTGCATAATTTGTGTCCCTAGCTACTTTTTTTCAGTTGACTAGAATTAATTTTCTCCCTGGCCCATACCCCCCCTCCTCAATAAAAGCAAAAACAAAGTCCTTAGAACAAATATGCAAAACAAATCCAGAAGTGATCGCGCCCCAAGAAGGGATGTCCCATTGTGCATTGCGAGTGAGTCTTATTATCTCTCCCTCTGGAGGCAGGTCTTGAAAGAGCAAAGGTCGCCTCTTATCTCTTGCTTGTATCTCCCAGAGTGCTTAGCACTGTGTTTCAAATGTGATTGTTTTAAATGAATGAGTCAAGGAAGCTGGAGTGAGAAGACAGTTGTGGGGATGTGAATTTGGGGGACTGTCAGCTTGGATAAAAGCTGTAGAAAAGGATGCATTCTCTGAGGTGCAGAGAGAACACGGGAGAATAAAGCCGAGGTCCAAAAACTGTTGACCTTCTTTGAGGGGAGGGGAAAGAAGAGTCCATGAGAGTGGAGAAGATCTGGTCAGAGACAGAAGAGAAATAGGATGGGGTCGTGTACAGTAGTGGAAGAGGAGAGGGGTGATGCGTCGTGCTAAAGTATGCTAAGAATTTAAGGAGGATGAGAAAGGAAGGTGGGGGAGAGAAGGGCCATTGGCTTTGTCTAGGAGTGGGTGACCGTTGGTCACCTTTAAGAGAAGAGGGACAGGAACCAGAATGTAGAGGATTAAAGGAAGACTAGATGGTGAATAAATGGAAACAACAGGTGGAGACTACTTGTTCAACAAGCTTGACCCAGAGAAAAAAAGGTGAGAAGGGGGTAGGATGGCAGCCTCTGTGGCGCCACTGGAGCATGGGTTAGGGACTGGAGCCCCAGAACAGCACCACAGAGATTCAAATCCAAATCCAGTATTTGTGCCCTATGTTGTACTAGATCTTAAGTTGTGCTTGTTAATGGGACATCTCTGGAAGCCATTTCCCAGGGAATATGGAGATAAGCAAAAGTGCTTGCCCTGCTCCTTGGGGTTTTCATAGGGTCATAGATTAGAGCTGGGAAGGACTTCGGGGGTCATTCACTTCAACCCCCTCATTTTTCCAGATAATGACACTGAGTCACACTCAAATGAAGTGCCTTACCTAAACTTGCACAGCTATTTATGAGTGAATGAATGAATGAGTGAGGGAAAAGGCATTTAAGGCTCACTACATGCAGAGCACTGTGCTAACCACTGAGGTTACAAACAGAAAAGCAGCACCCGGCCTGGCCCTGAAGGAGCTCACAGGCTAACAGGGAGGTTCTAGCCCAAGTCACATGGACAGCCTCCGGGTCCTTAGGGTGCATTGGCCATATAGACAGGGATGGATCTTCTCTAGTATCATTGCTGCTGATAAAGTCGCAGCCATTTCTAATGTTGAACCATTGGAGGGTGCCAGGGACTCTTTGGATGTGGTTGCTGAGGAGGTGGGGGCCTCAGCACTCACGCAAATAGTTGCTTCCAGTGGTGATGAATTTGGGGGACAGAAGCAGGAACAATGGTCTGGAGGTGCTGCTGCTGCTCCAGGGACTCAAGGGCTTACCTGCCCAAGAACCATCTGGGTGGCCTGGTAAATGATGACCCTGTGTGGCTGGAAGCAGCTAGGTGGCTCAGTGCATAGAGCACTGGGCCTGGAGTCAGGAGGACCTGAATTCAAATCCAGCCTCAGACACTAGCCATGTGATCTTAGGCTAGTCACTTAACCTGTCCACCTCACTTTCCTCAGCTGCAACATGAGAATAATAACAGGACCTAGTTCGTTATGAGAATCAGCGAAATGGCATTTGCAAAGTGCTTAGCTGGGTGGCTTAGTGAATAGAGTTTTGGGACTGTTCAGACACTGCCTAGCTGTGTGACCCTGGGCAAGTCACTTTACCCTGTTTGCCTCCGTTGCCTCATCTTAAGATGAGCTGGAGAAAGAAATGGCAAACCCTCCAGTATCTTTGCCCGTAAAACCCCAGATGGGGCCAGAAAGAGTCAGACATGACTGAAACAGCTGAGCAGCCAACACAATGCTTGGCATAGCTCGCGGCACGTAGCAAGAACCCAATAAACGCTTGTTTACTCATTGGTTCCTTCCATCGGCAGTTGGTCGGTGGTTGGTGTTGGTGGCGGTGACTGGCTCCCCTTGATGACGCCGTGGCCCAGGATCTTGCTGTTCTCAGGACTCGGGGGTTCAGGGTGCTGGGCTGAGGTATGGCGTTTTGACTTGCCTGGAAGTGCCACCTGCCATCTCTCCCTTAGGGTGACTCACTGTCACCAGGAAGTCTCATCAGTCAAGAACAATGTATAGTTGGGAGACCTGGACTCAGTCTCCAGTGCTCCCAGAGGCTTCCTGTCTATGCCTCAGATTTCCTCTCTGCCTCCTCTTCCTCCTTCCAGGAGTCATGGTAACAGATGAGACAGTCGGTTGAGTGCTTGGAGTTAAATGGAAGGTGTGAATGCAGTGCTTTTAAACAGTCCTTTTCATAGCTTCATGGTTTTCGTTGTTATGACAGGTAGAGTGGAATCCCACCCTGCTGGAGATCCCTGCCAAAACTCTGTTTGATTACATAGTAACTAATCTTGATGGTGGACCAAGACCTCCCTCTCCCTTTGACAGTCAGTACGAACAGACCACACTGAAGGTGAGCCACATTTCCTAGCTCTTCCTGGGAGAGGCTCTCAGCTTTTCTGTGCTGGCTAAGGTCTCAAGGAATCGCTATGGATGTCTCTGACCTCTCCTTCCTTCCCTTCTCTCTCCCCTCCCCTCCTCTCTTTGCACCAGGGGGGGGTGTTTGCAGGACAGCTGACTAGAGTGGGAATGCAGCAAATGTTTGCCTTGGGAGAGAGGCTGAGAAGGAACTACATAGAAGAAGTCCACTTCCTCTCCCCAACGTTCAATCCATTGGAGGTCACGTGAGTTCCTTGTAAAGTTGTGCCTTTCTAGAGATCTGAAGCCTGTGGGACCCTGTCTTGCCCCTAAACCTCCCGTTCCCTCTATGGTAGCACACTCAATATTCACCCTACATTGCCATCCCCTAACTAATCTCAAATGGCTTTTGGGAGGATGTGTCTTGTGGTCACATGGGATGGGATCCATGATAGGGGAGACAATCCCTCGAAAATGAGTCTCCGGTTGACCTTAAGAGTTTCTCTTGATGCAGACATCCTGCCAAGAAATCAGTAAGGTCTTCCTAGCTTCACACTCCTCTTAAGAGGCTTTTTTTCCCCTCAGTGTTCGTTCTACTAATATATTTCGGAATCTGGAGTCAACCCGGTGTTTGCTCGCTGGACTTTTCCAACGCCAGAAAGAAGGTTAGAGTCTTAGCCCCAGCTTCTTAGCTGCTGAACATCCTGTTTTTCAAACTCACAAAACCCTCTGCTTTACCCTTCATGTCCTCCCC
This sequence comes from Pseudochirops cupreus, assembly GCA_028627135.1. Taxonomy (NCBI): domain Eukaryota; kingdom Metazoa; phylum Chordata; class Mammalia; order Diprotodontia; family Pseudocheiridae; genus Pseudochirops; species Pseudochirops cupreus. The sequence goes on from CM053584.1 coordinate 356,371,448, forward strand.
CTTCCCCTGTGCTGGGAACCAAGGGAACACTGCTCTTTGGCTGGCACTCTCCATGTTGCTTGGCATGGTTTCTCTCCTAGGGTTGTCTGACCTCAGTCTTCAGCAGTGCTTAGAGCAATGCACAAACCACCCTGCAGGAGGGAAAGCCCCAACTGCGGAAGGCTTGCAGAGGAGGGGAGGGATCGCTCAGCTGGCCTGGGTGGAATCAGGCCTACAATGGCTGCCTCAGTTTTGGAAGGGCCTAACTGTGTACCAGATGGGCTTATCGAGGGAAACTTGTGTCTTCTCTTAATTCTTCCCCAGGGGATGATGGTTCACAGAGTGTTGTTCATGTGAATGAAATGATAATGAAATTAAGTTTGAACTCAGGTGAAATATGGTAGAAGGGGTAGAATCTTTCATCCCTGGGTCCAAGATTCCGATGAACTGTTGTTACTCCCTGGCTAGGAAGTAAACCTACGTACCATGGCTTCTCTCCATAGAATGGCACTGCTAGAAAGGACCCATAATGGAACAGACTTGACCAGGAATCCTCCCAAAACATACCTGACAAGTAACTGTCAGGAGTCTCTGCCCAAAGGCCTTTCGGAATGGGGAATTCACAACCTCCAAAGGCAGTCCTAATTGTGATGTATTTTCTTTTCTATGGGTCTGAAACCTGTTCTGCTTTTGCCTTCTTGGGTCACATAAAACAAATCTAATTACTTTGATGCATGGCAGCCCTTTACATAATTGAAGACGGCCAGTTAAATCTTGCCTCTTTCTGCTTTTGGCCAAACATCCCCACCCTTTTCACTTGATCCTTGTGTGGCATTGGTCTGCTTGCCATCCTAGCACTCCCAGATGCCAAACACTGTGCTAAGGATACAAACCCACCCCCCTTCTGGATGTGCTCCTGACTTTTCAGGCCCCTCCAAAACTGGAAAGATGTCTTGTAGAGGGAAAGTTAGACCTCTCTGGGCCCCAGAGGACAGAAGGAAGCTAGGGTGCAAATTGGAGACAGGCAGGGCTTGGCTTCTATCAATCTGACCTGTCTGAGAGTGGAATGAGCAAGACCTCTTAATGACTGGGGAAGTTGGGGGTGGGGGGTCTTCAAATAGAGCCCGGATGGTGTTGTAGCAACAATTCTTACTCAGTCAGTCAACAAGCATTTATTCTGTGGCAGTGAGGATGTAGATAAAGATGAATGAGACGCTAACATTCTAACAGGGATGATAGCAGCCATCATCAGACGAGATAAAGCACAATTTGTAAATGGCAGCCATTATTAGTAGTAGTCACGTATGGTTAGAATGAAGTGAATGGAGAAGCTCCCTGGTGTCAGGGTGGGCGCTGAGGGAAAGATGGCTAGCCAGGAGCGGTTAGAAAGAAGGCTGGTACAGAACAGTCACCCTGATTGGGATCAAATGAAGATAAAGCCTTAATTAAGCACTGAGATGCCAAACACTGTGCTAAGGATACAAACCCACCCCAGTCTGACAGTCAGGGAGATCAGGGAGCAGGCTGGGGTGTAAATTCCTTGACCAAGATCACAGGAAAGCTGACTCCAAACCCAACGCTGCTTCTGCTCTACTGTACTTCCATTCAAGATGGCACGTCTTCACTGCCAGCTCCTTCTTTAGAGTGAAGCTTGGTATTGAATCCTGATTTTATAATACATAAATAGGCTCTTCTCAGAAGCCCTAGAAGCACGGTTGGAGCTGGGAGGGATTGTTCTCCCCAGAGGCTCCTCAGCCCAGGATGGGCTATGCCCCAGGCTCCATGTTAGGGAGCTCTTTCCATCATAGCTGGGTTGGTTTCATGTTGGCATAAATGCCAGGAAGCTCCCAGAAGTCTTGGTTATGGGCTTAGAGTTACAAGCGCACTAGACAAAATGTCGATGTGGTGATGACAGCCAGGCCTGTCCTGCCTTTCCCTTTGTGCCCCCAGTGAGTCAACCCTTCATCACTGCTTTTTCATTCCTTCTGAAAGGCTTCCTTTCTGTGGTTTGATTGTGTTGCCCTCAGATTCTTGGGTAGTGTGCTTGGGTAGTGTGGGCACCTTCTGCTTTCTCTCCTTCCTCTACACCACCCTATCCTCCCCTTGCACAGAGCAGACTGACTGGAAGGTGGTAGGGTCATTGATGACTGGACCTGCCCACCCTGTGACTGGACAGTAGCCACTGTCAAAAATGTGTAATATTCTTGTTCCAAGAATTACCATCTTTGAATGAGTCACAACTTCTGTTTCCCTAGTTTGGCTCAGGAATCTGACGTGCCTTCTGACTGTTAGGGGTCATGAGGCTCAGTAGACTTCGCATGCTGGGGGTGTTGAGTTGTCCTCGGAGTGGACCTTGTAGAGAGCAGAGGTGAGCATGCTGCAGAGTCAGGGAGAGTCCATACTTGATGCCCTTGGAATTCAGAAGAACTGGTGACTGATTTTTGCCCCCTACGAGCATGGAACGAATAATAACCTATGTCCACGTTGCACTTCCTGGTGCAATGTGCCGTTTTACACAGGAGCCCTGTGGTTTGTCCCGAGTCACAGAGCTGATGTGTAGAATAACCTCCTCAGGCCTCATGATGCCAGTGCCAAGTCTAGGGCTCTTTCTACCATAATGATCCTTTCTGGGTTCCACTCTAGTCCTTGGGACATGATTGGTCTGTTTGCCCAAAGCCTGTGGTCATTGAATTCCACGTGTGACCCACAGTGGGTGAAATGTACTAGGCAATTGTGGTTTCCTTTCTCTTGTTAGGTTGCCACAGGTAGGTCCTGCTTTTGTGGGATGGGGATCAAGACAATTCTGTCTAGTCTGGGAGTGGTCCTCTGCTTGGACCTCTTGGGAGAAAAGGAGGTTGCTCAGACTGCAAGAGACAGGCTGCCAAATGGAGGAGAATGCTTGTTGTGCCTAGGCAAGATGGGGAGACATGATGCTGACATCTCCTGTTCCCCTAGGACCTGTCGTCATCCTCACTGATGAAGCAAATTCTGAAATCCTGTACCCCAACTACCAAAACTGCCACTCCCTGAGACAGATGACCAGGTAACTGTCCTCCCTCACCCCACTCCCCATGTTTTTACTGCCTCTGAAGCATCCCCTACTAAAAGGATGAGGCCTTCCTCCGGTCTTCCCGTCACTCACTACCGGTCATCCAATCAGCAGGTGTCTGTTAAATGTCTACCACGTGCCTGGCATTGTGCTAGAGACAAAAATGGAATATTCTGTCTCCAAAGAGCCTGTGTTCTGTCAGAAGATGTATAGATGTATGTTTTTATTTATGCATATTTAATTAGAAATGTATGTATATAATACTGTACATACATATATATCAAATATCCATACCTGTAGGTGTTTATGTATATATGCGCATTTATGTGTTTTTGTCTATTTTTATATATTTAATGTATAAAACTATATGTATATCATCATATACCTATATATAGATATCGGTATCAACTACTCATACTTCAGGGGTGGCGAAGTGGCACAGTGAATAGAGCACAAGCCCTGGGGTCAAGAGTACCTGAGTTCAAATTCGGCCTCAGGCACTTAACCCTTACTAGCTGTGTGACCTTGGACAAGTCACTTAACCCCAATTGCCCAGCCTTCCACCCTACAAAAAGCAAATACTCATACCTGTAGGGGTGTGTGTATGTATAATTGTACATGTAATTCTGTGAACGCATGGTTGGTTTTCTCATGCCTGTGGGTGGACAAGGGCTAGCTTCCTGATCAGGAGCAGTGGAAAATCTCTTGGGTTTATACTCTGTGAGGGAATTCACTGCGGTAGTTGTTGCCCACCCAATGGGGAATAGGGGTTCCGATAGCTTTAGAAATAGCTGTATGAGAACCAGGAAACTTCTTGTGCCAAACAGGTGGAAAAAGATCATGAGATCATTGAACCTTTGAGCTGAAAGGGTTCTTAGAGACCGTCCAGCCCAGGAAACTGAAGCCCCAAGAGATAAAGGGCCTATGCCAGTGTTGGCTGTTGATGGTGACAGAGGCTGAATTGGAATCCAGAACCTTTGTCACTTTTAGTCCCAACATGTCTTAACCGCTCAGCCAGTGTAGGGCCTTAGAGATGCAAAGAGAAGAGGGCACAGGCTGTAGTGTTAAGGATCTTATGCTCTGGAGCATGGAGCAGTAGGGAAAGTGTGCAGGTACCTAGGACACAAGGCTTAGTGGAAGAAGTAGCAAGAAGCGGTCTGGACACGATGCTCAGAAGAATTTGATGGAGAGATCGCTTTCATCAATGCTTGTCAAATTTAATTGAATTTGCCTAGGGAGGCTCAGGAAAGGCTTCGCGGAGGAAGGGAGGTGGAAGGGAGGCACTTCAGATGATACAGACAGTGGGAGCCAAGTCCTAGGAATGAGCCCAGGCAGGCTCCTAACGGGGAAAGGAGCAGATGGGCCGTGTGGAGAACATGAAGGCAGGGAGCCCTGCGAGAGGAGGCTGGCCATGTCAGGAAAGGCCTTGAAGGCCAGGAGTGGCAGGAGGGGCTACTTCGTTTGGGGGGCAGTGAGGATTTCAGAGCAGAAGTAAGTGAGAATACTCAGGCAGTGAGATGGAGGACAGGGATTAAATTGGGTCAGGAAGACTAGCAAGAAGACCGCTAGCAAGAGAGACAGGGCCTCTGATTTCCTGAGTACAGAGCACTGCTGGATAAGGAAACTCCGTCCACCAGTGCAGGCTCTCACCTCTTTTTCATCTGTGGCCTTAGCTGCTGAGAACACTCAGTGGGTAAGTCCTTGCTCCAGGCCACAGAGTCTGGTCACTCAGAGACTGAACTTTGGCTTCAAGGCCAGCTTTCTCTCTGTTACTGGCTCTCCACAAAGGCTATTAAAATGATTTAATGATAATGACTGGTGGGGTGGCTCGGTGACTCAGTGAATAGAGCACTGGCCCTGGAGTCAGGAGGACCTGAGTTCAAATCCAGCCTTGGGCAAGTCACTTAACTCTTCCCCCCTCCAAAAAGCAAAATAATAATAATAATAATAATGACTTGTGTTTATCTAGTACTTTTAAGATTTATAAAGAGTTTCTTCAACTCTGTTGGGTAGTTTGCACATTATATAACATGCATACACAAGTATATCAGGTATGACGGATATGTAATTGTATATTCTGTATGGCTCCATTTCCATTTTACAATGAGAGAACAGTATCAAAGAGGTTGACTCTCTTGTCCAGGGGTCTTACAGAGCTGGAATTCAAACAAAGGGCTTCCACCTCTTGAGACCACATCCCAGCACTAAGCCAGCTTTGGTCCAGGAGAGACAAGGGCCGGGCCTGGGATGGCTGCAGTATAGCTGACCAGAAGCAAGGCCTGTTGTTGGGGTGGCAGCTGATAGCTATGAGGAGAAGAGGATCTCAGACCATTCTGTTTCCGTCATGGGAGAAAGGAGAACTGGGTTCTAGTCCTAGCCTTGCCACTGAAGGACCTTGCAGGAATTACTTCATCTCTCTTTGAACCTCGGTTCCCTTGTCTGTGAAAAGGGGATCTCAGCTTTTTCTTCTCCACATCAAAGTCTTTTTGAAGGTCATGTGAGATTATGTACGTGAAAGCTATTTGAAAATTGGCAAGCGCTGTCCAGGTGTAAGGGGTGATGGTGGTGGTGATGCTGCTGCCTTGTATAGGGCTTGGTATGGATTTCTTTCTAAAGTTTTCCCTGCAGCTTCTCATTTAGTCTTGGAGAAACTCTTTGACAAAGGAAGGAAATCTTGGTGTCTCTGGTTGACAGAGCAGAGACTGGGGCACAGAGGGTCATACAGGTCAGGAACAAAGCCCAGAGTGGAGCCCAGCTGCCCTGACTCCTAGTCCGGTGTTGTCTTTGTTGTCCTGTGGGATGAGGACCCTATCTAGAGCTAAAGATACAGCTTAGAGCTCCCCTGGCCCACCGGCACCACCCCCACATTACCAAGGAGAAAATGGGGCTCCAAGCAGCCCCAGGGCAGAGATAATGAGACAGTGGAGCTAGAATCAGGACCCAGTGTTTGTCAGACTTTAATTTCCAGGTACCTTCTGCTTGTTCTCACCTGCTCACGCTAACAGTGGCTGCTCAGCCACCACTCCCACTTTGTGCTGTGCAGGGGATAGCTCCTCAGTGAGTGGCCTGGTTATTCCCTTGATGGGTAATGTAGAAGAAGGCATGACAGCTCCACTCTTCTTCCTCTGCAGGGTCAGGAAGCTGATGGCCTCTGTACAGCCTGGGATCTCAGAGGATTTGAAAAAGATACAGGAAGAGATAGGTATTGACAGGAGCAAAGATGTGGACTTCTTCATTCTGTTAGACAATGCGTTGGCTGAGAAGGTGAGAGCGAGCTTCCCCCCAGGAACCACCCCTTCCCCAGAATTCCAGATTTGGAAGGAGCCTCCAAGGCCAATGAGTCCATCCATCTCTCACTCATTGCAGGGATCTCCTTTGCAAGATCCCCAACAAGGCATCCTCTAACCTCTCCTTAAATACTTCCAGTCATAGAGGGCTCGCTGCTTTGCCAGGCACCATTTGATTCTAATTTTTTAGAAAATTTCTTCAACTATCTCCCATTTGGTTTGGCTTTTAATACCTCACCAACTTGGTTTTTTTTTTCCTGCATACATTTTAGATGATCAGTATCCCTTTTAAAATGTAGCATCCTCTGGTCAGATGTAGAGTGACCAGTGCACCCTGGGCAGTGGTTTGGTGCTAAGGAGAAAGGCTAGAGCACAAACCTGAAGGGATTTGGGTCCCAGACTTAACTTTTGCTGCTAAAACTATGGAAATGCAGCCAGATCTCCGCTTTATAGATAAGGAAACAAAAGCCCAGGAAGGCTGAGGAGTTGCAGGTGGAACCCCAGTCTCCCAACTCCCAAGCCATTGTCTTTTCCTTGCACTGACCTGAGGCTGTTGCTTTATCATGACTTGAGGGAAGCCATATGTTCACATGAATCCTGCATGTACTGATACCCCATAGTTCAGCAATGGTTACATGTTTGGACAAAGCACTGTCCTCATGGGGACCACAGGCCCAGGACATGGAGATTCCAATACCTCAGATATGTTTAATCCTCTCCATCAGTCAATGAACAAGCAGGGGTTGAGTGTTTACCATATGCCTGGCACAGTGCTGGGCACTAGAGGCATGGGAATAGAAATGAAGCCACATCTTCCCTCAGGGAGTTTACACTTGGGTACACTGAGAAGTCAGTGCTGCAGCCAGGATTTCAAGCAGCCCCAGTCCCCTGACTTCAAAGGGGGCTCTCTCTACTGTAAGGAGAGGGAAAAGAGAAGGACTTTGAGCCAGACGTGTGTGGGCACGGAACAGGAGCCAGTGTCCTTCCTGGATTGTGGCTGGTGGAATGGGACTAAAAGCCATGTGGCCTCAGGGTTGAAGCCAGACCTCACTAGATCTGTCTAGAGACCCAGGATCTGCCTTCCAGCCTCTTCCTTCTTCAGGTAGGAAGTGGGTAGGGTTCCTCTCGTTCTTGGCATCCACTGCCCTAAGGGAATTATTCCTGTGGAGATTAAGATGGAGAAGTTGACCGCCCCGTGCCACCCTGCTCACTCAAGGAGGAACGTGTACAGACATTTTAAAGCTGAAACAAAGTTGGCCTCTGGATCAAACTAACAAAAAAACCAAGCAAGACTAGATTCTTCTTCTGTGTAGGGCAGCTAAATGGTACAGTGAGTAGATAGAGTGCCAGGCCTGGAGTCAGCAAGACCTGAGTTCAAATCCAGCCTCAAACACTAGCTGTGTGACCCTGGGCAAGTCACTTAACCTCAGTTTTCCCAAATCTACTGGAGAAGGCAATGGCAAACCCGTCCAGTATCTTGGCCAATGAAAGCCCAAATGGGGTCACCAAGAGTCAGACACGACTGCAAAGGACTGAACAGCAAAAGCTCTTCTGTGTTACCGGACCAACTTGTACCACTTGGACTGAGACCTTCTCATTCCTGCTTTTCCAGAGGCATGAGCCAAATACAGATCTTTGTGGCCTCACCCCTCCCCACCTCCGCAGAGCTGCCCCCAGTTTCTCTGCTTCCTCAACAGTCTCTCCCCCTCAGATTCACAGAGACCTTCATCTCCCATCTCTGTACCCACTTAACTATGATACAGAATGGTATGTGCTCCTCTTGTATACACACATCCTGTCCCTTTACCAGAAAGTGAGCTCCGTGAGCACAGGGGGGCTGAGTCTGACTTCTGTGGGCAGCATAGCTCTCCCCTCCCTGTGCCTGACACAGAGCTCTCCTGGGAGTGGGTGGGTGAGGGACATCTGTTCTGTGTAGATGGATTAGCTGCCTGGCAGACTCCTTGGGAAGGTTCAGGAAATTCAGTCATTCCTCCAACATGGAGGCTCCAGCCCATGCAAAGCCCTGTACTAGATGCCCCAAGGAATGCAGAGGGAGAGGAGCCTACGCCCTGTGTGTGGCTGCCAAGACTGGGCCAGAGTGCCCGGAGGAGGGCACAGTCATTGGGTGTTTGAGCTTGGCCGCTCATGGGGGTCATGGTGCAGTCAAGGGCCCTGGGCAAGGAACTGGGAGATTGCAGTTTCTGGTCTTAGACGTGCTGTGTGACTTTCAGTAGGACACTTAACCTTTCTGTGCCTTGGCTCCCTCCCCTTGCCTGGAGGGTGTCCTGTAGTGCTTAGCACAATGCCTGGCATACAGTAGTCACTTAAGTGCTTATTGATTGATTGAATTTTGCTTTCTAAGACCTATGAACTATGAATTCTGGGAAATGGTGTGGTATGGTGGAAAAAGCTGGTTGGACCAGCTGAGGACCTGAGTTCAGATTCTGCCTCAGATACATAATACCTGTAAGACTTAACCCCCTTGGGACTCAGGCTCCTCCCCTATAAAAAAAGGTGGGTCCGGCTAGCTGCTCTAAGTCTATATATAATCTTGTTTTCTAGAAGACTGTGCAAGCTTATGCAGGGCAGGGGACACCAGGTAGTTAAGAAATCCTGGGTATGTTCAGGGAACAGGTCTTGGTGTTCAGTCTGGCTGGGAGGAGTGGGAGGTGAGGGCTGGGGAGGACCTTGAATGCTCAGCGAAGGTCTTGGGGTTTTTCCCATGGCCTTTGTTTGGTGTGGTCCTATCTGGAGAGCCAGGCAGGAAATGCTCTTTTCTAACTACATTCATGGCCCTTTCAGGTTCACGGGCTCCCCAGTTGCCCCATGCTAAAGAAATTCACACAGATGATTGAGCAGAGAGCTGTTGACACAGCTCTCTATATCCTGGGGAGCAGAGACAGGTGAGGCTCCTGCTCCCATGGCTGGTCCAAAGGCAACCGTACCCGAGCATTCTCAGACCCAGAGGGCAGTGAGGAGTGACAGCTTCAGTCAGTGACCCAGCAGACCTGCCCCACTGTCAGCTGGCACCTCCTGCAGGCACAGAAGCTGAGGCTGCTGCATCCTGGTGACATGCTGGCTGGCCGGAACAGACAGGCCCCAGGAGCCCGGGCTTCAGCCCTAGGGCTGATAAATGTGTGTGCTGCCTGCAGAGCCAGGCCTGAAGAGAAGCTGTGGTCTATCAGCTTCTGCTGCTCAGCAACTTTACTTATTTAGTTTGAAGTATTGAGAGACAGGGTGGGTGATCTTGGGACCACCCAGGCTTCTCCGCAGTGGGGGGTAGAGCTGGGGTTTGGTCCATCCTTACAACCTCAGAATTGGGGGAGAGGGACCTCATGTTGTCTGGGATTCCCCTGCTCTACTGTCGATGACATGTGGTCATCCAGCCTCTGTCTGAAGCCCTCTAGAGATGGGGAGCTCCCTACCTGCAGAAATGACCTGGACCACTGGGACAATGCTAATTTTTGAAGCCTTTTTTCGCTTCACAGTAAGTTGCTTTCTGTGCGTCCCTGTTAGTCTCCTCACTGGTCCTAGTTCTGCCCTGGTCAGCCCTCTGGGGCCAAGCAGAACAGGTCTAATCATGCCTCTTTACTGTCAAAGGCCTTCATGTTAAGGCAGCTTTACTGCACTACTGCCAAGGCTTCTCTTCTCTGGGCTGGATAGCCACAGTTCCTTCAGCTGGTCTTGGAAGGTGACCTGGCGTGCCAATCCCCTCATGGTCTTGGTCACCTTCCTCTTGACGTTCTGTCAGCATCCTTCCTAAAATGGAGTGTCCAGGACTGACCGGTATCAAAACGTGGATTGTTGAGGGGGCTTCAGGCTTGCCTGTCTTCCCTAGTTCTGGGTATGACTTTGACAGTACCCCGAGATATCTAGGCTTTGTGTTGGCTGTGACCCGCTGTTATCTCACCTCAAGCCTTCCCTCACAAGCTGCTCTCTGGCTGTGTTTCCTTCGTCCAAAGTGCAGCTGATTTTTTTTAACCCAAGCATAAGATTTTACATTTATCCTTATTAGGTTTACCCCATTGCTCTCTGTCATCCTTCATGCTAGCCTCGTTAGCAAGTTCCCCTCTTCTGACAGTAAAAATATTAACTCATCTCCCCAACAAAAGAGTGTCAGGTTGTGGGTCATCAGAAAGGCAGTGGGAGCTGCTCTCTGAGAGATGAATGGGGAGAGAAGCATAAGAATTAATGTTTCCAGGAGCATCATGGTCTGTTGCATAAAAATACTAGCAATCAGATACATTTCCTCCTCTTTGGGAGCAGCAAGGCCACTTCTGTTCCCCCAGCCCCAGTCACTTAACAAGATTAAACAGTGGTTTCTGTCTTATGGGTCTGGGCTCTGCACTTGGACACGTGCCTGTGCTCACAAAGTACCTTTCTCCTTCCCTAGGCCTGGGTCGTCCTTCCCTCTGTCCCTGCTTTGTTCCCGGCCCGTGATTTGTTCATCTTTAAGACCCAGCTCAAAGGTTCTGCTCTGTCTCCCACCCTGCCTTTACAACACATCTGGATTCCATTTCTGAGACTCCTAGAATATTTGATCTAAGCAAGACCTTAGAATTACACAGTTGTTCCTGGAGCCTCAGTAGGAACTGGGGTGCTGCTTGTCCATTTGCTGACTCAGGATTATTCTTTTTACATGTAGTATCCCCGGCCAAGTGATCATCATTTTCCTACATCATCTTCTGTCTCTTTCCCATGGCCAGAACCCTGGTATTACCCTCAGTCAGTCATTACTTAACGAGCCTTCCTTCTGTGCTTAGCTATCTCCTGACAGTCTGTCTTAGCCCAGGCCTTCCTGTGTTCTGCCTCCTTCTCTTCCCTGAGTCTAGCTTCCGCTCACTCTTAAGACTCTTGTCCTTGTTTGCAGAACTGGAACTAGTGCTACTTTTCAGGGCCTTCCCCGTGTAATAGAAAAAGTGTCTGTCATTCCTTTCCGTCACTGAAATGACTGCTGGTCTCTGTCTTACGGTCCTGTCTGGTTGTTAGGGTGTAAGCCTTTCGAAAGCAGGTGATGCCACATATTTATGTATTTCCCAGTAATGTACACACACAGCATTAAGCTTGATACATGTGTAGACATCATGAACTTGCCTCCTTCTCAGGGAAGGACTTCAGATGGCGGTTGGCCCCATGCTCCATACCCTACAGAATAACATGCTAGAAGCAGTGGACCCATCTACTCCACTCAGAAACTCCAGGTATCTAATAGCCATGGCATGTCTCCACAGCACTGGCAGCCCAAACTCGGGGTAGGAGTGGAGGAGTGGGTAGAGCAGGGAGGGAAAGGAGAAACTTGGGAACATAGTGACGGAAGATGGAAGCCAAGCTATTAGGGACCAGCAATAAAACACCCATAACCTTCAAGTCCCTGTCAGGCCAAGGTAGCCTGCTGGGTGGTGGCTTTCCTCATTATTACCCTTGGCTCTGGGTTTCATTGGATCCTCCTGGCTCTTTTAATGGAGTTCTGCAGGGACCCAGTTCCCCGGTTGTCTCCAAGGCCATTGGGTGAGGAACGTCACAGAGGTTTCTTCAGAAACTCTTTCTTACAGAAAGCTCTACCTCTACGCCACCCATGACGTGACCCTCATGCCCCTCCTAATAACACTGGGGATTTTTGACCACAAATGGCCCCCGTATGCCGCCGACCTGATCATAGAGCTCTACCAGCACCGGAAGTCCAAGGATTGGTTCGTTCGACTTTCATACAATGGCAAGGTGAGTCCACTTTGAGGGCTGGTCAGTCTACCTGCAGCACTGCAGATCACTCCCCACCCCCACACAGTACATTCAGGGCATTTGCTGTGTTTAAAGGCAGAGTTGCAGCCAAGCTCCTGAATTCTGCATAATTTCAGATGAAGCTTAGGGGAAGGGATGAGGCAATATGGCACAGAATCTAGAGTCAGAGATCCTGAGTTCAAATCCTTTTATTCCCCCTTGTTTGTATGACTTCAAGCAAGTCACCCAGCCTCTCTGGGCCTCATATTTCTAAGCTGAGAAATGAAATTAATGACTTAATTACTTCAAAAGGCTCATCTAGCTCTAACCCCATACTGTGACTCGAGTCCCCATCTCAGCTCTGCTATGAACTCATTCCAGGACACTTTGTATGTGTGGCTCCTGTTAACAATGATACATCCTGTCCCATGGGGGCCCATGGGAGTCTGGTGATGGAGCAGTATCTTGGTTGTTTTATGCTGTGTGTCCCAGAAGCTGGTGGTATCTTGAGTAGGAAGAGAAAACTTTGTTCATGAAACTGGGCATCTGGAAGGCATACAACATAGGCACATGGAAATATTGGAATCGAGGTTCCATGTTTTACTATATATGCTGTGCACCTTCAGGTCTTAGGGACCCTCAAAGCCATGCCATCCACTGTGGCAGCTCTTGCATGGGCCTCAACATTCTTCCTGGGTCCTTTTTTTTTCCCTACAGGAACAAGTGGTGAGAGGATGCCCAGCAGGACTTTGTCCCCTGGCAGAGTTTTTGAATGCACTGTCGCCTTACACCGTGAGCCCAGAAGAATACACCACGCTCTGCTCACAGCCAGCAAATGTGGGCATTGGAAATGACAAGCGATCAGATGGTACACCTGTGGGAGACTGATTTTTAAATAAAGACCTGTTTGCATAAACATCTGGGGCTCTGTGTATGTTTGAGTGGAGATCATAGCGATTATTAAATCCCAAGGCGCTTCTCCTGTGAATGAGCGAAACAGAGCAAATGTTTACTGAGTGACTCTTCTGCACGGGGCATTGGGAGAAGAGATATCATGCCCAGATAAGATGTAGCCCTGGCCTCACAGAGGTCAAAGTTGAGTAAGGAGATAGGACCCATAGCCAGGTGACTATCCTTTAATATATCAAGGATCTGTGATTTCTGCTTTGGTTGTGAATGGAGCCCCACCAATGCAAGTTGCAACCCTCTGTACTTTGAAGAAAGCTGTGCAGGAGTCACAACGACCCCAACACAGCCTGAACCCCAGACCCCTTTTGGAACTCCCCATCCTTTACTGACTAGATCCCCACAAAACAAAACTACTCAGACCAGGCAGCTTAGTTGGACCTGCCAACATCTGGGCTCTCTCAAGGCAAGACTTTGGAAATCCAAGGTCACCTTATGTCACAATGAGGTATCATTGTGACTTGAGGGAAAAAGAATTTCTGTGCAGGCACTTCTTTGGTACCTGTTGTAGTGGCTAAGACTTGGATGCAAATAGCCCTGTCACTTAACTCTTTCTGCACTTTAGTTTGCTTGTCTATGAAATGATGGTTTCTGAGGTCCCTTTGGCTCTAAATCCTGTAATCTCCAGAGAGTTCTGGGCCTGCAACTCCCACAGCTCTTCATTTGCAGTGACCCGTGCAGGGCAGACCACCTCATGAGCATTTATTAAATGCTAGTTATGGCACTGATGCTGGAGATACAGTTGAGATGTCATTGATTCTTCATTCTCACTCTACGTACCCAATCTATTGCCGAATCTTGTCTTGTATACACATCCTTTTCTCCACTCAAACAACCACCACTATATTTCTGGCTCTCTTCACTTCTCCCTGGATCACTGCAACATCCTTCTACCTGGTCTCCCTGCCTCCCCCCTCCCATCCACCCTCCACCCAGCTTCTAAAGCACAGGTATATCACCCATCTTCTCAAGGAACCAAAGTGGCCCCTATTACCTCTAGGATCCATTTTAAACCTCTGTTTGAAGTTCAAAGCTTTATACATTTCATAAAGGCTCCTCCCTCCCTTTCCAGCCTGCTTATACCTTACTCCCCTTCTCCTACTCTACAATCCAGCCATGCTAGCCTACTCTCATTTTCTCAAACATGGAACCCCTTTGCACTGGTCATCCCCCATATCTGGAGTGTTCCACCTCCACTTTTTCATTTCCCTGGCTTCCTGAAAGACGGCTCAAATCCCACCTTCTGCAGGAGGCTTTTCTGGGTCCCCTCTGCTGCTAATGCCCTCTCATATTACCTTCATAGACCCTGTATATATCTCATATATACCTACTTAGTATGTCCTCTCCTCCAGTATAACGTCCAGCTCTTGAGAGCATGGACCATGGTGGTTTTGTTGGTTTTGTTTTCCTCACATTTCTGATGCATAACACAGAACCTGGTCCACAGTAAGGGTTTAACAATGCTTGTTAAGTGACTGACAATGACCCCCAAAAAAGAGTGGGGTCCTACCTTCAAGAAGCTTATATTCTATTGGGAAGGTTTACAGATACATACATAGCACCAGCTGTGGGATTACTCCTACATCTCTTCTTCCACTAGATGACTGAGTTCCCAGAGGGCAATGACTACCACTCTCCTGAGGGTCCTAGGAGTAGCCCTAAGGGATTAGAGTTTTCTACTATAATTTTTGCATATACTTTATGTGATGTATATTATTTATATATGATATATTACAATATTTTACTATTAATATGTGTTATACTACATTATATATAAATTGTGGACCTGTGATTTTATCAGCATAGGGAACTCCTCTTACAGAACTGCTCTCCACTGATGCGTATTGGCAATTGTAATTTAGAATCTTAGCCAGTTTTCTGGGGCATCGACAGGTTAAGTAACTTGCTCTTGGTTACACAGCTAATATTTCTCAGAGGCAAGATTTGAGCCCAAGTCTTGGTGATTCCAAGACTGGCCTTCTGTACACTAAGTTGAACTGCCTCTCAAATACAAAATAGGAGAGACTAGATCCAGTGCTCAGCGAAGTGTCCAGAACACAATAGGTGCTTAATGTTTACTGATTGGTCAGTTGCTTGATGTGGATTGGCACTTTCTTTGCAGTCTTGCAGAGTTTTCTAGAGCATCAAGAGGTTAAGTGATTTTTCCATAGTATGTGTTATAGGCTGTATTTGAACCCAGGTTTTCCTGGCTCTAAGGTTGTATCCACTACATCACACTGCCTATCAAATACAAAATATATACAGTTATTTGGGGGCTAGGATTCACTCTTAGCAATGCCAAGTACACAGCTGGCATTTGGGATGTGTCCAAGGCAGGGCAAGAACCAAATGGCACTGAGAGGGGCTTTGGCTGATCTACTTCAGGAAATGGTGAAGGAAGGACTCCATGAGGTCTCAGTGGAGGTGCCAAGACCACTTTCATTCAAAACCTTATAATGAAGCTTCCAGAAAACCTGCTTATGGTCTGATAGTTCTTAGGGGGGAAAAGTCCTTCCTTGGCTAAGGGTTAAGGATGAGTGGTGAAGTGATTAAGCTGGGTTTTTGTTTGTTTAGAAAGAGGGTGTGGACACTGAAGAAAAGGAAGGGAAATACATGTGAAATGACCCTTTGCATGTGTTTCCTCATAAAACCAAATAAAGGAAGGCAAGATCAGTTCAAAGAGAAGCAGTGGGGTAGGGTGGATGGAAAATTGGCCTGGGAATTAAGCCTGGGTAGAAGCCCTTTTACACCTCACTGCCTGGGCCACTCTGGGTGAGTCATTTCAGCCCTCCATGCTGGTCTAGGTAACTCTTCGACCATAACTTGTAGAAGAGGTGCCCAGAGGGTTCCTCAGCAGGAGCTCCCCATGACGACAGGTAAGGGTCATTTTTCTTTTTAAAGAAAGGAGGAAGGCAGGAACAGTATTTTGTTTGTGAAATGTATTTTTTTGTACGGAGCCTAGCATAAGAGAACAAGAGATGAACTTGGGAGAAGAGTTGGATTCAAATCCTGCTTCATACCACTTAACACTCATGTGATTTTGAGCAAATTACTTAACTTCTCTGGATTTCAGTTTCCTTACCTATTAAAAAAAAAAGAGGGGAAACTAGGCATCTTACCACACAGAAGAGTAGGGGGATGGGGGATGAGAGGTGGGGAGATGGAGGGGAGGGCAGGGAGGGGGGGAGGGATGATGAATATTCACATTTCTGTAGAGGGGGAGGGACAGGG
>CM053584.1:356388177-356407564 GCA_028627135.1 Pseudochirops cupreus
GACCATATTTTCCTCTGGAATACGATGCTCAATTTTGCTGGGTAGGTGATTCTTGGTTTTAATCCAAGCTCCCTTGATCTCCGGAATATCATATTCCAGGCCCTTCGATCCCTTAATGTAGAAGCTGCTAGATCCTGGGTTATCTCCAGCTCCTTTTACAGAAGAGGAAACTGAGGCAAACAGGGTTAAGTAATTTGCCCAGGGTCACACAGCTAGTAAGTGTCTGAGGTCAGATTTGATCCTCTAGGAACAGTGCTCTATCCACTGTACCACCTGGTGCCCCCTGGTACCTTAACTAGGTGCAAAGGCTTCTGGATTTCATGAAATCAAAGGCATTCCAACAATGTGTATAAAGACCTAGATTAGTTTAAATGCATCTGATGGACCAACCATTTGATGTACTGGAAAGACATTTCACAGACGGGAAGTATATGGATTGACTGAGGATCTTCCACAAAATTATAGACCAGTGAAAAATTGAGATTGAGATTCTACCTAGTGGTAAATGAAGAAAAATCATTCCAGTTAAACTTCCCTGAGGAGTTGCTTGGGGAAAGGGGAGAGGAGAGCACTTTGGCTTAGTCCTTAGTCTTTCTTATCTACCCAACTTGAGGAGGACCTCATGAACTTCAGAGGTCAAGAGGACTTCTCATCTTCCTGTTGAGGTCCTAGCACTTGACAGCTGTGTCTGTCTTAGGAGTCAAGAATAGGCTGAATGGTACAGTGGACAGGACACAGGGCATAGAATCAGGAAGACCTGAGTTCAAATTTAACCTCATCTATGTATTAGCTGTGTGACCTTGGGCAAATCACTTAATCTCAGTTTCCTCACCTGTGAAATGGGGATAAAAATAGCACCTACCTCCTAGAGTTGTGAGATAACTTTAAAATGTTTGGTACAGTGCCTGGTTCATAATAAGCAATAAATAAATGTTAGTTATCATTATTATTAGAGAATTCTATAGAAAACTATGCTATGCCTAAGGGGAACTTCTTTCTTTTAAAATTAATTTTTCTTTTTTTTTTCCTGACAATTCCACCCAAAATCCAAGTTATCTCCTTCCCATCTACCCTTTCTTCTCTCCTATCCTGCCTTCCTCAGGGCAAAAAAAAAAAGAAAACAGAAACCTTGTAACAAATAGTCAAGCAAAACAAAATTCAACATTGGCTATGTCCAGGAAATAGAAGTCTTATTATTCTACACCCTGGATCTATCACCTCTCTGTTAGGAGGTGGGTAGTATGCTTCATCATAAATCCTCTAGAATTATAATTGTTCATTGCATTCATCAGAATTCTTCTATCTTTCAAATTTGTCTTTACAATGATGTTGTTATTATATAAATTGTTCTCCTTTTTCTAATCATTTCACTTTGCATCAGTTCATATAGGTCTTCTAGGTTTCTCTGAAACCATTCCCTCCATCACTTCTTACATCACAAGAGTATTCATTACACTCATATACCATACCATATTTTTTTCAGCCATTCTCCAATTGATAGGTATTCCTTTAGTTTCCAATTCTTTGCTATAGCAAAAAGAGCTGCTAGAAATATATATATTGTACAAAGGGGTCCTTTCCCTCTTCCTTTTATCTCTTTGGACGACAGACCTGCTGGTGGTATTATAAGTCAGAATTGAGTGACTTTTTGGGCTTAGTTTCAGATGACTTTCTAGAATGGCTCCACCAACAGTGCATTAGGATACCAATTTCTTCTGCAGCCCCTAGAACATTTATTATTTTCTTTTTTTTTGTCAACTTTTTTACCAGAGTGTGAGGTAGAACATCAGAGTTGCTTTAAGTTGTGATTCTCTAATTATTCATGACTTGAAATGTCCTCCCTACCCCCCCCCCCAGTATAGCTATTTGATAGCTTGAATTTCTTCTTTAGAAAACTGCCTGTTTATATCCTTTGACCATTTATCAGTAGTGGAATGGCTCTTCTTTTTGTACTTTTGCATCAGTTCCCCATACATCTTAGAAATCAGACTCTTACCAGAGAGTCTTGCTGCAGAGATATTTTTCCTAGTTACATGCATCTCCTCTCATTTTAGCTACATTGATTTTACATTGCAATATCCTTTTAATTTTATGTAATAAAAATTCTCCATTTTATCTTCTGGGATCCTCTTTATTCATTGTTTGTTTATGAAATGTTCTTCTAAGGGAACTTTTTGAACACTCCAGCAAGAAGAGAAGAAGACTTGCAGCAGCCAGGGGCTATAATTGCTCCTCTGCCACCTGTACTTTCTAAGCTTGAGTCCACTTTCCCCTAGTTTCTGTAGATACTTGTAAGAGAGTCTGTTACAGACCTTTTTTTTAAGGGAGGATGGTTTATGTTTTTGCCATTACTTGCAACTCTTCTTGCTGTATGACCTTAGTAGCTACTTCTCTGTAAAAGCTAATTAAGTCTGGTTGACTAAATGATAATTAAATCATAATCATGATGAGAAGCATACTGGTGGAGGCTTGTGAGCTTTGTACTATTAGAAAACCACTCTGAAACCATCAGAGCTACCCCTAAAACTGTGAGGGGCATGTGGCAGCTGAACTCATCAAAGAGAGAGACAGAGACAGAGAGAGAGAGAGACAGAGGGAGACAGAGAGAGAGAAAGAGAGGCAGACAGAGACAGACAGATAGAGAGACAGAGAGACAGGTGGACACAGAGAGACAGAGACACACATACAGAGACACACATACAGAGACACAGAGACAGAGACAGAGAGACATAGAGAAACACATAGAGAGACATAGAGAGATACAGAGACAGAGAAACACACTGAGAGACACACACACAGAGACAGACAGAGAGGAAGACAGGACAGACAGACAGAGGGATAGTGAGACGGAGAGACAGAGACAGAGAGTTAGAGTTGTCATTCCACAGGTAATGAAAACTTAGGAGGA
This sequence comes from Pseudochirops cupreus, assembly GCA_028627135.1. Taxonomy (NCBI): domain Eukaryota; kingdom Metazoa; phylum Chordata; class Mammalia; order Diprotodontia; family Pseudocheiridae; genus Pseudochirops; species Pseudochirops cupreus. The sequence continues at coordinate 356,391,086 of CM053584.1, forward strand.
TTCACATCTAGCCCATCCCCTGTGACTCCATAGTTAGACCAGACCTTTCAAGGAATAGGGCTTTAGCAAAATGTGGCAAATGCATAACCCAGTTCCTTTCATGTTTTCTGCTTTAAGCATAAATTGTGTTCCTAAGGCACCATTTTAATCATTCCTGGGTGCTTGGAAATCTATTAGGTCAGAGTCACCATGCTGTTTGGCATGCCACCGAGGAGTTAGAGCCAGAGGCCACAGAAGGGTTAGGCAAAGACAAATGGGACGAGGCAGTGTTAAAGAAATGGCTTGGTCTTCTTTGGCCCTTGATCTTCTTACTCCATCTTTTGCCCTCTCTAGGCAATCATAGGATCAGAGATTTCAGAAGCCATCTTGTCCTATTCCCTCATGTTACACATAAAGTAGTTTGCCCAAGGTCACAAAGCTAGTACGTGTCATAGATGAGGTTCAGACCCAGGTCCTTTGACTCCCCAGTGAGTGCTCTTTCTAGTGGACCAACACACTTCCTTCAAAAGATCTGGGCTCACCAAATATTTGGACCTGGGACCTCTTGCACTTGAGGCAAGAATCATCCCTACACCAATAAGCTAATTTTCTCCAACCTGCCATCTCTTTTTCTTCCATTTTTTTTAAATGAAAAAGCACTCAGTACCAAAAGGAACATTTTTTCCAATCTTTAAAGTTTTAGTGACTTAGTCTCCTTTAATCTTTTTTTCCTTCTCAACTGAGTCAAATGAGGTCTATATTTTTATCTGATGGAGTCAGTTAACTAACTAATTCTTAACAATGGATCGAATATGGTTCCAATTTAATTAAATTCAATATGTTTAAGTGCATTCTATATGAGAGGCAACTTACTAAGTTTCATGTGTGCACGTGTGTAAAAATAGCACATGGTCCTAGTCCTCAAATAACTTTAAAATTACTAAAGGATAAGACACATACACAACTTAATGTATATGACAAGAATGATATGTGTCAGGAGAAGGTACCAAATGCTATCTTCAGAGTTTAACAAAAGATATTACATGTCAATCTTAATTTAAAGAATAGAAAACGTGCAGATAATAATGATAATATAAAATTAAATACAGGAAATTAAAACCATGTAGGTATATTTGCAACACATGTTCAAACACACTTTTCTGCACACAGTTAAATTCTCCAAGCATTTATCAGGCTCTCACTGGTCACTGAGAATACAAAGATAACTATAGCCCATTCTGCTGTTAAGGAGTTTACAATGTAATTGGAGGAGGGGAGAGGTACACCTATGGATAACATTGTTGTTAGTTCTTCATCTTTGAAGAGGACATGGTGGGTGATTTCTTGACTTGCAAGTGAATTGGATTTAAATGAGGCAGAGTTGTACAAAGTTGTCAGCCTCACTCTCTCATCCAGAGTCATCGAAGTCCAGTGGCAGGACAAAAGGCAAGATGACTGGTAATGGCTTAGATACAGTGGATGACTGTGGCATCTTTGAAGTCTGACCAAGCTCTAAGCTATTTGAATTTCACCTTGAAGGAAGGAAGGTAGTTTAGTTAAGAAGGTTAGTGGGAAGTCTATTCCAGACATGAGAGATTGGTGTGAACAAAGGCATGAAGATAAGAGAAGGGAGCATAAGAAAAGGGACTGGAGACTAGTTTTTGCTGAAATGTAGAGTGTGTAATAATAACAACTAATATTACCATAGTATTTAGTGTTTGCAGAGACCTCTTCTTACAACTTCCTTCTTCCTCCTCTTCTCTCCCCTAGCTGTGGAACTCACCTCATACTTTACACTGGGGACTTTGGATGCTGATCTCCCTTTATTCTCCTCTTCATTTCTAAATCTTGACACTATCACCTCTTTCCCATTTTCATCTCCTTTTCCCCAGTCTCTGACAATGATGTGGCCTTTCTTCTTGCCAATGTCAACCCTTCCACACGTAGCTTTGATTCCGTTTGTTCCTTTGATTCCATTTGATTCCATTTGTCTTCTCTAGTCAATTGCTTCTTACATCATCCCTCCTTTCTTTTTAGTGTTTGATATCTCCTGATCTATTAGTTTCTTCTTGTTCCCTTCAAACAAACCTAAATATCTCTCATTTTTGCAAAATCTTCTACCATCCCCTTAATCTACCATCCTATATTTCTTCTATCTTACTCAGTAAAACTCCTAGAAAAAAGTATCTATACTTGCCCACGTACAACTTCTACTTCTTCTCCTCTTATTCACTCCTCATCCCATTGGTATTTAGCTTCTGCTCTTATCCCTCAATTGAAAATTGTCTCTCCAAAACTGTCAATATCAGGAAGTTGGATTTATATTCAGGATTCAAATATGATTCATTATTAGGAAATTTATAAGCATAATTGGCTATATTAAATAACAAGAACAACAAAATTAGGATTATATCAATAGATACAAAAAAAGGTTTAAACAAAATAAAATACCCATGTCTGTTAAAAGTGTTGGGAAAACATGGGATGAAATGGAGTTTCCTTAATATTGTAAGTAGTATCTATCTAACCCCAAAAGTCAGTATTACATGTAATAGAGATGAGTGATAGGTCTTTCAAATAAGGTCAGGGGTAAGGCAAGGATGTCCATTATGGCCACCACTACTAGATATAGTGCTAGAAATGCTAGCTATAGCAAAAAGAAAAGGAAAATAAATCTAGAGAATAAGAATAAGCAAAGAGGATATGAACTTCTTGTTTTTTGCAGATGACATGATGGAGTACTTAGGAAACCCTAGAGAATCAACTTAAAAGTCAATTAACACAATTAATAACTTCAGCAAAATAGTAGGATATAAAGTAATTCACATAAATCATCAGTATTTCTGTAGATTACAAATAAAACTCAGCAGGAAAAAATAAAAAGAGAAATTCAATTGAAAATAATTACACGTGTATTAAATACTTGAGAATTTCTCTACAACAACACACGCAGAAACTGTATAAACACAATTACAAAACATTCTTTGTAGAAATAAAGACAAACCTAAATCATCGTAAAAATATTAATTTCTCATGAACAAGCTGAGCCAACATAATAAAAAAGATAATATTGTCTAAAATAATTTACTTATTCAGTGCCACACCAATCAAACTACCGAAGGATGATGTTTATAGGGCTAGAAAAAATAATACTGACATTCACATGGAGGAACGAAAGTCAAGAATTTCGAGGTCAGTATTAAAAGAAAAGTGATAAAGAAGGGGGCCCAAGTAGTCCTAGATCTCAAGCTACAAGGCAATAATCATCAAAATATTTGGTAACGGTTAAAAAATAAGCAAGTGAAACAGATTATGTACAGGGTTTTGCTGTTTAGTTGTTTCAGTTGTATCTGACCCTTTGTGACCCCATTTGAGGTTGTCTTGGTAAAGATACTGGAGAAATTTATCATTTCCTTCTCTAGCTCATTTTACAGATGGGGAAAATGAGGGAAACAGGATTAAGTGACTTGCTCAGGGTCACATAGCTAGGGAGTGCCTGAGACCAGATTTGGACTCAGGGAAGCGAGTCTTTCTGACTCCAGGCCTGGTACTCTATCCATTGCTCCACCTAGCTAAGCTGCCCCTACATAGAAGCAAATGAACCCAGTAGCCTAGTGTTTGCTAAGCTCCAAGACCATAGTTGTTGGGGTAAGGACTCATTATTGGACAAAAATTGCTGGGAAAACTGTTGATAGAATTTAAATTTAGACTAATCTTGAAATTAGCTCCAAATGTTCACATGACTTAGATATAAAAGGTAATGTCAAACAAATTAGACAAACGAGGAAGACATTTCCTTTCATTTCTATGGGTAGGGTTTCATGATTAAATAAAGGATAGAGAAAATAATGGAAGATAAAATGGACAATTTTGGTTACATAAAATGGAAAAATTCTTGGGCAAATAAAACCAATGTAGCTAGAATTAGTCAAATTAGCTTTATTAGAAAGAGTTAACTGGGGAAAAACACTCATAGCAAGTTTCTCTTATAAAGACTTCATCCCAAAGTTATATTAGGAATTGATTCAAGGTTATCAATGAACTCTCAATAACTAAATCATAGTATCATAGGATCATGAATTTAGATATGGGAAGAATCTTTGAGGACATATCATTTTACAGTTGAGGAAACTGAGTCTTAGAAAAGTGAAGTGAGTTGTCCAAGATCAGAGATATGATTTGAACTCAGGTCTTTTTACTCCAAATCCAATTTTCTCTTTGTGGGTCTTTTCCAAGTGCTCATTTGACATTGGATACTCTCTCTTCACCTGGCTTTTGTGACATATTCTCACACTTTTCTGACCATTCCTCTATATCTTCAGCAGGCTCATCATCCATATTGTGTTCCCCAACTTTGGATGTACCCCAAAGGCTCTTCCCTGTTCCCTCTTCTTTTCTCTTTTTGTTTCACTTGGTGACCTCATCAGCTCTCATGGGTTAATTATCATCTTATGCAAATGGATCCCAAACCTATTTATCCAACCCTAATCTCTTTCCTGAGTTGTAGGGTTACATCACCAACTTCCTATTGGACTTTCTAAACCACATCCCATAAAACTGAATATGTCCATAACAGAAATCATTATCCTTCCCTTAAAATCCATACTTCTTTTGAATCTCTCTATTTCTTCCAGGGACCCCACTATCTGAATATTCTGTCTCCCTGTTCACAGCCTCAGCATTACTTCCTTATCCTCCTCTTACTCATCTCCCAAATCTAACAGATGCCAAACCTTGTCATTTATACCTCCATAACAGCTCTTGAATATAATATCTCTTTCTCACTACTCACACGGTCACTCCTTAATTCAGACCTTCATCACCTCTTTCCTAGACGACTGAGGCTGGTCTTCTTGCTGTCACGCACACGGCTCTCTCTACTCCATTTCCATGCCTCTCCCTGTCCATCCTCTTGCCTGGAATGGAATCTCTCTTCAGCTCCACCTTGTAGAATCCCTTACTTTCTTTAACATTCAACTCAAGCACTTCCTTCTACACAAACCCTTCCCTGACCTTCTCTTAGACGTGGTCTTAGATATGGAAGGGACCTTTCAGGACGTCTCATTTTACAGTTGAGTAAACTGAGTCTGAGAGAAATGAAGTGAGTTGCCCAAGATCAGAGCTAGGATTTGAAGCCAGATCTTTTGACTCCAAATCTAGTTTTCTTTTTTGCAAGTCTTCTGTCCCTACACTACTGGATACCTACTGTATATTTATTCCATGCAGATTTGGAGATGTAATATTGGCTTCCCGACCAGAGTGTTAACTGTTTGAGGGCAGGCACTGTTCCATCTCTGTTTTTGTATCCCCAGTATCTACTAAAGTGCTTGGTATCTAGTAGGCGCTCAATAAATGCATTGCTTATTGACTAATTACATGTATTATTTTGCTCAGTTTACAGGTGAAGAAAATGAAGCTTTGAGTGACTTGCCCAACGTCACACAGCTGTTGTTATTTAATTCTTATCATTTTAATTTTATTCTCCTTTCACTCACTTTGGTGTTTTTTTTTTTTCTTTTTGGAGGGGGGAAGGCAGGGCAATTGGGGTTAAGTGACTTGCCCAAAGTCACATGGCTACTAAGTGTTAAGTGTCTGAGGCCAGACTTGAACTCAGGTCCTCCTGACTCCAGGTCTGGTGCTCTATTCACTGCACCACCTAGCCACCCTTTCACTCACTTTCCAATCCTTTGTCATCTGGCTTCTTCAAGGAGTTTACATGCTAATGGGGAAAGAAACCACACGAAGGGAAGCTGAAAAGGGTGGGGAGAAGGTACCTAGATAGGGTTATGATCAAGAAGCTCAGAGGAGCAAAGTGGATGATGAAGAGATGACTGACTTGGAGGAACTCTCCACCCTCCCTTATGAGGGTATAGCGAGTCTGAGTCTGGAAAGACCAGTGGGGACCTGATTGTTAAGACCATTAAAAGTAAAAAAAGAAGAGTTTATAGTTTATATATTTCCTTGGTGGCGTTATCTATTTTCATCCAGTGATCTAAAACCTGTCTGGGTCTTTCAGATGGATTAAAAACTTCTTCATACTTAATTGACTTTTGATTTATCTTTTGACTGATGTCCAGGCCTCCTGTGATTAATTTGGGTACTGATGTCATGTGAAGTCCGGGGCTGAAGTAACCTTCCAAGGTGAAGAGGTCCCTGAGTCATGATGGAGAAGTCCAGAGAAGTGGGGTGGGGTTAATAAATGCTTGTTGATTGATCACAAAATCAGTGGTTAGTAGAACATATTAAAACTTGACTCTACTAACTCTTTGGAAATAAATATAACTTAGTGGAAAAATGTACAGCCTACCCAATGGCAAATCCAGGTTTTGAAATGAGTACTATTGCCTGAGAACAACTCACATTTGCTTGGACAGAATGCCGTGAATAGAACTTAGTCCAACTGAGGGCCAAAGTCAAGCACCAGTGTTGCCAGGTGAGCCTGTGAAGGATATTGTGGTAACATAAGATCTGGGGACGGCCCTCAAATACGTAACAAGTAATCAGAAAGGATGAGTGGGTTGGCTAATGTTAGGCACAACTGAGGTGTGGTGGCTAATGAGACAGCTGAACATGCAATTTGGAGGAGATCCAGCTGGAGTTGTTGGGGATTTCACCAGCAGGTGTAACAGAGTTCCTACAACTATGCGTGTATCAATTGGTTTGGAGCTATGGGTGTTATACCACTGTATAGAGTCTGGCTACATAGAATATGTGAAATAAAATAGTGTCAGAAGATGTTAGCTTAGCAATTGATAATTTCTGGCCAATAGACCAGTTATTCTATTTTTTATTTAATGAAATTTATTAAGTATCTTTTGTAATAGATTATGTAATTGATTTTGCTGGTTCATCGTGCACAAGTGTTCCTAAAAGCAAAGCAAACATGATGATAACAGGCATTGATAAAACATTTTCATTTTACAAATACTTATATATATTATTTCATTTGAGTCTCAGGTAAGTAAGCTCTTGGGAGTAGGTAGTACAAGTATAACTTATGATACGTTGCAGATGAAGACTTTGGGACTCAGAGATCATGGGACCATAGGTTTAGAGCTAAAAGAGACATTAGATCTTTTCTAGGCTAATTCTCTCATTTTGTGGATGAGGAAAGAGGCCCAGACAGCTTAAGTGAATTGCCCCAATGTCATGCAGGTGGATGGGGCAAAACGAATCTTTGAATATAAATTCTCAGTTGTAAAAAAATGACTTGCCTAGACTCACGCAGCTAATGAAAAGGAAGATCTAGGATTTGAACCCAAATCCAAGACTCTGGTGGAGAAGCTGACACTGGATGTGGAGAATGAGGAACACCAAAGGAAAGAGTCTGCATGATGGAAATGATTCTCTCTATTTGAGGTGAACATCTTTATGACCTGATTGGATCAAGGAAATTCAGAAGAGGACCCTTTTGGATATCTGGTTTATAGACAATTAATTTTTTTCCTCAACAATTAATGTTCACAATATGCTTAGAGAATAATATGCAGATTGTTTTGAGACTAGATTAGCCTGAAAGATAATCAAGAGAAATGATCCTTATGGTGACACTGTGGGCAGATTGCCTCTGAGAATGCCTTTAAGGAGGCCAAGTTTGGGGGCCTCCCAATGCCTTCTATGCATTTATCTTCCAGCTCCTCATGCTTCCGCTCCCTCTCCCTGCACCGTCAAGCACCCAACGCCCTCACGTTCCTCTTCAGCTATCCCAATTGTATCTCTGTATAAACCATTCAGTTTTGTTCTTTCCTCTCTGAAAGACGTCAAAACTATGCTTTTTCAACGCTCTCCAAACCAAACAATCTCAATGCAATTGTTCATAGGATCTTAAAATTGGAATGGTCCTTAGAGATGATTTAGGTCAAGCTTCCACACCATGTGGAAGGTTCCCTGGCAGGTAAGCCCTCATTCTCCAGTGATGGGGACCTCATTACGTAACAAGGAAGATTGTTACATTTTTGAGCAATTCTAATTGTTAGAAAATTCTTTCACTGAGTCCAAATATGCTGCTTTTTGCTTCTACCATTAATACTAACTTTTATTTTTTGAACTGCACAAATTAGGTCTGCTTCATCTTCCCCAGTAGCTCAGCCAAGTGTTAGGAGGAAAGAAATTCACACACACTAGTGTGTGAATAATTCATAGCTTTACCATCCTATGGGGTACTTGGAAAGTTCTAGGCTGTCAAGTGGTACAGTGGATAGAGTGTAAGACCTGGAGTCAAGAAGAACTGAGTTCAAATCCCATCTCAGATACTTATTAGCTGTATGATCCTAGTCAAGTCATTTAGCCCTGTTTGCCTCAGTTTCCTCATTTGTAAAATGAGCTGAGGAAGGAAGTGGCAAACCACTCTAGTATCTTTGCTGAGAAAACCCCAAATGGGTCATGAAGAGTCAGACATGACTGAAAAACAACTGAACAACAGTCACAGATCTCCTTGTAGTAAGAATGACTCTGGCCTTCTTCTCTCAAGGCCAAGCCAGTCACATCTCCTCAGGGTTTTCAGGTACCCTGAAGGGAGGGGAATTGTGGGTGTTTCTTTTCTCTGCCCTTGGCTTCAGCCTCCACTGACTGTGTCATTTTAGGGGGTTAGCAACAAGAGCCCCAGTATTTCAGGAACATGTACCTTCTGATACCACCTCAGTTTCTGAGAGAGGATCAGGGGTAGATTAGGTTTATAATTTAGCTCAATTCCTGCCTAGCATTGGTCCTCCCAAGTTCATGTTCAAAGCTGGCATCATTGTCAGATTCTGCTGGGATGGAGTCCTGGATCTGCATTTCTTGCTTCAATGCTTAGCTGGCTATAACAACTGGCTTGAGTTCTTGGACTTCCGTATCCCCATGACCCACACACCTGGCTCAGATCAGACCCTCCCTGCACCAAGAATGGAAAAGAATTAGCAAAAAGGCCAAGGACTCAGGCTCATTTCTAGGAGACCCTATGGAATCAGAAGTGGAAGGACCCACAACCTTTTTTATAGCATGTTTTCTTCACTGGAAGCTATGAGTGAAGGTGTCATCTTGCTCCCTCAGATACAAATGCAACAAAAAGCTGGTCTCAGCTGATTTTTGAAGATGTCAACAGATATGGCTATGCAGCCAGTGGGAAATGATCTCCGCAATTACTTGGTAGGCTGACAAGATAGTCATAGAATGTCCACGTGAACTCAAGTACTTATGATTCTCTGAAAAGTGGTTCCCCAGCACCTCCCCATGGATGAACTTAAATCTTGTGATGTAAGCCAATGTATAATAAAAGGATGTACCCCCAAAGTCACTAACCTATGCATACTCTTTGATTCATGTATATAACTATGAGATTTATATCCCCAAAGAGATAAAGGAAAGAAGAAAAGGATCCCTATATGGAAAAATATTTATAGCAGCTCTTTTTGTTATAATAAAGAATTAGAAACTAAGAGGAATGTTTACCAATTGGGGAATGAATGAACAAATGGTATATGTGCATAGTAGAATACTATTGTGCTATAAAAATTGAGAAAAGGGGATGGTTTCAGAGAAATTTGGGAAGACTTGTGTGAACTGATGCAGAATGAAATGAGTAGAATCAGGAAAACAATTTATACAATAACATTGTGAAGACAAGCAATCTTGAAAGACAGAAGCATTTTGATCAATGCGACGACTCACCAGGATTCCAGAAAGCCAACGAGGAAGCAAGCTGTCTACCTCTTGATGGAGAGCTGGTGGACTCAGGATGCAGAAGATGCACATTTTTGGACACGACCAATTGGGGACGTTTGTTTTGCTTGATTCTGTGTGTTTATTACAGGGGTTTTCTTTCTTTTTTCTTTTAACATTTAGTCGTAGGAGAGTGGAGTGAAAGAAATTGACTGAAGATAGGATAAACAGAAGAAAGAAAGATAAAAGAAAAGAGGGCTATTGAAGCATTTTTTAAACTTCATGGAAGAGAACAGAAGGAATTTTAGATAAGCACAAGAGCTTTGAAAGTTTCATGCTGAGTTTATTATATATTTAAAAAGAAAAAATTGTGCTTATAATGTCATATATAATCTTATTTTTCACCTTTACTTTTGGTATATGTGCGTGTATTTGCATTTGTGCAGACACATATATACACCCGCATGTTTATACAAGGCACATATACTTGTATACATATAGGCATATACAGCCACACAGAAATACACGCATGCATATGTGTGTATGTATTTATGTATGTGTGTATGTATGTACTGAGCGACTAGATGGCACAGTGGATAGAGTGCCAGCCTTGGAGTCAGGAAGACTCCTCTTCCTGGGTTCAAATCCAGTCTCAGACACTTAGTGGCCATGTGGCCCTGGCCAAGTCATTTAACCCCATTTGTCTTAGTTTCCTCATCTATAAAATGAGCTGGAAAAATAAAAGGCAAACCACTCCAGTATCTTTGCCAAGAAAATAGGGTCATAAAGAATCATACGTGACTGAAAAACAACAAATATTAACGTGGATACATGGAAATGCTAATTTTACTTGGTGTTTGTTAAATTCAGAAATAAAAAAAAAGCTGTGTCGATGGTGAAAAAAGCAAGTCTAGGCCTCCTCACAGTGCCACAAATAGAGGATTCTCGTGGAGGCCCAGCAGGGAATGAAGCTGGAGACAGGAGCCGAGGTCAGACTGGAGGGGTCTTGGATGCTAGGACAGAGAAAAGTCAGTTTTCTCTGGCATCATAAAGTCTCCTCGCCAAGTTTTCCAGGGCATGGAGAGAGGTCAGAAGTGGGCCAGAGGCCCACCTTTAGTTCTCCAGAAGTCATGGCTCAGGGTCTTACTTCTTCTGGGAAGGATCCCACCTCTGCTCCCAGAGACGCTGACAAAGTCTGACTCCTTTTCTCACAGCGTGTGTTCCCAGCCTCTGGCTGCCTTCCCCTGGGGAGGACATCCGTGGGGACGGTTCCTGTTCCAGTCCTTGCCTTCCTGAACCTGATACGATTGTTTCACCGGGCACAGTGTAAAGATGCCAGCAGGGAACGGAAACATCTCATGCCTCAGCAATTTTTTTTAAAGGCAAAAAGAAAGGCTATTGAACTCGAGAGCTCTGAACCTAGGGTCCCGTCTTCCTGATGTGGGAGAAGCAACACTGTGAGCCAGCTTCCAAACTGGGAGCAAATGATTTGACTCCCATACATCAGCTAAGCAGCAACAATACCAAATTAATCTGCGTTTCAAAGTACAGAATTTATTGACTACCTTCTCAGTTTATGGACTCAGGGAGCATTATTGTCATCATCATTAACAAGCAATATTTATCCAACAACAAATCCAATGTAGCAAACATTTATTAATCACCTACTGTATGCCCAGACTACATTAGGCTGAAGGGGATAGTGAGTCCAGATAAGACATAGTCTCTGTTCTCCTGGGACTTACAGTTTAACAAGAAGATAACACAAATAACTGGGAATGCAAAATAATGCAACAAAAATATATGAGAGATGCCAAGGACTGTGTGGAGTCTGGGCTGCTGCTGGTGGAAATTAGGGAAAATTTGCAGAAGGAGGTGGACTACAGGTTGGACAACAGCCTTTTTGAAAAAGATCTGGAGGCTGAGAGGGGTCAAATCTCAAAATGAGTTGATGGTGTGATTTGGTGGTCAAAAAAGCTAATACTCTGTAGGGTGGCGTTGCAAGAAACAGAGGGTGCAGAATGAGGGTGCTCTGTGCTGGCTGGGGTACTTAATTCTGGGTATCACATCGAACATCAAAGAGATCATAGGTTTAGAGCCAGAAGGAAGCTAAGATCTTACTGCTTCACTCCCACATTTTGCACTTCAAAATTTTTTATTTTAATTTTTCTGATTTAAAAAAAAAACAACTCTTTTCTTTCTTCTCTTCCTTCCCTATCTTGGGAAAAAAAAAGCAGACTCTTTGTAACAAAGATACATAGTCAAACAAAGCATGAGACAAAAAAAAAGTCCCATGTTGGTCATATCCAAAATCCCAATGTCTCCAACTGCATCTTGTATCCGTTGCCTTTCTTTTTTTTTGTCTTTTTTTTTGGAGGGGTGAGGGCAGGGCAGTTGGGATTAAGTGACTTGCCCAAGGTCATGCAGCTAGTTTTTGTGTTAAGTGTCTGAGGATAGATTTGAGCTCAGGTCCTCCTGACTCCAGGGCTGATGCTCTATTCATTGTGCCACCACCGAGTTGCCCCTATCCATTGCCTTTCTGTCAGGAGGTGGATAGCGTGTTTCATCATACAACCCTCTCATTTCATAACTGAGGACACTGAGGCCTGGAGAATTGCAGTTAGTTTGTAGTTCAGTTGTTTTCAGTCATTTCTGACTCTTTGTGACCCCATTTAGCATTTTCTTGGCAAAGATAATGGAGCTTTGCCATTTCCTCCTCTGTGCAGTTAGGTACCCAAGTTCATATAGCTCCAAGTGGCAGAGGTAGGATTCAAATCCAGGTCCTCTGACTAACTCCAGCCTTCTTTTCCACGACTTATTCTATACAAAATCCCAATTAAATCCAGTGCCATACTTATGAAAGACCTACCATGGGTAGGGAGCCTGCAGCCTCGAGGCCACATGTGGCTTTCCAGATCCTCAAGTGTGGCCCTTTGACTGAATCCCAACTTCACAGAACAAATCCCCTTAATAAAAGGATTTGTTTTATAAAACTTAGACTCAGTCAAAAGGCTGCACCCAAAGACCTAGAAGGCCACATGTGGCCTCGAGACTGCAGGTTCCCCACCCCTGAATCTTGATCAGAAGATGGTGGCCAGTATGACAAGAGGACGGGATCTGATGTAAGAGGATTGGTTGGAGGAACTAGAGGGGGTTAGCTTAGTGAAGACAAAGGAGACATGGTAGCTGCTGTCATATATTTGAAGGGTTTTCTCTGGGAAAGAGGGACTCCACTTGTTCTGGTCCCAGAGGGAAGAGGGAGGAGCATTGTGTAGAATCTGCAAAGAGATGGATTTAGGCTTGAGCTAAGCAAGAGCACTGTAACTTTCAGACACAGCCCAGACAGCAATGGGCCGATATAGGGGAGTGTGGGTTTCCTGTCACTGATGTTTTCAAGCAGAGGCTGACTGGCCACTTTCTGGAGATGTCATAGAAGGATTTCATGTTGAGCTTCAGGTTATACTCATGGCCTCTAAGGTCTCACTCAGCTTTTTGATTTTGTGACTTAAAGGACACGCAGAATTCAAGGGGGTAAGGGAAGGGACATGAGCATCCTAGGAATAGAGAGTAGTATGAATAAAGTTTGCACAGAAGTGAGGGACACGTACAAGGAACAAAGAATGTTTCCTTCATATTGGTTGAAGGGCAGGGGATGTGGAAGGGAGTAGGAGATGAGGCCTAAAAGACAGGATGGCACAAGATTGTAGAGTGCCTTGAATGCCAGGCTAAGAAGTCTGGACTTTATTTGGTAGGCGATAATAAATTAGGGGAGGTAGATGGTTCAGTGAATAGGGTATCAGATCTGGAGTCAGGAAAAGCAGAGTTCAAATTTGGCTTCAGTCATTAAGTAGCTGTGTGACACTGGACAAGTCACTTAGCCCTCTTTGCCTCAGTTTCCTCATCTGTACAATGAACTAGAGAAGGAAATGGCAAACCACTTTAGTATCTTTGCCAAGAAAACTCCGTAACAGGGTCACAAAGAGTAAGACACGACTCAACAACATTTACTATGTGCCGGGCACTGTGCTAAGTGATAGAATCATTGAATGGCTTTGAGTCAAAGGGTGACAAGACCAGATCTCTGCCCAACGCTGATTAATCTTCATGAAAGATGGGTTGGAGGAGCAAGATAATAGAAACAGAAGGCCTAGTAGGTTGTTATTTTTAATGGTCTTAGGTAGGTGATAGTGAAAGGCCTGTATTAGGGTGTTGCCAACGGGAAATAAGGAAAAGGGGATGAGTGTGAGAGCTCTTGGTGAAGCTGAGCTTACAGAACTTGGTCATTGATTGGATTGGAAATGAAAAGTGAGGGAAAGGAAGCTTGTCAAAGAGAACATCAAGGTTTGGGAGAGACTTCGTGATGCCACCAAAAGACTGGAGAAAAATTTAATTCAACAAACGTTTCTCAAGCCTGAGGGGTCATGGGGAGACACAAAATTTAGATGAGAGAGTCGGAGCCGTTGTGGAGTTTATAACCTAAAAGGGGACCATCACAAACGTATATGAACATACTACGGCAATAATAAGCTGTTTCAATATGCTGGAGTGAGGGTTGACAGGTGGTAGAAAACGAGCTTTTATTAAGGGTTTTCTGTGTTCCAGGGACTATGTGCTAAGTGCTATGGCTAGAAATACCAAAAAAGGCAGTTTCTGTCCTCAAGGAGCTTGCATTCTAATGGGGGAATATAAAACATAAAATTGGGGAGAGATGGTGCCTCTGGGGGCCATGATGGGAAGAATCAGAAGCACATCTGGGAAGAGAGTGAAGCTGAACCTGTCGTAAAGATGGAGACCCCAGAAGGAACTTACCAATGGGAGAAGGGGGCTGGAATGGCAAAAAAAGATTGATAATAATGCCAACAATAACAATTAGCATATATATCTTTAAGTTTTGCGAAAAACTTTATAAATGATATCTCATTTTATCCTCAGAAAAACTGTGAGAGGTAGGTGCAGTGCTATCCCCACTTTTATAGATGAGGAAACCAAGGAAGACACATTAAGTGACTTGCCCAGGGTCACATAGTCAGTAAATGGCAGAGGCAGGATTTGAACTCACATCTTCAGGTCCAGTTCTGGAGCCATTTTGTCTATGTTCGGGTGTTCCTGGTTGAGAAGCAGCAGAAGGAGGAGGAGGAGGAGGAGGAGGAGATTGAGTTGGTTGAGAACGACCCACATGCTGAAGAAACTTTCCCAGGTGACAAGGCTGAATCACGGCAACAAAGTCCAGAGACTGCTGGTCTACCAGTGGAGATGTCTTATAGGCAGATGGAGATAACAGGTCTAGAACTTGGGAGCTGTTTTAGGGCTGGAGAGGGAGATTTTGGAGGCAACTTCACTGAGGTGATAGCCATGAGAGTGGACAAAATTGGGCTGAGTACCTGTTGTCTAGGTCACTGTGCTCGGCAATGGAATAAGAAAGTGAACCATGCCCTAAAGGAAGTACAGGGTCTCAGAGCAGGGTGTGTGTGTGTGTGTGTGTGTGTGTGTGTGTGTGTGTGTGTGTGTGTGTGTGTGTGTGAATCCCTGGGGTCACCCAGAGGTCGGTCCAAATAGGACCTGGGCAGGAAGCCCTTCTGAATTGTCGCCAACAAGCCTCTACTTGAAGGCCTCCAGTGATGGGGAAGCCAATACTTTCAGAGGCAGTTGGGCCATAAGTGTTATAGAGATTTTTCCTTATTTAATCTGAGTAGACAGAACTGAGTTATAAAAAGATAACTCACAATACCAGAGAGCATGTGAAAAGTCTCAAATGGATGATAAAGAGAGTCAGTGCTTTGAGAGAGAATCATGGTGAAGTAGGGAGGAAGGTCAGGGCAGGCCTTCATAAAAGAGCTAAGATTTCTGCTATGCCTTGAAGAAAAGGGAAGGGAACAGGCATTTGTTAAGTGCACTATGCTAAGTACTTCACAAATATTATCTCATTTGATCCTCACAATAACCCTGTGAAGTAAGTTTTATTATTGCCTCACTTTACAGTTGAGGAAACTGAGGCTGACGGGGGTTTAGTGACTTGCCCAGGGTCACACAGCTAGTGTCTGAGGTCAGATTTGAACTCAGGTCTTATTGATTCTAGGTTCAACATTCTGATCTCTTGCATCAACTAGCAGCCTTAGAAGGAAGGAAAAGGTCTTTGATAATTAAAGGTTAAGATTATTCCAGCGAGAAGGAAAGGCAGAGGCTTTGGGATGAGAATGTAGAGAAGACTCGCCAGGTTAGAGCAGAGGACTCCTAATGAGGGAGCAGTGGGAAATCGGGTGAAAGAGGCTTAAAAAAGAGGGGGGGCAGGGTTATGGAGGGGTGTGAATGCCAGGCTGAGTTTAAACTTTGTCCTGCAGAAAGTGAGGGGTCAACCATTTTTTGGAGAGGCTGGGAAGGATAACATGTTCAAAAGGATGTTTTAGGAAGATTAATGTGGCAGTGGCGTGGAGGATGGAATGAATTGCAGGAAGGAGAAGCTGGAGACAGGAAGATCAGGTAGGAAATTATTGTGATAAGTGAAGGGAATAATGGGCTGGGCTAGAACAGCTTCTCTGGAGTGGGCATGGAAAAAAGACAAGGGGGATATGAAGGACCTTGTGAAGGAGAAACAGACAGGACAGGCTTTCGTAAAGTTTTCTAGAATCACAGGCACCTACATCACAGAGACAAGATTAGATTTCAGGGTTAGAATCTCCCCACCCTGAATTCCCATTCTGGCTGTTAGACTAGGGCCCCACTGCCTCCCGGGGTTCAGAGAGCATGAAGAACTGCCAAGTAGCTTTCTTGTTTGGAATGGTGGCTCTCCTCCTCCCCCTCCTTCTTCTCCTATTCTCCCTCCTTCTTCTTCGCTTCCTCCTTCTTCTCCCTCTCCTCCTCCTC
>CM053584.1:356408064-356496563 GCA_028627135.1 Pseudochirops cupreus
GTTCTCCTCCTCCTCCTTCTCCTCCTTCTCCTTCTCCTTCTCCTCGTTCTCCTCCTCCTCCTCCTCCTTCATACAAGTTTTATTTCTGCAATTTGTTTTTACATCAGTCATTTTGGGAAATTTTTTCAACTCTCCCTCAACTATTGATCCCTTCCTTATAACAAAACAAAACAAATCTAGCAAACAACAATCATGCTTCTTTTTGTGCCATCATTTTTCAGTTGTGCCCATCTCTTGGTGATCCCATGTGGGGTTTTCTTTGCGAAGACACTGGAGTAGTTTGCCATTTCCTTCTCCAGCTCATTTTAAAAATGAAGAAACTGAGACAAACAGGGTTAAGTGACTTCCCCAGGGTCACACAGCTAGTAATTATCTGAGGCCAAATTTGAACTCATAAAAATAGTCTTTTTGATTCTAAGCTCCGTGCTTTATCCACCGCACAACCTAATTGCCCGTGATTCTTTATAGTTCTACCTGAAACTAAGGTTTCCAGGGAGGTTGATTTCCCTTTCCATTCATTCATCAGCTGAACATTTATTGAATGTCTTCTATGTGAAAAACAAAATGGCGCTATGGTGTGCAGAGAAGAGGAAAGACTAATTCAAACCACGTATAAGGCAAAGTCTCTGCCTGCAAGGGGGGTATTTTGGTTTTCCCAAGCACTCCTTGATTTTTTTCCTCTATCCTCTATCCTTTAGAACTTTTTGACCACCTTGATAGTGCTGTTACCACATCAGAGAGTTCCTGGTGTGGCACCAGAAGGCCCAGGACAATGCCCTAATTTCTCAACCCCTCTAAGTTTGCTGGAGCAGGCTCTATAGATTTCAGAATTTAAGGTTTTTTTTTTTAGGGCTAGCCATCATCATATTCATTCAGGATATTTAAACATTTTGGAGTTAGGACCTTCAGGGGTTATATATTTCACACACCCTTATCCCTAGCAGATTCACTGGTTATCTAGGAATGCCAGCTATATACCCATTACCTTTTTGTGTTGATAATCCCCAAAGATACTCTTCTGAAGGGATCCCCTTCTCAAGGCATTAGAGAGTAAATTCCCAACAAGGACAATGAGGAGGGCCACTGCTGTAGAACCTGACTTCCAAGATTCAGTTTTTATCTTCCTATGTCATATTTTGGGTCTAAAAGCAACAATCCACAATTTTATAGCTCTTTAAGATTTGCAAAATGTTTTTCACATGTAACAGGGACTGGTCAATGAGCCCAGTCCATATGAGCCTGACCAGAATACTGTGGTGATACAAATGCCACCGGGACTTTGCAACAAGTGTCAATAGTCTGGTTTTTCAGAAAGTAAGTGACTTGTCTAGGGTCACACAGCTATTAATTGTTGATGGTAGGATTTGATTCCAGATCTGCTGGACTTTGAATCCAGTGCTCTGTCCTTGATTCTGTATTGCTTTGTGCTATGAGACCTGTTTTTCTCTCGTGGTAAAGGGTGTGTTCTGAGTTGGAAACCCTCATTCTTGGGCTTTTATTGGAGAAAAGAGTGATTGACAATTCTGAATTCTAGAGACCAAGGACAGACAGGTTGTTTTCACTGTGATTTATGGGTGCATGTGTGTACATATTGTGAACACACATGTATCCATTCATGTGAGATGAGGAAGTGCTGGCCAATGACCTGGGCTGGATGTGGGGCCATGGTGGTGGTGTTGTGTAAGAGAAGGTTGAGAAGAAAACAACAAAGCTTGGCTGCTCAAATAGCACTGACTGAATGATTTAAGACCAGGAAACAGCTGCTCTGGTGATGGCCGGGTAGATTAGTCCTGGGCTCTTGGAAGCCTTGTAGGCCTAGAGTCTGACTTCATCTCAGTCTGGTAGTAACTAAGAACCACTGACACATGATGCCAGAACAGCGACCTGTAGGGAAGAGGCTATGAAGTTCTGTCCTCAAGTATTTGCTATTATTGTTAAGAATTGTTATCAAATCAATTTTAGGCCAGTGAACCTGGAAATTGACCTTGCAGGTGTTTCCCAAAACACAGATCTGACTATATCAGCCCTCTGGTAAATGGAGCTTACTGAGTAGGTAGTGAAGTGGTTAGGCCTGTGCTTCAGAAATGCTCTATTCCCATCCAATGGCCTGCCATCTGTTTCCTGGGCATGCCTTTCCTCCCCTCCCCCAGGGCTTGTCGCAATGAATTGAGTGAGTTATGAGATAGAAGACAATGGAAATGAAGCCAAGAAGGCCTTACAGACCCTGAACAAAGCTCAGAAGAAGTAATCAGGCTCTTTTTACACTTCTCTCCCAGAACTTGGCACAGTGCCTGGCACATAGTAGGTTTCTAGTCTACATACAGTGGATTCAACTGAATTGAATTCATAACCTCCTGTGTCAGCAAGCACCCCAGCATACTCAGGATGGCTGCTAGCACAGGTTCTTAGATCTGCTTTTCTAAAGGAAAACAGCTCAAAATGGGTTAACGATCTCACTTTAATCAATCAAACACATATCATTTACCTAGTTCAGGGGGAAAAGTTAGCACCCTGAACCTCAGAGAATGCAAACACAAGTTACAAACAAACAGAAAAACAGATCAGCAGATGGGCTTTCAGCATCTGACCATTACATCCATACCTAGTCAGTTACCAGAGAGGGAAGCACCAACATCTGGGTTTTTCAAAGCCGGGGGGCTCAAGGGCTTCCCAGAGTCTCATCTGGCCAAATCACACAACTCCTCTCAAAGTGAGCCTCAAGAAAAACCTCACATCAGGGAATATATATAGCTTTCTCCAGGCTCGGAGAATGTCACAGCCCTCTTGACCCACTGTCCAATCACAAAGCAACAAGGCTCCGGCATTCCCAAAAAACAAGCCTCCCGTCACAGGCTCCATGTGATCACACTCAACCTATTAGGGCACAGAGTATACTTTCAAATAGGGGAAGGTTCTCAGAGTCATATAGCCACTTTAGCAAAGGGCCTAGGGACAGGGAAGATCTTTAGCTTCTCATAACACCTCCATGTGCGATATCAGGCAAGCCACTCACTTTTGTCACCCTTCTGAATGAAAAGGTTCTAAGCAAATCTGATATGCAACCTATGGATGGAAGGAGTGAACAAGCCACCTCTAACTTGCTCTCATTTGCCGTTAGAGGGCACTAAGTCCCGTAGAGAAAGCATTAGGACAAGTCAGAACCAGATGGGCACTGGTTGACTGCAGCTCTGAGGGAAAGTCATAAAAAATTGGGCGAAGGCAATCCTAAGAGGCCCAGATGCCAAATGTCTTCATGGGCCTTCTTCAGGCAGACCTGCTGAGGGACACAAGAAACAGCACCCGGATGTTTTAGGGAATTTCCCAGAATGTCCTTAAAAAAAGAAAATACTCAGAAAGGTGGAAGACAATGTCTGCTAAAGAGAAAGATAAATTTGAGGAAGTGGACTGAGCTAATGGGATTCGTTATGAACTAGAAATGGGTACCTCCATTTCCCCTTAAAGGGCAGATCTAGAGGTTCAAGGATCCCAATGCATCAAAGAGGCCTTTATTCTGTCCTGATTATTGTCCCCAAAGCAAAGGGGAGCACCTTGACCTTTCCACTGGAGAGGGGGCCAAAACCCAAAAAACTTGGGAGAAATGTGTGTTGTAATTGGTCTCCTCACCCCAAGCGTCCCCCTATCAATCCATCCTCCATTCAACTGCCAAAATAATTTTCCTAAAATTTGGATCTGACCAACTACCTTGTTGCACAATAAGCATCTTCATTGTCAAAGACCTACTCAATTATGAGGACAGTGACTTAGGAACTAAGGAATGTCAATTACTCTAGGACATGATGCTCTTAGACATGTTGAGGTTTTTTTGGTTGCTGCTGCAGATACGGATGGGTACTTATGAGGTGGGTGCTCGACAAATGTTTACTAAGATTGGCTATAATGACTCAGTGGAGGAGAGGTAGAAAACCATTGGCTCCATTCTAAGCCTCCATCTCAGGGCTGAAAAATGAGCCATAACCTTGCTGACCTAATACCATTCCTTCGTTAGGGTCTTGAGATCAGGGACTGTTTGGATCCTGTTAGAGGCCTGTGCCTTCTAGAACAGGCCCGGATCACGTCAACAGAAGGGGCCATGAAGGATTTGATTGTCTCTGACCCTACGACACAGAGTCCTCACAGCCCAGCCCTCCACTGTGTCCTGTGCTATAAATATTCTAGAAGCTTATTATAGAGCACATACAATGAATTTATCTCCAGGAATACAGACAAGATACTCTTCTTTGGTGTTATGTCCCTCTAGTTTCCACAGACAAACTGGAAAAGCCGCCTAAGTAGGTGGTCAGGGTGTACTTCTGAAACCAACTTTTTACTCTCCAAGCATGAGTCATTTACATGTATCCCTAAAGAATTTCATCTTCTTAGCTATTGTTCAATCCTCTAGCTCAGAGGTATCAAACAAACCTGAGTGCCGTCTGAACCTGATTAAAGATGTAATTGGGAAATATTTAACAAAATAAATTCAAACGCAATAAAACATAGATGACATTAATATATGTTTTTCTAAATTGATATAGGGTTACAGGGATCCTTAGAGATGTTTAGTAACCCATTTCTATTTGAGTTTGACATCACTGCCCTGGCCTATTGAGGTCTTTCAGGGTCCTGACTTTTATCCACTGTACTATCTATCCCTTCCACCTTTGTGACATCTGCGAATTTAACGAGTGTGCCATTGATGCCTTTTTCCAAGACATTGATAGAAATGTTAAATAGCTCTGAAGTACTTCACTGGAGACCTCCTGCCACTGTGACAATGAACCATTAATAATTATCCCCTTGGTTCAGCCATCCAACCAGTTCCAAATGGGTCCAACTGTATTCTCAACCAATTTACTTCTCTCCATCTTCTCTACAAGTATGGACCACTTTAATAGGGTACTTTGCTTGAGGGGGTTTATGGTTAATTTGTGGTGTCAGTCACATAAGTGTGATATCAATAAGAATGATACTGTATTACCCTACTTGGGTAAAAGAAGAGAAGACTTAAGTAGAATCCGGAAGACTAAGGATGTGTGTTTGTCTGTAGCAACGTAACCCCCAAGCAACTCATCTGGGGTGGCTGATCCATGGACTTTTGAAGAGCCCAAGGAGGTATGCCTTCCTAATATTATATTAATTATAAAGAACTATGAAAAAAACAAAACCAAACCTCAGGATGCAATGGAATGAATGCCTCCAATAGAGAACTGGTTGGGGGAGAGGAAATGAGTACAGCACTCACTGCTTCACTTTCTGATTATTGCTTATGGCTTCCTTGCAGATCTCAGCTGGGTTTTTATGTCCTAGAAATCCCTTTTGGGCTGCAGATTCTACCTCAAGCGAGTCATAGTGTGGGCACAATTTCAGGGCAGGTCCAGAGACAAGGCATCTCCCTGTGCAGTCAGCAGGTACAATTTGTGGGGGAAATAGGCACTTTCATGCACTTATTGTGTCTTCTAGTTTGGTGATTTTTGAATGACTTTGAGTATAAAGTCTAAAGCTTTACAAAAGGCTTTTTAAAACAAGACCACAGGATAAGAGGTGAGAGAAATGATTATTTCTTTCTCATATTAACAATTAATTATGGAATTAGGGCCAGAATTTTTTTTTTCAGAAGTCTGTAGGTTGTTCAGTCTCTGAAGAACATTGCTGATAATGAGATTGGATTGACTTCTCCTCAATTTTGTTTAGACCCCACCCAGGTGGGGAAGCTCATCCGCTTCCACTCAAGTTCTAGTGGGGATAAATTCTTTGATTAAGGTGCCCAAGGCTGGAGGGTGCTTTGAAAGTAAATGACAAGATCAAAGTCATGTCTCCCCAGTCCCTCATTAGAATAGCTCCACCTGTCATTATTACATTAATTTTCTCTAGTTACTTGTTACCAGAGTTCATTGCCAAAGGTATATAAGTGTTGAGTGGGTCCCATGATTTGTCTTTGGTCTAAGAGAAATGGTCAAATGATCATCCTTTTATTAATAATATGCTAGCATCATAAATAAAATGATCAATTACTCAGAAATCATGTCTCTCAGACTTTTTATATGTCACATAGTCCAGGAGTGACCCATCAATATTTGCTTTTCCACCAGCTTATCTTTTAAGAAGATTGGCCATCCTTTCCTGACCTTAATCCATAAATCAAGAAGCATTTATTAAAGTGTTTAGTGTGTACCTGGCATTGCTCTAGGTGCTGGGGATGTATGTGAAACGGTTGTTGTCCTCGGGGAACTTGCATTCTTTCACAGGAATGGAGAGACCACCCATGTGTGTGAGATGAAAGAGTTCAAAGTCTGAATCTAAGGTCAGAAAAGGTGTTTATTCTTTCTCATGAGAAAGAACTCTGCCCCTGTCACCCACATGGCGTCTGCAGAGAGAGAGCAATAGGTAGAAGCCAGCCCATGGTTATATAATCTTCTAATGCAGAAACCCAACCCCCTCAACTGGCCTTCACTCTCATTGGTAGAGGGGTTGACCCACAACCTAAGTCTGGGAATCTCTCTCTGAGACAAAGGACTCAGAAACATGTGGGTGTCCAATGAAAGCAGTCTTAACCTTATTTGGCATATCTTGTGCTGAGGTGGCACTGGGGAGGGTCTCCATTGCTCTAAGTCCCAGATTGCTGGAAGGACAACTGACTTCTAAACTTAGGCCTAGTGAATACTGAAGCCATTCTAGATTTGATTTTTCAGAATGGAGAAAATTCACTATAAATTATCCCTCACACATGTATCTACTTGGGTGTATATACTCAGTCATACATACATACAGTATATATACATATTCAAATATACAGGTGTACACATACACACACACATATACACATACACATGAGGTATATATTGTTGTTCAGTTACAGTCAGGTCTGACTCTTCATGATGCACTTGGGGTTTTCTTGGCAAAGATACTGGAGCAGTTTGCAATTTCCTTCTCCAACTCATTTTGCAGATGAGGGAACTGAGGCAAACAGGGTGAAGTGACTTGCTCAGGGTCACACAACTATTAAGTATCTGAGACCAAATCTGAACTCAGGAAGATGAGTCTTCTCAACCTCAGGCCTGGCACTCTATGAATTATGGCCACCTACCCGCCCATAGGGTACATACACATTTATATATCTATGTAGTCATATATACACTCAAATAAAATAAATCTAGGAATAGAGAGACCACACTTAACTACATAGGCATATATGCACACATATGTGCAAAATAAATACAAGGTGGTTTTGGGGAAAGGCACTAGGACTTTTTTTTTTTCTTTAACCAAGACTGACCTCCCATCTGTTGGACACCTAACAGAACATTCATTCTAACTCTCAGGGCCAGCCTATGGCAAAACTGTCATGAAAGGCTGATATTGTCTTTGGTGCTTCCCATTCCGCAGCAGCATCGGGCTCTCCTAATGTGCACTACCTTCTCTCTCCTAGCTCCTTGCTTATGACTCATCCCTTTGGGTCTGACTCTCAGCTGGTTTTCAACTAATCCCTTCTAAAGTGGTAGTTGATAAGGCTTAACAGTTCCCAGGACAATTGACTTTTTAATCGGGACTCTGCAAGACTTGGAAGCATTTGCCACTCAAGGGAATGAATCTATCATGACTGTATAGAGCAGGCCCTTAATAAATGCTTGTTGAATTGTTATAGGGATAGACTGGGACAGGGTCTCAAGGCCACATGTGGCCTTCTAGGTCCTAGGTACGGCCTTTTGACTGAGTCCAACTTTTACAGAACAAATCTTTTTATTAAGTCCATGTGTGGCCTCAAGGCTGCAAGTTCCCCATACTTAGAATAGAATGACAGAAAAAAAGGGGACTATTTTGGGCCAGGTAACCTTAACTAGCACCTTCTATAGCCCCTTAATTATAGTGCATAGGTGGCACCTACTTTGCCTGTTGGAAAGGGTAGATCTCCCTTAGGCTCCTATCCTAGACAGGCTTACCTGTCACATCTCTAATATTATTTTCCTTGGACCCCTCTTCCCTCAACGTACATTTTCCATTCTACATTACCTGCAGCCTTTTCTCAATACTGCATCACCTTTGCATTCTGACCCACTTTCAGAAAAAATTCCTTTGTGTCTTTGTTTATACTGATCACCTTGTTTAGAATATTTCCTTCTCCCTCTCTTCCCCTCCAACCTACCCTTTCCACGTCCGGTTCATATCTCACCCTCCTCCATGAAGTTGAATTGGTCAGAAACGGCATTTTAACCTGACCATTTATGGACAACATAGTGGGGAGTGGGACTCTCCTTAACATCCTCCTTCTTAAAGACAAATAACTCATTCAGCCTGTAGTTGATTTCTTTTGGGAAAAAAATATCTCTGAGCTTTCCTTTGCTTTGCCATCTTCAAAGGGGTCCATCCATTTTCTTTTGTTTAAAAAATGTGGAGGCCTTTTGTTTTCACAACACAGTCATTCCCAGAAATAATCTCCCCCCCACCTCCCCATTTTGAATAAATGTTCCCTGTCCCATTTATTTTTTAGTCAGTTTCCTTCCTTTTGAAAACTGATTCTGGAGTCCCTAGCAAAAAGTGGTTCTCAAAGTCCTTTTTTTGTTTGTTTTTTGTTTTTCCTAGTCTGCCTAATGTCTAGTTTATACCTTACCTTCCATGCTTTGTGGGTTTTCCTTTCCTCCTCACATGGGCTATGTTTCTTTTTTGGGGGCTGGGTTTAAATATCCTTCCTTCTTTTATTACTTGAATCGGATAGCCATGCAAAGTTGGCTTTCCTTTTTCTTTTTTTTAAGCATCTGATTTTTTTTTTACCCTCTTCACACATTTTCTTTAATAAGGTGTTTTAAATAGTCTCCAGGCTTCTTTTGAGTTATTGTCGCTTAAATTCTGCCTTTGGATTTCTTCCTATGTAATGCCTCTATGTATCATAGTTCCTTTACCTAAGGTGGGGTGACCCTATACCATAAGGTCTGAAGAAGAGTCTTTGGTACCATGAGATCTATCTGCAGTAATTTTGAAGGTAGTATGCAAAAACCTTTGGAGAAATCCGAATGGATGAATGTAAAAGTATTTTTAAAGTGCTTATTATACACAAAAGCATTGGAATGGAAACAGAAGAATTAGGACAGCCCCTATCCTCAGGGAGCTCACTTTCTTGTTGTTGTTCCTCCTTCAAAGAGCACCATGACACCAGGGAGGTGCTGCTTTGAAGTGCAGGTGAATTAGATTTAAGTGAGGAGGGCTATGCCAAGTCACCAGCTTCACTTTCTCCTTGGGAGCCATCTGGGCCCAGTAGCCAGATATAGATTAGGATGACCAGAACTGGCCAGATAACACATATAAGGGTTTCAGCTACAGGTCAGATGGGAAGGTCTCATGGCCCATAAAGTCCAGTGACAAAGCAAATGCAATGCATCTCATTTAATCTTAGTTACACTGATAAAGTCATGTCAGCTTCTGATGTTGAACCATTTGGCAGTGCCAAAGGCTTCACAGTGTACAGTAATGGTGTCAAACTGGAACAGGAATAGGGGCCACCAAACTATATGTAAGAATCCCTGTGGGCTAAGTGTTGGCTTAGGAAACCTAATAATAATATTATCTGTTTTATTTATTTGGTTTAATCTTTACCAACTGTATCTGAATCTAGTTTGGGAACATTCAGGAGTGTCATGGGCTGCATGCAGCCTTCAGGTCTCATGTCGGACACCTCTAGTGTACAGAACTTTCTTTGTTGGGTCTTCACTAAGTATGACTCTAGAACCTGTGGATCTGGTTCCAGCCCCATAGGGGATGCTTCCTGGGATGATGGCTGCAAAGACTGCTCTGGAAGCATCACTAGTGGTCAGTGGGCTGCTGCCACTCCCAGGGCTCTTGGGCTGACCTGACTTTGAGGAGAAGTTGCCCAGTCACTGGTGATGATGATGAAGGTGGGAATGATTTCTTCCCTTAATTATTCCTGTCAAGTACAATGTAGAAGCAGGGCTAGTGGATTATGGGGCATTGCTATTTTAAAGGCTTTGCAGTTCAAGGTTCTAAGTCAGAGGTGGGGAACCTTTGGCCTTGAGGCCACATGTGGCCTCCTAGGTCCTCAGGTGCAGCCTTTTGACTGAATCCCAGTTTTACAAAACAAATCCTTTTATTAAGGGGATTTGTTCTGTGAAGTTTGGATTCAGTCAAAGGGCTGCACTTGAGGACCTAGAGGGCCACAGGTGGCCTTGAGGCTACACGTTTCCCCACCCCTATCTGGGTTATCTCCATGGGGGTATGAGGACAGTCAGTGACCAAGCTGGTGATGAGAGTTTGTCTTGCCTGGTTTGGGCCACCTCCTGTCTCTCCCATAGGATACTTTGTGTTTTTGTTTGCCTGAGCAAACATCTAGTGTCCTAGAACTGGATGTGGTATCTAAGCCAAAAATCCTTGAATGGGAACACATTCTACTAAATAGTCCTATTGTTCCTAACAATATGACATAAAGCTACCTCCTCTCTAAGACCAGTAATGTGTATCCCTAAGGGATAGTCCCAGAGCAATTTCAATGGCATGAAAAATTCCCAATATGGAAACTCTCTTCACCAAGGTAGACACTCCTACCACCCAAAGCAAATCATACAAAATGGCAACTCTTCCTTAATTCACAGCCCTGGAAAAATGCCTTGGATATGAAGAGTTTAAGTGATTTGCTCAGGTTTATTTAGTCCATATATGTCAGGAGCAAGACTTGAGGATAAGCTTTCCTGACTCTAAGGTCAATCTTCTATCCAGTACACCACCTTGCCTCTTATTCCTAAGGGATATTTATGGCAAATATCCAATCTCTTATTTGATTTGGAAAAATTCAACAGAACATTTCAAATTACAAAGAAAGGTGGTAGGCGGAAGGGTGGAGGGTCAGGTTAGGGTCAGAGCCAAGGACAAAGGCAGGAATCATCAGCCACTCTCTGCTCTGATCAGTACTTCAAGCCATACTTGTAAATGCCTCTAAGTAGGATACCTACAGGGCAAATTACCCTGCACTGCCAAATAACAGTTCTGTGCTGGTGCTAATTAAGCTAAATTGTGATTGGGAGCAAGACCCTTTGCTTCCTCTCCCAGGGATATGACAATTGTGTGTGTGTATACCTGTAGCCTGCACATCAATAAGAATTTATTTTGCATGTGCTTTGTGCCAGGCATAGTGCTAAGCTCTAGGAAAACAAATACAAGCAAAAAGAAAAACAGACTTGCCCTCAAGGAATTTACCTTCTAATAAAGGAAGATAACATACGAAAGGAAGATGAAAATGAGAAGGGAAAAATGATAAAAGCATGAGTAGGCAGCTAGGTGGCACAGTGGATGGAGCACTGGGCTTAGAATCAGGAAGACTCATCTTCAGATACCAACTGTGTGACTCTAGGCAAGTTGCTTAACCCTGTTTGCCAAGGAAATTCCCCAAAAAGGTGATCAAGAGTGGGACATGGCTGAAAATGACTCAAGAACAATTAAGAATAGCATGGCAACCTTGATAAACTGGACTATCCTCAACAATGCACAGATATAAGACAACTCTACAAGCCTCAGGATGGAAGGAGATACCTAAACTCAGAGAAAGATCTAGAAAGACGAGAGTTTAAATGGAGACTGAAGCAAAACTCGTTATTGTTCTCTTTCATGTCTGGTTTTGCTTCTTTTTTCCCAGTGATCACTCATTGGTTACAACCCTTCTATATAACCAGACTATTGTACAATGTGAAAGTATTTGCAGATGCTATACATGATTGCACGCCACCATGGGGGGGGGGAAGGGAGGGGAGAAAATCTGAAACTCAAGGGATTGTGGAATTGAATCTTGTAAACTAAAAGTAAATAAAACAAATAAATAAAAAAAAATAAAAGAGAATAAAAAATAGCATGGTAAAGAAAGTCCAGAGAGTTAGGAGTGGGGCATGGGGAGGAATGAAGACATGGTTGACCTGGGTTCCTTAAAATGGAGGTTCTGGTAGAAACTGAGCAATCAGGGCTGCAAAGACAGGACAAACCTTCTAGGTAAGGGGGCTGCTGTGGTGAAGAAAGTCCAAGGAGTTAAGAGTAGAGGTCTGAGAGGAATGAAGAGTCTTCCTGAGGACATTGTGAATCTTGGACAATAGAATGTGGTCTCTCCAGGGGAAGTAGCCTAAAGCAGCTCATATGTTACCTTCCTTCAGTCTATAGAAAGGCAATGTGTACATACTATGTTGATTATAATATGTAAGATATCCACCTCTGGTGCAAGAAATGTAGGGGACAGCATGAGCATGATTTATATATCAATTGCAATAGGTGGACTAGTGCAGACATTCTATAGATCTACAAAGACTCTCAACCAATAGATTAGGATCTCCAAGATGTTTGTTCCTTTCAGACAGCCCTCTTTGGAAGGATTCCAGCTCCTACCTGACGCCTTTTCCGGTTGCCTCCTAGAATTCTCCTTCTTCTAGAGTTATCTGATATATACTTGTGTGTGGATATGTTGTCCACATCAGCAGGATGTAAGGTCCTTGAAGAACAGGGTTATTTCATTTCTGTCTTTGTATTCTCATAGTTTAACACAGTTCCACTCACTCCTCTCAAAGCTGCACTCTAGACTTCTACCATGTCCAGAAGCTTACTCCAACCCTGGATTTCGCACATTGGCTTTTGCCTCTGATTGGATGGTTCCTCTCAGAACTTCCATTTAAGGCAGTTCTCACTTCTTTCCAGGCTGTACTCTGAACTTCTACTACGTCCTTGACTGAGTTCCATCGTCTCCCTCTCCCCTCCCCTTTTTTCACTTCCCCACTTAGAATGTAAGTTCCTTGAGGGCACACACTATCTTTCTTTCTACTTAAATTTGTATTTCCAGGACTTAGCACAGTGTCTGGAAAATAGTAGGTGATTAATAAATATGTAGCATAGTGCTGTGCACATAGTAGGCATTTAATAAACATTTGTCAAATTAAATTGGATGAACTGTTAGAAGGAAGCATTAATGACCTTGTCTTATTTACCAGTCTCTTCTCAGTTTCATAACTTTACTGTCGACAAGATTATTGTCATCCCCCTCCCTCCCTACTTCCCCGTTATACTATGATCTGAAGTATTTGGAAGGAAATGGAAAGTTGCTTCTTTTCACAAAAAGATTGAAAGCTCATGCCCCAAAATAACCTTTAGAGACTTCCATGAAGGACATACCTGAATAGCACAGAGGGAAGTCTCCTAAGTTTTCACAATAATCCACGTTTAAACAAAAGTCCCCATGCCCCACCCAGAGACCATGCTCAGCACCAGAGTCCATGTGCAGACACGTTTGCACGTGTTTTATACTTGCTAAAGTTCTTTCCCTGTTGAAAATGGCCTGCATGGGTTTGGGTAGGCCATGTTGATCCTTCTAGCTCACTCTATAGGCTACAGGTATTAGTGAGTAATTTTTAGCAGAGAGCCATGGGGACTTTTTGCTGAAAATCACTCCCCACACCATTTCCCTGTCACTGGGACAGAGTAATTAGAGTAAGGAGATCCTAAGGAAACTGAAGGGGAGTGTTGAGCTGGATGAAGAAAAAGGTTTGCTCCATGAGTCCAGGGTGTGGGAGGGAAGGACAGCTTTCCAAATATGATTTCACTCAAACTAATGCCAAACCCTGTGAGTACAATGTTATCTCTATAAACCAGCACCTGGTTTGGGCTGGGCTGTCCTGCTGTGTTCACCCAATGTACCTCTGGTGGGCCTGGTTTGGGCCTGAGCCTCTGCTAAGGCTGTGTGGGATAGTGGAAAGAGCAGTGAACCAGGAGTCAGGGAGACCCATGCAACCCTGTGGCCTTGGAAAAACCCCTTTACCTTTATGGGACCAATGAGTTTCTTCATTGGCAAAATGAGGAAGTTTAAATAAACAATCTCTGTGGTTGATTTCTTCTCTCTCCTCTTCCCTCTCTCCCAAACCCCTTGTTCTAGCTTCTCCTGGGGTTGGGTCCTGGTCTGGCCAACCCTTCCCTTCCTTTGAGGATCTGTCACCTTGACAGGGACAAAATCAGGGCTGTGAACTATCTTCCCGGTCCCTTCTCCTCTTCTGACTGGGCTGCTTTCTATCCTACTCATGGTGGTGGGGGAAGTCTTTCTGGCAGTAATGGGTACTTTGCCGTGTTCTGGTGAAAGCTGAGTGTAGATGATGAGTAGGGAGAAAGCAATGGTGAGGTGAGTAGTATAAGACCTGCGCGGTGGGAGGGTTACTTCCTTCTGTCTTGTTTCAGTGTCCTGGTGAGGTCTTGCCTTCAACAGGTTATTTTCAAAGCTGAGCAAGGAAGCCTTGGCCTTTGATGGCTCAGAGTGAGGGTAAATAGCAATCGTTTCTGTTCCGGCCTGAAACTCTGAGGGTCTTTCCCTCCTAGACTGATTCTTCTGTGAAGCAGCTAGGCCATCTTTTGCCTCAATTCTTACTTAGCCTTTGACCACTGAGTGGGTGTTGCCTCAGGCAAACTGAGACCTGAGAAAGCCAAGGCCAAGGTTTCTCGCTGCATCCAGGGCCATCACCAGCCATCCTGACCTGTTTTGCCACTGGATTCCAGTGACTCTGGAGGAGAGAGTAAGGCTGATGACTTTGCACAGACCTGCCTCACTGAAATCCAATTCACTGGCAAGTCAAGACATCACCCTCCTGATCTCATTGGTCCTCTTCCAGATCACAGGATAAACAATAACCATTCAAAGCTGTTCTGTTCTATGACATTCCTTCCTTCTGAGTCTTTCTGTCTCCCCAGGAAGCAAAGTGGAAGAGAAAGGATAGGAACCCAGGTAGGTTCTCACCTTTGAACCCACTGTCCTGCACTTTTTGATGAGGCAGTATTTGCGTTGGATCCTGAAGCAAAGAAGATAATGTATGTAAAGTACATTGCAAGACCTTCCTTCTGCTCTCTTTGGTGTATTAGAAAAAAGGCTTCAATAACTCTCTACTCCCCTTCCTTCCCCCTCTTTCTCTCTCCTCCTCCTCCTCCTCTGCGGAATCTTTCTCAGAAGGAACCCAAAGGGCTAGAAGTGGCAAACTGAGGCAAACCGGGAGTTTGCTCCTCTCTGAGCACGAGGAGTATAATTATGCTCAGCTGTCTCCTTTTCTACCCCGGCTTTATCCCAGCTCTCCCTTCTCAGGACCATAGCAAGGCTCTGTGCTTCCCATCCCCCAACACTCACAAGAATTCATGGGCTTATCAGAAGTTGTAGACATAAGGTCGTGTGCATCTCTTCTCCGACCCTCACCATTTCTATTTGCTCTCATTTTCTGCCATATCCTTTCCATCTCTTTTCCCCTTTCCTCCTTCCCTTCTTTTCTTTATCCACCTCTTAACAATCTAGGAAGTATATTTAAGAGATCTTATAAACATGGTGTTACACAGAATTCAATTATTCATTTATTCAATCAATACTTACTGAGGGAGGGAGTAAGTATTTGCAGGTACTGTGTTAAGCATTAAAAAAAACCACAACCAAATATGACCTCATTTGATCTTTACAACAATCCTTTGAGGTAGGTGCTATTATTATCCCCATTTCACAGGTGAGGAAACTGAGGCAGAGATTAAGTGACTTGTCCAGGGTCACACAGCTAGTAAGTGTAAGTACTAAGCACTCTCTAGGGTCAAATCATTGTGCTAGCCACCTCTGGGGGGATGTAAGAATGAATAATACATGGAACCTTGTCCTCAAGGAACTTATGATCTAGTAGATTTTATCTATCTATCTATCTACCCACCCACCCACCTATCTATCTACCCACCCATCCATCTATCATATATCTATACACACATACCTATATATGTATATGAGACTATATATATGTATACATATATATGTATATATATGTCAATAAGCACCATATAAGAAGGTAAAAGTGTATTAAGAAAGTTACAAACAAAAGACTGAGTTTGGAACTCAGAAAAGCTGACTTTTGTTGGGGGGGGATGGGGACTGATTTGTTTGGGGAGAGGGGATGGAGAAAGCTTGGACTGTTTTAGACTTTTTAAAAGGAGTTTTTAGAATCAGATATGGTTATGATGCATAAAATGGGTAGAATCAAAACAAGAAAGGAAAACTACAGACCTATATTACTAGTGAACATAGATGCAAACATTTTAATTGAAATATTAGCAAAGAGAATAAAACAATAGTCCCAAAGATTATATGTGTATGGCATCTCAAACTGGATACACCATAGATACCTCAACATATCCCAAACTGAAATTTATCAACTCCCCTTCCCCCCAAACCTCCTCTTTTTCCAACTTCCTTATTGCTGTTGAGGGCACCAGCATTTCCCTAGTCACCCAGGCTAGTCACCATGTCTTAGGTACCATCTTTGACTCCTCACTCTCTCCCACTGTACCCCTCCCTCAGCCCCTACTCTGTCTCATACTGATCTGTTGCCAGATCCTCTCATATGATTTTACCTTTGTGGCATCTCTCACATATAATCTCTTCTCTCCTCTGCCACTGCCCCAACTCTAGTACAAGCCCTCGTCACTCACAACTTGACCATCACAATGGCCTACTGGCAGGTCTGCCCGCCATGAGTGCCTCCCATTCCAGTTCATCCACCACTCAGCTGTCAAAATGACCTTCCTAAGAAGTGAAATGAAGAGAAATTGAAGAGAACTTACTCAGGATAGATCTCAAACTATGTGACAAAGCAGTGGGTCTGACCATATCATGTCTTTACCCAGTAAGCTTCGGTGGCTCCCTACCACCCCCAGGATCAAATAGAAAACCCTCTCTTTTAGAGTTTAAAGCCCTTCATAATGTACTCCTCCTTTTCCCACTTTCCAGTCTTGTTACACCTTGCAGCCTGTGATTTAATGATACTGGCTTCCTTGCTATTCCTTGAACAAGACACTCCCTTTTCTGACTCCATTTTCAAGGTTGTCCTCCATGCCTAGAATATTGCGCCTCCTCATTTCCACCTCTTGGCATCCCTGGCTTCCTTCCAGTTCCACTAAACTCCGACCTTCTACAGTAAGGCTCTCTCCATCCCTCTTGATTCTAGTCCCTTCCCTTTGTTATTTCCTATTTGCCCTGCCTATGGCTTGTTCGTACAGAATAGTTTGCATGTTGTCCCCTTCATTAGACTGGTGGCTTCTTGAGGACAGGCCCTATCTTTTGCCTTTCCTTGTATCCCCACAATTCCTGGCTTGTAGTAGGTTTTAATAAATGTTTATTGCCAGACTGAGCAGATTGGAGTTCTACTAAGAATTCAGAATTGGTTTAATATTAGAAAAGCCTCTAAACTTAATTAGCCATATCCATAAAGAAATCATATGATTATATAAGTAGATGCACAAAGACATTTTGACAAAATATAATACTTATTTCTGTTGAAACATTAGAAAGCAACAAATGGGTCTTTCCTCAGAATGATAAATAACGAATGTAGCCTGGTTTTGTCACATGCTCAGATCAACAAAGATGAAGGCATCCACGTGGGAGATGGCAGGGAGAGGGCAGAAGATAATCTTTGTTTCCCTCCCATATGAATGAGGACAGCCTCTTTTCCATTGGCTGCATGGCCAGAAAGGACTGCATCTTCAAACTGTCAGACTGGACCGGTTTTTCCTCTTGCTTGCCAGCTGTGTCCAGGGTGTAAAGGTCATGTTCATCCACAGCATGGGCATCATGAACTGGGCTGGATTGGGGGAAAGGCTGTCTTCCCGCCTTTCCCTTTATGGCCCTAAGAATCAGGTTTGGGTTTTTTGGGGGGGGATTGGGGGGAGGGAATCTCTTTTATTTGTTGTTTTCAGTTCTAGGTGCAGGTAGTGAAGTCCCAAGACCCAGGAGATGGAGTCCTGGAGACTTCGGAGGCAAAACTCCAGGCTGAATATTGATTCCAGCCCAGCGGGCAAGCGCTGAGAAGCCAGGATACTGGGATTTGAACCCAGGGAAGTCTTGGGCTTAGAAATTGGTAGGACTGATGCTATATATGAACTGAGCTAAGTTATGAACCTAATCCCCTCCCTAGAGACTAAGATGGTGGAGGGGGGATTTATGCCTTCTAGGTGTTAGAGGGAGGATGTTTGTATGCTTGCTTGTTTGGGTTTTGTTTTGTTTTATTGGTTAGATTTGTGAAGTAGCTATTCCTAAAAGCTAATCTGATGGGTAAGTACTGAAATGAAGCTGTGGTGAAGGGGATTCTCTAAAACTGGTGGGGAAAAATCCATGGGTGCTGGAGCCAATGGCAGAGGCTAGATACTCACAAACTCCCATGAGGGTTCTAGAGAATCCTGGGGTTTTCCCCACCTGGACTTCAGGAAGGAGGGGACAGGGTAATCAAAGCTACATTTATATCTAAAACCAAGTGCTACTAAACTATTTGTAAGATAAAATAGAATCATTTTCAATAAATTAAGGAGTGAAACAATTATGTCCATTGTTATTACTTCCATTTGACATGGCACTAGGAATTCTGGTTATACTACTAAGTCAAGAAAAATAAATTGAAAGGCTATCCATAGGCAAAGAAGAAAAAAACATCATTTTTTGGCAGATGATATGATAGTGGTACTTAACGAACTCTAAAGAATCAACTAAAAATTAATTGAAACAATAACTTCCACAGACTTGCAGGATATAAAATAAATCCAGAAAAATCACCAGCATTTCCATATAAAACCAATAAAACCCAGCAAGAAGAGATAAAAAGAGAAATTCCATTTAACATTATTACAGAATATATAAAGTACTGAAGAGTCCACTTTCCAAGATACACTTAAGAACTATGTAAATACAGCTATAAATAGCTCTTTACAGAAATAAAGACAAGTCTAAATAATTGGAAAAATATTAATTGCTCATGGGTGGGACGAGCCAATATAATAAAAATGACAATACTACCCAAATGTATTAACTTGTTTAATTCCATACTACTGCATAAAACTACCTAATCAAACCACCAAAAGAATACTCGATAAAACTTTTAAAAATAATAATAAAATTCACGTGGAGGGCAAAAAAGGCCAAGAATCCCCAAAGAAATAATGAAAAGAAATGGAAATGAAGAGAACCTACTCATGATAGGTCTCAAACTATTCGACAAAGCAGTGATTATTACAATAATTTTGTACTGGCTGAAAAATGGAGAGATCATTGGAACAGATTAGGTACACAATACACAGAAACAAACATATCTAATATTCTTGTATTTGATAAATGCAAAGACTCTAGCTACTGGGATGAGGACTCACTATTTAACAAAAACTGCTGGGAAAATTGGAGAGCTATATGGAAGAGGCTAGATTTAGACCAACATCTCACACCTTATACAATGATAAGGCCCAATTAGAACCTAGATATAAAAGGTTGCAACATGAGCAAATTACAGAAAGAAGGGAAAAATTGCCTATCAGGTCTATGGACAGGAGAAAGGTTCATGACCAGAAAAGGAATAATAGAAGATAAAATTGATGATTTTGATTATATAAAACTAAAAGGGCTCTGTACAAAGTAATTTAATAAAGATAAGACTAAAAGAGAAATAAATAACTAGAAAAATCATTACAGTAAGTTTCTCTGATAAAGGTCTTATTTCGAAGATAAATGAGGAATCGATTCAAATATGTAAGAAAAAGTTATTCCCCAACTGATAAATGGTCTAAAGATATGAACATATAGTTCTCTAGAGAAGAAACCGAGGCTATCTATAGCCATATGGAAAAAAAAGTGTTCCAAATCACTACTACTTACAGAAATACAGAATGAAGCAATTATAAGATTCTTCCTGTCACTCAGAGTGGCAAAGACGGCAAAAAAGGAAATTGATAAATGCTGGAGGGGCTGTGGGAAAACAGGTACTTTGATGCATGATTGGTGGACCTATGGATGTGTACAATCATTCTGGAAGGCAATGTCATTATACAAAAATGTTACTGAACAGTCCATGTCCTTTGACCCAACTATACTTCTGTCAGGCCTATACCCAAAATAGATCAAAGAAAGAGGAAAAACTCTTTTATGTACAAAAATATTTATAGCAGTTCTATTTATAGCGGTTTTTAAAAAAGCTGGAGACTAAAGACTGGCCACAAGTGAAAAAAGCCTGAATAAGTTGGGGTATATGATTGTGATGGAATACTACTGTGCTTTAAGAAATGAGGAATAGTTGGTTTCAAAGAGGTGGAAAGACATATAAACCAATGCAGAATGAAGAAGAAGAACCAGAGGAATAACTTATAACATCAATATTATAAAAGTGGACTACTTGGGACACTTTTACCAACAGATGAAAAGTGAAATGAGCAGAACCAGGAAAACAATTTATCTTATAACAACATGGCAAAAACGAACAGCCGTGAAATCTTTAAGAGCAATAATCATTCACGATTCCAGAGGACTGGTGATGAAACTATCCAAGTGATGGATTTAAAGAGTGAAATAAAATATATAATTTTTGGGTCAACCATTCAAGGAATTTGTTTTTCCCTGACTATGCATCTTTGCAAGAAAAAATTTGTTTTTTATTCCCCACTCCCCACCATGGGGTTGGGGGGATGGGAGGGAAAAAAATCAATTTCTGTTAATTAAAAAAAAAAAACAGAGGCAAGAGCTGCAAATGTGAAATGTGACTTCACTTTCAGGTGAAGTCACTGTATTGTTAATTTTACCTGTTTTACTTTGTAACAACCAACCTATACAACGAGGGAATGATCCGTAAATGTATGTAATGTTAAAACACATGAACAAAATATTTTTTTCTTTCTTATTTGCTTTATTTATTTTTAAAAAATTTGTTTATTTACTTTTAGTTCACAACATTCAGTTCCACAAGCCCTTGGGTTCCAAATTTTCTCCCTCTCTCTCTGCACCCCCTCTCCTCCCTCCATGGTGGCGTGCAATCTGATACAGGTTCTACAAATACCATCTCATTAAACATTAGCCAAGTTGTAAGGAAGATTTATAACCAATGGAGTGAACGACGGGAAAGAAGGAACGAAACAAAATGAAACACAAAGGAGAGAGAGCAAGTGGTTTGCTTCAATCTGCATCCAAACTCTGTAGTTCTTTTTTCTGGATGTGAATATCCCTTTCCATCATGAGTCTTTTGGAGTTATTTGTTTTTGTTTAAAGAAAGGGAAAAGAGAGAGAAAGCTCTGGCCAATTAAATGGCCTCCAAGGTCCCTCCCAGCTCAAAATCTATGATGGTAGGACCAAAGGATCATATGTTTTACATCCAAAGAAGACTTAGACATCACTTAGATTGATCCCTTCATTTTCTACCCAGGGAAATTAAGGCCCAGAGAGGTCACATGTCTTGTCTAAGGTCACTTGGGAACTACAGCAACTGAGTTGGGCTTTGAAGGCCAGTCCCTTGATCCCAAACTCAATGCTTCTTCCAGTGCGCCATGCTTTGTTGAAGATGAGGCATTTGAATTCAGTCTTGTATTAGGTTTTCATCTTGAATTAAGTTCTAGCAAAGTACCTAGCAAATGAAGTACTGAATAAATACCAATTTCCTTTTATTGACCTATATCCAATAGAATCAAATGGGATAATGTACATAGAGTGCATTGCAAACTTTATAGAACCATATAAATGCTGGCTCTTATCCTTACTATTATTATCATTGTAAAATGGGGAATGAACAGGAATGAACATTTTTAAAGCACCTATTGTGTCCCAGGCACTGTGCTAAGCACTTTACAGATATTATTTCATTTAACCCTCACAACAACCTGGTGTTTTATTAACCCCATTTTACAGATAAGGAAACTGAGGCTGGGGAGAGGAAAGTGACTAACTCAGGTTCACACTGCCACTGAGTGTATATCTGAGGCTGGATTTGAACTCAGGTCTTCCTGACTTGAGGTCTAACACTCTATCCACTTTGCTGCCAAGGTGGTGGAAATCATGTAGGAAAAAAAAGAAATACTGCAGGAGGATTTGAAGGAGAAGCACTTTCCAAGTGGAAGGTGCAGAATAGTTGCAGTCTACAATGGCCCCAGAACCCTGGCCAGACAGATGCATTGGGCTTTAAAAACTGGCCACAAAATACAGAATGGGGGAGGCAAGGCTAAGCAAAGTGTCCTGGGGAAAGACCCATGGAAGAAGCAGCAGGCAGTAACGGCTAGAGAGCCAGGCAGAGGCAGAAAGATCTGGGTTCAAGTTCTGATTCTGACCCCAACTGGCTAGATAACCCTGGCCAAGTCACTTAGCATCTTAGTATCTCAGAAACTCTCTAAGGCTGAACAGCACATGTTCATCTGCATTAGTAGAACTCCCTCCACTGATGAAATCACAGGAAAGAAAGAAAGAAAGAAAGAAAGAAAGAAAGAAAGAAAAGAAGTAAGATAGGAAGGAAGGAAGAAAAGGAAGAAAAGAAAGAGGAAAAAAAGAAAAGGAAAGAAGAAATGAGAAAGGAGGATGGAAGGAAGGAAGAAAGGAAGGAAGGAAAGGAGAGGAAGAAGGGGAGAGAGAGAGAGAGAGAGAGGGAGAGAGGGAGAGAGAGAGAGGGAGAGAGACTATTGTAAGCTTAACATGAGGCAATAGTGTGATACGATAACCAAAAATTAAATGTGATCTTAGGCTTCATCGCTAGAGGTGTGGCATCCAGAATGAGGGAAGTGAGAGTCCTGCTGTTCTCTGCTCTGATAAGGCCACATTTGTTGAATTCTGTTCAGTTCTGCAAATTGTATTTTAGGAAGAATATCCAGATGAAATAAGTCTAGAGGAGTTTGTCCAACATGAAAAGGAGACTGGGAACCAGGATGATCTGAGGATCTGGCTGATGCTTGGACTAGAGAAGAGCTGTCCTGGCTAGGAACTGGAGGCTTTAAATTTTTGAAGGGACATTTTGTGGGAGAGGAATCAGATTTGTTTTGTTTTGTTTTGAGTGAGTGCAGGGGACACAACTCAAAGCAATCAACTGACTAATAATTCAATCAACAGACATTTTTATGTAGCAAAGATTTAGGTTTGATGTAAGGAAGGGCTCCCTAATAACTCAAGGGGAAGTGAGATGACCACTTGCTATGAATCAGGGTAATATTGTAGAGGAGTTTCTCACTATTTATGCACTGGGACTTCTGAGATACCTTCTAACTCTGAGGTTCCTTAATTATGTAGATTTTATTCTAGCTGTACTGTATTCAAGTTCACATGCATAATTATGTACAGATATATGTATACAGCACAGATATTATCTGTGCATTTGCATATACACACTTTTATTATGTGCACATATATACATATAAATACACACATGTGTATATATATATATGTGTGAATGTGTATGTGGAAAGACAGACGCACATGGAGAGAGAGAGAGAGAGAGAGAAAGAGAGAGAGAGACAGAGAGAGACAGACAGAGAGAGAGACACAGAGAGAGAGACACAGAGAGAGAGAGAGAGAGAGAGAGAGAGAGAGAGAGAGAGAGAGAGAGAGAGGGAAATCCTATTGAGTCCTTGTGTTATTACAAATTCACTGGTGCCAGCCTCTCTTGCCCCAACAGGCCTCCTGCAGCTCTCTAACTGGCGACACATTAATGCCTCTTTCAGAAACTCTAAACTCACACACATGGCAACCACTCCACAGTCCAGCTGAGTGTGAATTACTCAACCAAGTTCCAAGGGCCTTGTAAAGTGATAGCTCCAGCCACAAAGACCTGCGGAATTCAAAGGACTTTCTTCTTCCATTTGCAGGACAAACAGCTGAAGGTCAGGAATTTGGCTGCTGCACCATTCCCCTGCCAGTCTGTCTCCTTCCTCCAGCTCTCCCTTGCTTCTCCTCTAGATCCCTATGCGCTATCATATAACTGTTACACCCAGAGGGGTCAGGGATGTCATCTGATCCCCATCTTGTTTCCTTGAAGAGGTGGTATGTATTTCCTGGGCATAGTTTGGGGAAGAGCAAGAGAATCCAAAGCTTTTGCTTGTCTTGCTTTCTTTCTTATATCTCTAGCTCTTTCCCTGCCATTAGCTCAATTCATCACTCCCAAGTATTCCCACTGGAATCCACTTAACAAACCCGCTAGAACATAAGCTCTTTAAGGGAGGGAACCGTTTTTCATTTTTTGGGTGTCTGTACCACACAGCTGGGCACAACACCTAGGAGGAGATCCTTACTAGGTGCTTGTTGGATTAGATTGAATTCTCTGATCTTTGGCCATGCGTTATTTCTCTCCACAGTCTCATCCCCCCACAGCCTCTTATTTATATCTCAAACATATGCACAGACACTTCAGCACACAGTCATTTGGGTATCCTTGATGACATACACAAAAATACAGAGATATGTATATTCCATAAGAATGCAATCCACTAGACTGGGAACTTCCCCCCCTCTAGCCACCTTAGCCTATATTTCCCTCTAGGCTTGGGGAAGGGGCAAATGTCTTAGGGAAAAATTCTAGGAATTTTACTCCTCCCAAAGACTTGTAGACGTCCAGTAAGGGAATGAGACGGAGAAGCAAGAAAACGAATCCCTAATCAAAGGTGGGTTACATTTCCAGAAAGAGAGAAGTATTCACATGTGCCTCCATTGATGCATAAACAAAGGGAGTTGGGATGCCTCAACTCCTTTCACAAAGACAAGCTCCTTCTGATACTTGCTCAATCTCTGTCAACAGCAACAGGGGTAAACGAGAGAATGATGTTCTAGAACAAAGCTTAGAATACTCTGAGTGACCCTACAACTGTGTAACCTTGGGCTCTGGATAGTAAGCAAGTTCTTCAACCAATTTGCGTCTCTGCTTCCTTATCTACAAAGTTGGGGGGTGGGAAGGGCAGGCAAAGAAGCTTGGGCTCCTTCCAGTTTGAAAATCTGATGACTAATTCTGCGAGCTCACAAGAGGTAATGAGCTGTGTAAACTCTAATGATTACTGTTATTCTTATTCTGACTAATCTACTTTTAACACATTGTAACTTTATGAATACAGTGTAAGGCTAGACTGGTCTTGGAGTCAGGGAGACCTAGATTCAAATCCTTCCTCAGATTCTCATAAGCTGTGGTACCCTGGGTAAGGTAGTTAACCTCTCTGAGATTCAATTTACTTAACTTAAAAAGTGCCAATAATGATAATAGTACCAGTTAGGATTGTAGACTTTAAGTTGGAAGGGACCTCAGAAGCCACCTAGAGTTACTCCTTCATTTTATATATGAGCCAGTGGTAAAGTGTTCTGTCCAAGACCACACAACTGGTAAATAAGAGTTGAGATTTGAATTCAGGTTTTGTGATTACAAGATCAAAGCCCTTTCCATTGTTAATGGTGCCACATTTTCTTCTGTAATTACTGAGTAAGGCCTGGACAGACCAAAGTAACATAGGAGTGGTCAACTTGACCCTTGACCAAAGGAGGAGAGAGGGGCAAAGATCAAAGCCTGCCAAAGTTTCCCATAAGCAGAAGAGGTTGCCACCTACTGTGATCATTTTGGTGACTTCCCAATGGGAATGCATCTTTAATTGAAAAGTATTTCTGCCACCTTCTGGGCTTTACTTCCTAGGATAGGGAGAGAGATGAAGAGTGAGGGAGGGAAGGAGAGAGAGAAAGAAATGGAAAGACAGAGACAGAGAGAGAGAGAGAGAGAGAGAGAGAGAGAGAGAGAGAGAGACAGGGAGAGAGAGAGACAGAGAGAGAAATAGAGACAGAGAAAGAAAAAGAGACAGAGAATAACAGAGAGAGACACACACAGACACAGAGAAAGACAGAGACACACAGAGAGATGGAGGCAAAGAGATAAAGAGAGAGACAGAGAAAGAGAGATGGAGACAAAACACAAAGAGAGACAATGGGGGGTAGAGACAGACAGACAGACAGACAAAGACACACAGATACACACACACAGATAGAGACAGATCCTTGTCTCTCTAGGTCTTCCCGTTTTCAAGTTAAAGTCCTCTATTGTCCTATAGCATGGTTTCAAGAGCCCTCATCATCCTGAATAGAGACAGAGACAGAGACACACAGGGAGAAACTCCCAGACTAGTAGACAAAGACAAACCAGGCTGTTTCCACCATATGACAGGGG
Source organism: Pseudochirops cupreus (assembly GCA_028627135.1). Taxonomy (NCBI): domain Eukaryota; kingdom Metazoa; phylum Chordata; class Mammalia; order Diprotodontia; family Pseudocheiridae; genus Pseudochirops; species Pseudochirops cupreus. The sequence continues at coordinate 356,434,005 of CM053584.1, forward strand.
AAGGCAGGAAGTCTCCTAAAAGCAGATTCCTACCATCTCTCACATGAGTGCCTCCATCTTAGATGATTTGGGCATGTCCAACAATGCCCTGGTACTCATAGATTCAGTCAACTAATTTTCCTCAAAGTATAGAAGAAAGAGCATATCACTGTGCCATTTGTCAGGGATGTGGTAGAAGGGACTGGGAGAGACTGAATTAGGTGAAAAAGTCAAGAGATTGAGGAAAGAGCATCAGATCTCAAGTCACAGTCCCGCTGCTTACTGGCTTTGGGACCCAGAGTCATTGACTTCACCTCTTTTAACAGGATCAATACATTTTAACTGAGGCAATATTTTCTGCCACTTCTGGTCTTTGTAGTTTCCATGACCCCTTTTTATTGTATGCATAAAGATATAATTTTGCTTCTTAGGATTGTAACTTCAAGTGTTACCCTTCATCATTTTGAGGAACGTCAGTGAATCAGTCTTGCTTGCTATAGAATACATACATGCATACCTACATGCATTTGTACAAAGTCATATTAACAAATAGTTCTCAGCCCTTGGTTAGGCTTTTTGTGCATTATAAGTTTATTAGCATTCATGGGTAGAATCCTAAGGGAAACAAAAGCCACAAGCACCTTTGATCCTTCGATTTATAAAATCACCCAAACGCCATTTTCCTGGAACTTGCTAGATAAGTGACATGTAATAATGTAATAACAATTGGCTTCAAGGTTTACAAAGCACTGTACACGTGCTATCTGTTTTGATCCTCACAACAACCCTGTGAGGTCAGTACTATTATTCTCCCCATTTTATAGATGAGAAAACTGAGCCTGAAAGAGGGGTAAGTCACACAATTAGTAAACTGTCTGAAGTGGGATTTGAACTCAAGTCTTCTTGACTCCTTGCCCAGCATTCTTAACCACTACATCCACCCTTAATTGCTTGTTTTCTCCGTGATTAGATTTTATTTCCTTGAGAGCAGAGACTGTCTTTTGCCTCTTTTTGTATCCCATCTAACACAGTTTTGGCACACAGTAGGTGTTTAATAAATGTTTATTGACTGTCTGTTTATTCCTCTAAGTGGTAATGATTCCTTGATTTTCTCCTTTACCCTCAAAAACAGCGGAAGTCTCCCTTTTCTTTTTCCAATAACATCTTCCAGATAAGTTTTTATCTGGTGCTTCATGGCACCTGGTGTCATAGATATGGACCTCCACATCAAGGAACATTCCAGTCCCATGCTGTCATCCTCCTTAATCAGTTACAGCACTCAGAGATCCCAAAGTATAGAAATGGAAGTGAGATAGTAGATAACACTTTGTTCCCTAGTAATCACCATTCTGGAACCCCTGAAAAGGAGGCACCATCTCTAACACACAGCTGAGAAAGTCCTTTGTCTATACAAAAAAGGAAACTTGGGAAGTCATCTTCAGAACTGTCACATCACCTCAATTGGGAACAGCCCCACCATCTCCCTCATCTGGACACATATTTGAATGCCCACTGTCTCCTGCTGCTGTCTCCAGTTGACTGTAAAGACTATCCTTTAATAAATCTCCCTTGGACAACAAAGTCTTGTGTCTGGGTTTCCTTTTTCCCTTTTGTAGTGTGGACACTTTGGTTACCACATAGTCATTCACTTCAAGAAGCTTTTACCACCAAATGATGAAATTGAAATGGGCAAGAGAAATTGATTGTTTCTTCCTCAATTTAAAACACCTCAAACTCAAGAAATCCTCTTCCTAATTATTGGAGTGGTCCTAAATTACTTCCAGGGCCTTAATTTCTTATCTGTAAGATGAGAGGGTTCAACTAATCCAGGGATCTTAACTTTTTTGTTTGTTTGTTTGTTTGGTGCTACCGAACCCTTTGGCAGTTTGGTAGAGGCTAATACCACTGTGCTTTGTTGCCTGCATCTATAATTGAAAGAAGTGCTACATTTCAATTAGAGGTTAGCGACAATAAGAATGTAATTTTTTTCACTTCCAAGTTCATGGGCCCCCTGAAATCCATCTATGGTAAGAACTCTTAGACTAGAGAATCTATTAGGCTCCTTCCAAGGTCTGAGATTCCACGTTGAGATGAATCACTCCTGCTTTGTTGGGCAGGCCAGATCTGTATAAGTATTACCCACAGAAGCATTTCCTTCCAGTCACAGTTAACCCTGGAATTCAGAGAAATTTCTCCACACAGCTGTTCTCTTCCTTCCCAGGGTGGAATTGAACTAAGCTAAGGAATGACAGTGACTGCTATCTCATCCTGCTGGGTCATAGACTGGCTCCTACTTGTGACCTTAGCCCTTGGCAGAATATTAAAGTTGGCAAAGTTTGCGTCCTAGGAGGTGGCAGCACTGTCAGCTTCCCATTTCTGGGCCCTATTTCCCAGCATTGTACTGTTCTTATCTTCCTCACCCTCATCTTGTTCTCTAATCTACCATCCCTACTGTGACTCCAACCCCATTCCTTCAAATGTACAGTACCCTAAGAGCTCCTTCCTTTCTACCTGTGAAATTTATACTCAGGGAAGGGGCTTGGATTTGTAAGCTGTTGTTTCTTGAGCCATGTGGTTCCCCAACTCTCTTGGGACCAAGTGATTATCTCTGGGGCTAAGGAAGAAGTAGATGGCTCCTGATTCCCCAGGGACTCATCTGTACTTAGGTCTCCAGTTGCTAGACTCAGCTTCTGCAAATCCCTTGATTTGGATGGGTCTTCTGTCCCTTTTTATGGGTTTGGGTTGCATCTCAGATCCACAGTATACTGTGTTGCCAGTAGGGCTGTTCATATCTATTAAGGAGGCACAATCCAAGTCCAAAATAATGGACTCATCCTTTAAACTTAAGTTACCCAAGGTACATATATAATCCCTAGAGGTTAGATAGTTCAGTTAGCTTTCTAGCATGAGTAATTTCTCCAGGAGAGGGTTGGACTCGACCAGAGGTTCATAAATTTCATTTCCATTTTTTAATGTCCAAACATTTCACAGACACCCACATAATAGGGGCTGTATCACAGCACCTATGGGTTATAACATTCCATAATGACATGCTTTGTACGTGTATGGATTCACTGATCTCTCACACTGACTTTGAGGTCTCCCCAGTGTTTGAACAACTGATCTAGTCCAAACCTTTTATTTTTTGGAGGGAGAAATTGATGCCCATAGAGGTAGAATTGTCCAAAAGTCACACAGCTAGAAAGTAGATGGTTTAGACTCAGACCCTTTGACTCAACTATAAAATACTGCCTTCTTGAGAGAGAGAGACTTAGTGAGGTCTGAGCAAAAGAGATGGTTTATTGGGCAATGTCCCCAGCCAAAAGGGCTGTTGTTCATCTCTTCATTCCTTCAATCATCATTTAATGTTTTATGCCTACTGTATGCTAGGCATTGAGTTAAATGCTGGAGTTACAGAGATAAAAATATTCCACACTTATATAACTCCTGGCCCTTCTCCCAGTCATGTGCAGGACTAGGATTTATCTGACCTCAGAAAGCTTAGGAGCAGTTAGGCCCACTGACTACTCAATCAGGATCTGGTACAGGTCCCTGACTTTAGTCTTTTTTTTTTTTAATATGTGAAAGGCTATCTATTATAAATACTTAACCCTTTGCCTGCAAGAATGAATCCTTTGCTAAAATACTGGCTCAGGACTGGTTAAAGAGGGAAGTAGACAAGGCAGGTGAGGGACATGGGCCAGACATCTCATGGTGGCAGTGAGATGGAGTATTGGGCCTGGAGTTCAGGAAGAACTGAATTCAAATCTGGCCTCAGGTATTTACTAGCTGTGTGACCCTGGGCAAATCACTTAACCCCAGTCTGCCTCAGTTTCTTAAACTATAATGGGGATCATTGTAGCACCTGCCTCACAGAGTTGATACGAGTGTGAAATGAGATAATAGTTGTCCAGTGTTTTGCGCAGTGTCTGATACATAGAGGGACTCAATAAATGCTGGTTCCCTTCCCCTTCATAGGACAGCCATTTCCATTTTTAAAAAGTTCTAATTAGGAGGAAGTTCATCCTTATATGAAGCCAAAATCGGCCTTGCTCTAATGTCTGTCTATCAGTTACCTGGTGCAGAACCTGGAATATAAGAGTACTTTTCAAATGCGTGTTGTCTGTTTGATTGTCTTCAGTTCTTTCTTTTGAAGCTACATATATTGAATCTAAACCCTCTTTTGCATGACAGTCCAAGTATTTGGAGAGATTTTTCAGTCTCTCTCAGTCTTCCCTTCTCCAAGGTAAACAGCCTGTATTTATCATCTAACATGGCTTCAAGTGCCTTCATCATCCTGAAGAAAGACAGAGAAAGACTCTCCCAGGCTGGTAGTTGTAGAGAAGAAATTGGTTGTTCCCATCCACATGGGTGGTCCGGAAGGCAGGAAGTCTCCCACAAGCAGGTCCTTACTGTCTACCATGTGGGCACTTCCTTCTTGGATGACCTGGGCATGCACAGCAGTTTTGGCAGTCCAGTACCTTACTCTGTCTCATACAACATTTGCCCTCTAAGGCGACATCTTTGAAGCTTTTACAAGGTGCATTAGGAAATTTTTATTTTTCAGTAGCTCCAAATCTCCATGACATGTTAAACTTGGCAGTTAAGATATTTTTCATTTGTCTATTCTTTTCTCATTTTGACTAACCCCTTTCTGGGCATCCCAGTTCATTTATTCATAGTCCTTTACAGTATCCTTGGGCCAGAGTCAAGAGAATCATGTAAAACCAAGTAAAGAAATGACCCAGCCTTGCTTAGCTGTGGAGGTTCAACCTTCATGTGTCTTGGACACAATTAAATTTCCAGCAAGTAGCCAGCCTTCTAAGATGAACCACAGATGGGTAGGTGGTGGCTGTGTCAATCAGTTTTTCCAACCTAATGATTGATTCATCAAACTGATGTCTCCTCTTTTCCTTAGGGACTGCTTTTTGTACCTAGCAAAAAGCTGATTATTGTCAATCTTTGTCAGATAGACAGTATTTAGCACATATGAGAGAGGAAGCCAAGCATTCCAAATGGACAGACTTTTCTTAGAAGAGACACAGAGGGAAAGAATGTCATAGGACCATAGAATTAGCATTGGCAAGGACCTTAAGGATTATTGACTTCAATCCCATTCTACAGATAAGGAAACAGAGGAGCTAGGTAAGTCATTCAGGGTCACAAGGCTGGTAAGTATCTGAGGCAGGATATGAAACCAACTTTTTCTGACTCTAAGCCCAGCTTTCTGCCCACTGCACAATTCTGCCTTGAATCCGAAAACCTTGGTTTAAATCCCAGGGCTGCCACTTACTACAGATCTTTCTGGCCTCATGGGTAAAATGAGGGAGTTGGACTAGACCAACTTTAAATCCATGGCTCACAATGGTAGCACAGGACTCCCCAAATATTGTTAGTTTAGGAGTTGTTGGTGCGTAAGGCAATTTCATGTCTCAGTTAGGCATTTCTTTAGGCTAGGAATTTCTGTAAAGAGAGGCATACCTGGAAGAAATATGCCTTTTCTCAGCTACAGATGCCACTGGACATGTTGCCATGCTTAGGAGAGAAGAGCCCAGTGAGGGAGTCACCAGGCATTGCACCAATTTATGTAATGGCAGTTGGAGAGATCATCTTACACCTTCACCTTCTTCACGACAAGTAGAGAGCTTTGGACCTGGCTGGGGTCCCAGTGTCTTGGGATCATGGGAGTTCCTTGATAAAGCTTTCCAGGATGCTTCTGCTTGAGGAGGGAACCTGCATAAAAGCACTCAATACACCACTGTGAATTACCCTCGGTGCTTCCAGGAAGGAATCCCAAGTGGAGGATAAAATGTATTGTTTTAATTACAAAAGGATAATGGTCTAAAGTAAAGAAGTTTTACCAGGAGGAAACCAGTCTCGCATAATGAACAATAAAACATTAATGTTATTGTTGCAGCCATTATTGTTATTGGTTTTATTCAGAACTCCAAATGGGGAAGCAGGCCAGCTTTGTCTTTAGCAGCCCATTATACCCTTACTCTCAAACCCTCCCTCCCAGGCCCTAGGGACCCAAGACTCCATTGCTCCTGTGGCCTTTCTGGTTGAGAGGAAAGCATTGGTTTAACTCATTCATACTAAGGTGAAAAGCACTTAGTGTGTTACCCCTCCCAGGGATATTTAGTTTTAAGAGAAGATTACAGAGAGAGAACAATGCTTAACCCAAAAGAGTGGATCTATCTTAGAATTTCAAGGTTTGCAGTGATACAATTGGGAGAGAAATACAGGCAGGACTTTTATTTTTTAAACGGAGCCACTCAGTTCATATCCAGGGAATCAAGATGAAGTGTGTTGGAAATTAATTACAATTAGAAGGTCCAGAGGGGGCTTAAAGGGTGAGGTCTAAGAGTAAATCCAAGTGGCTAAATAGACGGCCTAGATCTAAGTCAAGAATTTATAAAGGGCTAGGCGGAAAGTTGTGAACTGAGGAGAACAGAACTGTTGCATCTCAAGGGCTGGGAGAGACCTCAGAGATCATCTACCACAGGCGGAGAACCTGTGGCCACCAGGCCACACGTGGCCTTCTCGGTCCTTGAGTGTGGGCTTTTAACTGAGTCCAAGTTCTACAGAACAAATCCTTTTATTAAGGGGATTCTGCGAAGTTTGTTTGTTCTGTGAAGTTTGGATTCAGTGAAAGGGCCATACATGAGGACCTAGAGGGTGCAGGTTCCCCACCCTATGACCTGAATAAGAATTCATTCCCCATCATACCACAGATGGTTAACCAGTTGGGTTAGAAGATTAATGGTGGGGAAGAATCTATGCCCTATCAAATAAGCCCATCTCCAGCACTCATTGTCAGGAAGTTTTTGTTAATATCAAACCTAAATCTGTCTTCCAACAATTTCCTCTTTGCTCATAGTTCTGTTGCCTGCAACCAAGTGGTCCCACAAAGCCAATCTTCAAATAGGATTGTGGATTTTGGAGATGGAAGGGGCGTTAGAGGTCATTCAGTTCAGCCCCTCATTTACTTGAAAACACCCTCTCTTCTCTAGTTAAACACCTCCAGTTGCTTCATTTGATCTTAAGATCATAAGTCAAGAGCTGTCAGGAACGTCAGAGACCATCTAGTCCCACCCCCTCATTTTACAGATGAGATAAATGAGGTACAGAGATGTTAAGTGACATACCTAGGGTCAGACAGGTTTTGCTAATCTCATTTAGAAATGGAAGTGATGATCCCCAGAAGTTTGCATCTGGGCTGCCCTCGTCAGGATACTCTCTAGGTCATCAACATCCTTAAAATATCATGCTCAGAACTGAAAACAATATATAGATGTGGTCTTATCTAACCAGGACAGAATACAGCAGGATTATCACTGTCTAAGGTCTGCAAACTATATCTTTTCTAATGCAACTTGAGATTGCATTAGCTTTGGGGGCTGCTATTTTAAAAATATATTTTGTATTATATATAATTTTATTATTTTATATATTTTGGGGACCATTGGCTCATACTGAACCTGGAATCCTCTAACAGGCCTTAGTTCTTATTTTTCTTGATATGTCCAGCTACGACTCTCCCATTCTGTACTTGTGCAATTGATTTTTTGAACTCAAGTGTTGGACTTAACATTTGTCCTCACTAAATTTCGTCCTGCTAGATTGTTCTAGCCTGTTGAGATCTCTTTGGGTTCTGACCCTATCATTCAATGTATTAGCTATCCCAGTTTTATTCCATATGCAAATATGCTAAGTATAACTATTTATGCCTTCTTCTAAATCGTTAATAGAGATGTTGAATAATTCAGGATCAGAGATTAATTTCTGTGGGGCCTCACCAGATACATCTCTCTAAGTTGAGACTGACCTACTAATGTTTATTCTTTGGGTCAAATTATTCAATTAGTTCTAAAAATGCACTTAAATGTGCTTTTGTTAACTCATGTCTTTCCTCCTTTTCTATAAGGATGGCATTAGAGACTGTCAAATGCTTTGTTAAAATTGAGGTAAGCATGCTTTGTATATGGCATTTCCCTTGAACCAATGCTGTCAAAAAAGGACATGAGGTTAGTCTTGCATGATTTTAGGCTAATGGGATCATAGGATTTAGAACTGTAAGGTAACCTAAGATAATTTAATATAGCCCCCTTGTTATACAGATGAGGAAACGAAGGCCCATGTTGGTGAAGTGACTGTCCAAGGTCAAGTTCTTGAATCAATCAATCAGTTAATGGATCAATCAATATGCATTTATTAGGTATCTGTTATACTCCAGGTACATTCCTATGTGCTTTGTCTATAAAGGTGGAAGTGAAACATCCTTGCCTCAAGGAACTTACACTTTCTTGGGGAAGATAATGTGTACCTGTATAGGGGTGTGTGTGTGTGCATGTGTGTGTGTGAGCAATTGATTTTTTGTGTATATACATATATATATGTACATATGTGTGTGTATATATACACACATATATGTATATATATTTTATATACACCCATATACACACAATACACAGAATTGATAAAGGGTGATTTAGGAGGCGGAGAGGTCACTAGCAGCTGGGGAGCGTCAGCAAAGGTCTCCTGTAGAAAATGTTGCTTGAGCTTAGTCTTAAAAAAGACTAGGAATTCTACGAGGTGGAGATGAGGAGGGAGTGCATTCCAGGTCTGTGTGCAAGGTTTGTGATCTGTATCCTGAAGCACTCATCTATGCTCTCCTTCTGACCAGGTGGCCTGTATTATATTCCTATGACAACATTGTTTCTGGTTTGCTCTCTCTTCATCCTCACTCGAATGCTCTGCCATCTTTCCCCTCCTCCAGTTCATGGATTTCTTTACATTAGAGCATCCCAAGACACAATGTGACCTCACTGCTCCTTTTGGCTGCCCCCTTCCGTTTGAACAAGGTGTACCTTTTGAGAACCATATATATTCCAGTCATCAGTGACATCTCACTGAGTCTCAGGGAGACCTGTGAAATGGAATTTGCCTCGTCATGTAAAGATATCTCCTTTACCATTTTGCATTACCTATGCATTTGCAGATAGGCATATGATTTCTTTAAATTTTTTTCAGTTTTTAGCTTTTAATTTTTTTATTTTAGTCATTATTGACTCTCTCAACATTAATATTATTTCCTTAAAATTACTCTCCTTCTTCCTAGGTTATATCTGCTACTTTCCATGATACTTGGCTCGACATGTATCTGGACAGTTTCTTCCTTTCCTTCCATATTCATTTTAAAGTTTTCTTGATCAGATCAACAAGGTTTGAGGCGCATAGATATTTATGGATCTTCTTTTGGAGCATGAGATAGGAGTTGGTCCAGCAGGCTTGTCTGGTCCTGCAGGTAGGATATTTCATAGGCCATCTTGGCCTAGACTGTGGGAAGCCTTTAGGAGCAAAGGTTCATAAACAGATTGATTTGTGCCAGAAAATCTAGGAGGTCCTCAGCCCACCCAGTAAAATGGGACTCACTGTGCTTTTGTCAGCCAGGGAAGCCAAATCCACCTGCTCCTGGAGCATTCAGTACTTCCTGAAAGTCTGGGGAGGTTCCTGGAACTTGTCCAGGCCCTCTGTGGTCTAGTCCAACTATTGCTAGAGGATAGTGTTTTGGGTCTATAGAGCCAGAGGCTTCAACAGTCTGGTCTGTGGGGTAACCTATGGCTTTGTCATCATTATAGCCTAGGATGGAGGCTTATTTCTGTTTGTATGTGAGAAGAGAATGTGATATCCCTGTTCCCCATTGCAGTTGGAGGTGGGGAGTGTGGAAGAGATCAGAAGTAATTAACTTCAAGAGGACATTTTCCAAGGGGGTTGGAGAATAAGGAGGGAAGGGCTTGTAAGGCAAGATCCAAGTAGATAAACAGAAAACCAAGTTGAGGTTAAAGCTAGGACTTACTGAAAGACTTACTAGAAATCCTCAGACTGAGTCAGAGCACAGCAGGCTGAAGGCCATATAGAGCCAAGGTACACACAATGGAAGAGAGAAGCACCAAACAGCACCTGGCCTATTTTTTTTCATGCAAGTAATAGCCCCAAGAAAGTTCTTGGATATGGGTGATGTTCTACCTGCCTCCCCACTCCCTGATGGTTACCAAACTCTGGTTTTGCAGCTTTAAAGGGCCTGAACATGCTCTCAGACACTTGCAGCCTCATCCAGTGCCTCAGCTCATCCTTGAATGCCCTCATAATGTTATTAGCTCCAGCGAGAATCCCTTGTTCTGTCCCTACAGTTAAACAAAGATCCATTCCCTAGGGTTCTTTATTCACTAGGGAAATTAGACAGGACACATTTTTTCTTGTGATTAAAACTACTAAAGCAGACCCCAGAGAAGGGACACAGAAACAAACCAGGAAAGAAGAAATAGAAATACCAGAGTATTGCATGTCAAAAAGAACAGCATTAGAAACATCTAGAAGTAGGCAAGAAATGATTAAGCAATAAAACCCATGTCGGGGAGGCTAGGTGGAGCATCAAATAGAGTGCCAGCCCTGGAGTCAGGAGGACCTGAGTTCAAATTTGACCTCAGACACTTGACACTTACTAGCCATGTGACCTTGTGCAAGTCACTTAACCCCAATTGCCCTGTCTTCCCTCCCTGCAAAAAAAACCAAAAAACAAAACCATGCCTCAGATTTCTGTGAACAAACACACAAAGCATGAGTAACAAGAAAGGTGTATGAGAGATACTAATGCAAGGAGGGAAATTGGCCCTCAAATTTCATTGAGACTGGGAGAGATGAGACCCATGACTACAACATAACTTAGAAAGATATGCTTTTATTATGGTGGGGGTGAGAGAAGGCTATGGTAGCAAATGGGCAGGCTACTATGCCTGGGACACATATCATGGGGTACTGAGCCTAACCCCAGGGAAACAAGTTGCTCAGTGCTTAGGGGTTTACTCTTTGGGGATCCCTTGGTCCCCTGTCTGTGATGGCAGAAGCTGGGGTGAGCCTATGCCAAAACTGCATCAGAGAGGAGTGGTCATTAATCTAGGAGGCTTATGGAACCTTAAAGAGAGTGTGACTCTACTCTCTGGTTCTGGCTCTCTTCTCATTTGCCCATCATGCCTGAACTCTCTGAGATCTTCCTGGGTGGCATGGAAAGGGGCCACCTCTCACCCACCCCAGCAACATGGCAGCTGAAGTATTTGTATGTTAGCCACTGGATCTCAAGGTCCTAGCTGCCTCTACTTTGTGTTTTCTAAATAAAAGTGGCTGAACAGTGATCGAGAGATAGATGTGTCTAGCCTTGGAGGCAACCTTGTGAATTCAAGAAGTGGAACTCCTGGGTTCTCTGTCAATGCTGGATGCCCTTTAGGAGAAGCTCCTGGCAGTTACACTGCTGCTTCTTGGAGAAGATGACTACCAGCTGGGGGATGAACTCAACCCTTGGACTGGTTTGCCTGAAAACATATACTGGAAGCCACCATGTCCCCAGGGTTGAAGAAAAGCCCCCAGGGAGAGGCTCAAAGAGTTCTGACACATTCTACTGATAGGAAGAGAGAGTGAGGCAGAGGGGAGTCACAATCTCCAAGTTCCACTGAGTGAACCACAAGCCTGTTGGTCCAAAGCCAAATATTTCCTCAGAAGTTGCCAGGGCACAGACTCAGCACTCCAGGAGATACATTCTAGCTGGAATAGACTAGGTCTGCTCTTTCCCCTACCACCCAATTATACTTTAGGCAAAAAGAACAGGTTAGGTGAAGGGCAGTACAGAGAAATATATGTAAAAAAAACATAAGCATGTCAAGAAATCTACTCCATTTACTAAATGTTTACTACGTGCCGAACACTACACACTGAGAATGAAATGAGGGAAGCAAGGGGGGAGCCCGTGAACGAGGATTAATGGAAGGGAAACTGAAGAGATACTCTCATCAGAACACATTATAGACCACTTTTATGGAAAGAAGGCAGAATGCAAAGTTTGGGAGACAGATCACGTACCTGGTCAGCGTTGGTGGGGGGGGGGGCAGTGTACTAGAGTAGGGAAGACTTTGATTTTCAAGACATCTGTTAGAATTTTTTCTCTGTCAAAAGCAGAGTAGCTAATAAATCCTTCCCTTTCTTCATGATAATTTCATTCTTCAAAAGTTAGAGAAACCAACAAGGGGAAAAATTCTATTCTAGATCTAACTCTCACTGACAGAAACTGGTTGCTAGGTAGGAAATGATAGGAACATTAGAGGAAATGACCACTCTATCTTAGAATTTGGGATAGAAGAGAGGAAAGCCAAGAATAGAATGGCATGCATCTCGGTTTTGGGGAGGGTAGATTTCAAAATGTTCTGAGTAAGAAAGGTAAGAGCCTGTGGTTTGAAATTATTCAGAGAAGTCAAACCAGAATGAATAGAAGACTCTCAAGAATGGAATCCTGAAGACACAAAGAGAAACAGTTCTGATGAATAGGAAAAGAGAGAAATTAATCTAAAGAGATTTATTTAGATACAGAGGGAATATATAGATGAATAGATGGATGGATAGATAGAAGCAAGGGTAGGAAATGGAGGATACATTAAAAAACATGATCTGGTCCTGTGAGAAAAGTACCACGGGTGCTAAAATTCAGAATAATCAGAGTCTAGTAAGGAAACTAAAGGTAACTACAGAAATTAAAAAAAAATTGTTGGGGAAGAGAAGAAGTCAAAGAAGAGATAGGAGCATTGTTTTGGATAGATAAGATGATGATAAAGGATGACAGAGAGGTTAGTTGCCAGACAATAAACATTTATTAAACATTATGTCCTGGGCACTGTAATAAGAACTCAGGATGTAAAGAAAAACCAAGGAAGGCCCTGCCCTGCTCCCAGAGAGCTCAAAGTCTAATGGGGGAGACAACATGCAAACAACGATGCACAGACAGGCTACATACAGGATTATCAACAGAGGGAAGACACTAGAATTAAGAGGGATTGGGAAAGGCTCACTATAGAAAGCAGGACTTCAGATGGGACTTAAAGGAAGCTGGGGAAGCCAGGAGGTGGCAATGAAGAGCAAGAGCATTCCAGGCATGGTGGACAGCCAGTGAAAATGCATGGAGTCTAGAGGTGATGTGTCTTGTTCATAGAATAGCCAAGAGGCTCTTGGGGGCAGCCTGGTGGTGCAGTGAATAGCGTACCTGACCTGAGTTCTAATCTGGCCTCAGATACTTGACACTTAATTAGCCATGTGACCTTGGGCAAGTCACTTAACCCCAATTGCCTTGCATTCCCCCATTCCAAAAAAAAAAAAAAGCCAAGAGGCCAGTGCTACTGGATCAGAGAATCCTGGGTGGGAGGTGGGGTGTAGGGTGTAAGAACATTAGAAAGGTAGGAGGAAAGGTTATCAAGGGAGTCAAAGGCAAATTGTCTATTTGATCTCAAAGGCAATGGGGAGCCACTGGAGTTCATTGAGTAGAAAGTGATCTGGTCAGGCCTCTTTTTGGGAAGACGACTGACAACTCAGCGACAGAGAAGCCAGAGAGGTTCAACTCTTCTTTGGCTTCTATTTTCTTTGCCCAGGAGAATGATCTTTGCATTGGAAAGGACGGAATAAACAGTGACTTGATCTCCAAGATAGAGAGGTAATAAGAGATCATTGAGCTGTCCTTGATGAGTTTAAGTCACCAGACCTGGCTGAATTACAATTCTTGAGTACTCAAAGAATATGTAATGAGGGGCAGCCAGGTGGTGCTAAGTGCATAAAATCCTGGGTCTGGAGTCAGGAAGTCCTGAGTTCAAATCCAGCCTCAGACACTTTGCTATCTGTGTGACCCTAGGCAATTCATTTAACTTCTGTCAGTTCCAGTTTCTTCAACTGCAAAATGGGTTCAATAATAACCTCTACCTCCCAGGGTTGTTATGAGGATCAAATGAGATACTCTTTGCAAAGAGCTTAGCACAATGCTTGGCACATGGTTGTCAATTATTGTTATAATTGTATTATTATTCCTGAACCACTATCAGTGTTGAGAAATGGAGGGGATTTGAAAGGGAAAATGTTTCACTTTTTTAAGAAAAGAAAAGAAGGAAGTCTGCAAATTATAGGTCGTTGAGTGTGACTTTGATTTTTGACAAAATTCTATAATTTATGATTAAAGGGTTACTTGGTAAAAATCCAGGAAAGGAATCATTGATCACAGGGAGCCCAGCATAGCTTTATCAAGAACAGGTTAGATCAGAATCATCGCAATTCCTTTTTTGATAGCATTACTAGACTAGTAGATCAGGGGAATTCTATAGCTGTAGTTTACTTAGATTCTATCAAATTGTTTGACAAAATCTCTTATGCTACTGTCATGGAAAAGATAGAGAACTGTGGGATAGATTGTATTTGTATAGATAAATTAGTTGTCTTTGGAACTGGTGGAATGGCCTGACCAAAAAGTTCATTGTCAACTTGGAAAGGGGCTCACTTATCGAGTGCCCATGGACCCACACTTGGCCTTCTGCTCCTTCCTCTTTTGGTTTGTTCCTAATCAATAAATTGAAGAAAGGCATATATGGCACACTTATAAGATGACACTAAGCTGATAGCAAGGGTTGCCATACTAGATGACAAAGCCAAGATACTTAAAAAAATCTTCATAGGCTCAAACATTGGACTGATTCTAATGAGATTAAATTAAATAGTGATGAACGTACAGTTTTACACTCAGGTTAAAAAAAAACAAAACACAACAATCTAGCTTCCTAAATACAACATGGGGGAGGCTTAACTCAATAGAAGTTTGTATGAGGAACATCTGGAGTGCTAGTGGCCAGCAAGTCTGCCTATCAATGGTGCGATTCTAGGGTGTTAAGAGAGAAATAGAGTCCAGAATTAAGTTGGGGATAGACTTGCTGTATTCTTCCCTGGTCAGACTACTTCTGGAGTGTTGTGTTTAATTTTGGGGGCCACATGGAGTGTGTCCAGAGGAGGCTAGCCAGGCTGGCAAAGGGCCTCAAGATCAGGACATATGAAGGTTGGAGACAGTGGAGATGTTTAGCCTAGAGAAGAGGAATCTTCTTACGGACATGATAGTATATAGAGGGCTGTCTCACAGAGAAGCGACTGGATTTATTCTCTATGCCCAGAGGACAATCACAGAAGGCAGAAGTAGGAGTACAGAGTGGAAATTAAAGAGGCAACTTTAGATTTGATATGAAGTAAAACTTCCTAACAACTAGGGCTGTGTCAGAGTGGAATGGCTTCTCTTGGAAGGTGATGAACATCCAGCAATGGAGCAAATCCTGGATGACTACTTGTTATACATGTAGATTCTTACCGTGAAATGGGTTGTGCTGGATAATCTCTGAAGTTGTAAGACCTCCTTTCGTCATCAGATTCACATAGGTTCCCTTGAAGCCTGAACTTACCCTCACACTGATGGTAAGGCAAATGGCCAGCTCAAATTCTAAGTCAGATCACCACGCCTTCTTGCTTGGCTCTGTTGGCTTTTTTCTGCCTCTGTATCTAGACTGTCCCCCTTCCTGATTTGCTCTCCCGTCTCTTCTCTGCCTGTTCAGTTTGGAAGCATTCTTGAACTCAATTCTTTCTTCCATGAAACTACTTTAACTTGCAAATATTTCCTGTTTTTATGAACCCCTATTTTCAGATGGATGGAATTCTTTGTCTCCATGCTGGTGGCTACTAGCAAGGAGAAGGAGGAGGAGGAGGCTGCAGGAAATGTCCAGGAATAGTCCAGGATAATGTCCAACAACTTTGGCAGCTTCTGGGACCTGAACCTCATAGGAGGGGATAGATGAAGGGTAACATGTCAGTACCAAAGGAGAATGTCACGTATATGGGCCTTTTCCCTAGGGCCCAGCCCCACTGGTGAATATTTCCAACCTAGAACAAATATAGTGACCCCAAAGCAACACATGCTTGGAAATGAGGGGCAGCAGAGGAAGTGGCATGGTAGTGAGGGATGGAGGGAACTTGGTTAAGAGATTCCACTGAGAATGGTATTTTATCAGAGATGCCAGGAGGAAGAGGTGACAAAGAAGCGTTAAAAGTCAATGAGGTGCTGCTGATGGGGCCTGGAGCTGGGCTCACACCTTCCCTGACAGTCCCACTTCCCTTCCCCCGTAAATCTTCCTCTGGCTTGCTCATTCCTCCCCCCCCCCCAATCTCCATCCCCTTAGAGAGAGAGCTTTCCTCTTGACTTCTTCAGCATAAGGAGACATTTAGAGGAGGGGTGTCCATGCCTCTCTCTCTATGGGGCCATTCAGCCACTTTTTGGGGGGCAAAATGTGAGTTATAATAGTAATTTCATCATTATCTTTTTTATTTTCACCATTAGCATCAGTAGTATTATTTTCATAATTGTCATCAGAGGTGAGAAAGATAGAATCCCTACTTGCTGAACTGTGAACAGAGGGTCCCTATTCTGAAGCCTGGGGAGTCACCATTCTATTTCTGGTAAGTGAACAAAGCTTGCTGGGTTTCCTAATACATACTGTTGAGTGAAAGAGTTTTCTCTTTTTGGTCCTTCCTCTTAAGCAGACCTTCACAATCCTCGGCCATTTCCCTCCCCAGTCCCACCCCAGGCTGCAGCAGGACCATGATGGGGAAAAGTGGAAGGAAGGGGGATTGTTGGTGTTTTAGTGGACCCTCAGAAAATACCCAATCAGCAGCTACCTTCCTCTACCTACATATGGCACTTGGTATGTCTGTAAGGTCAGTCACCCAAGGAGCCTCTGCCTTCAAGCACAGAGATTTGGGAAAGTGGTTGAAATCCAGTCATCTCTATATGTGAATTCTTGAACTTCTTTCTGTTTCCAACAGAGAGGCTTTAAGCCTCTGGGACCTAATCATAGCCAGCTCACCCAAGAGCAGCTGAAACAAAGATGCTGGGGCAGGGAGCACAACTTGGCACTAAAACTGCCTGTTTTCTGTGTAGGGTGGTCATCTGTGATATATGATTTATGAAGTGTTTGTGATATGTGAAGTAGTGATATAGGCATATTTGTATTCCCCAGGGAATTCATAGACTTAGAGCTAGAAGAGATCTCAGAGGTCCATTCTGATTTTACAGATGAAGACACTGAGACCAGAGAAAATAATTTGCTGAAGTCATCTGCTCAAGTTCACACAGGGACTGAATAACAGAGCTGATTTGGACCCAGGTCCTCTGACTTCAAACCCAGCATTTTTCCCACTTCCTCTCAAATGAAAGAAAATATTGACCTAGTCCTTATTTCTACCATGTTTCTTTTTTTTTGCCAATGAATCAAAAATCAGATTTATTTGTGGTGCGTGAGATGATAGTATGAGATATATTTGTCATAAGGAGGTGTTTATGTGAAGCATATTTGTGGAAATAAGTAGACATATGTCAGCTATATTTACTGTAGTGGGAAGTAAAGAAAGAGGAGAAGGGACTGTTGGAAGCTGCATTCCGGAGCAGGGAAGGCTTCCAGCTTACAGAGACTTAAAATGAAATCTTGGCCTTCAGATCCCCAGCTATGCACCAATAGCTGCTTTGCTCCTTATCCTCTATCTGGCCATTTTTGATGTGTCTCATCATCTGTGCATTCTTGTGGTGTCTTTCAGCTATAGCTCCAACAGGCTTCTTTTTACACTAAGATAATGGCTGCATTAAATGTTTACCCATTGATGTCCACTTGGGTCCTAGGCCCCCTGGTTTGAAGAAGCTCTGAGTGAGGGAGCTCTTATTAAATACTTGTTGATTGATTGACATCAGGAAGACCCTGGTTCAGATCTTGCCTCTGACTCTAGGTGTGTGAGTCTGGTCATGCATGGCATTCTACATCTTTCAGCCTCAGTTTCTATCCCAATGGATGAAGTAGGAACAATGAATAATGTTTGTGAGAGGTGGAGAGTCAGCCAGTCAACAACATTTATTAAACACCTAGAACCTGCCAGACACCATGCTAAGTATTGGGAATACAAAAGGGGGCAAAAGATAATTCCTACCCTCAAGAAGCTCCCAATCTATTAGAGGGGATAAGAAATAAATATGTATAAACAAACTATTTACAGTAGGAAAAGCAAATAATTAACAGAGGGAAGACACTAGAGTTAAGAGGGCTTCCAGTAGAGAGTGGGATTTGCCTTTGGACTTGGAGGAAGTCATGGAAGCCAAGAAGAGAAGATGAAGAGGGAGAGCATTCCAAGTATGAGGGACAGCCAGAGAAAACACCCTAAGTCAAGAGATGGAGGGTCTTATTCATGGAGCAGCAAGAGGACTGATCTCCCTGCCTCAGAGAATGTGGTGGGTAGTAGAGCATCAAAAGATGGGAAACCTGGGGGGAGGGGGCAGGCAGAGGTTATGAGAGGCCTTAATTCTCCAGAAAATTTTATATTTGATCCTGGAGGTGACTGGGAATCACTGAAGTTTATTAAAAAGGAGGGTGACCGTTCTTTAGGAAAATCACTCTAGCGGCTGAATGGAGTATAGATAGTAGAAAGACAGCCTCAGAGCCAGAAAACTCAAGAACAAGTCCTAACTCTGACACATACTGGCTGTTTGATCCTGGGCAACTCATTTGGTCTCCCAGTGCTCTGGGCAGCTCTCTTAGACTCTAGGTTGCAAAGAAGGTGCCAATCTCCACTGGTAGAAGGAACATCGTCAACTGGAAATTCTCTATTTTGGTGAGATAACTGATCTGGTTCCTATCCTAATGATATCTATAGCACCCATCTTACAGGTGGAACACCTTCTTTGGGTTCTCTCCCACACTAGTAGGGTTGGGTTCCCCATGAGCATTTGGCTGCTTTTCACAATAAGGTCCTCTAGGTAACCCCTTGAGAGACTGAGACTTCTACTGTTATAGCCCATTTGATGTGTTCCCTTAATATCCATTAACTAGTTGATACCAATTAACTTTTACAAAATGATATTTACTGAGAAAGTATAGCAAAGGATACAAGTTACAAATCATCTTTCCCAAGCCAGGAAATGCGCTCTCCCCTCTGTACATACTTGGTCCCTCAGGAGAATGGATTAAAATTTAAAGTGGTTGGTACTGTGGAGAAAATATTTATTATTTATCTTTTATTGATGTGGCTGAACCTAGCTTTATGTGGCTAGAAAATTGTCTAGCCCGAAAGATTACTGTAGAGGTCAAGCTGACCTCAGAGATGTTCCTGGGAAGCTGATGGTTATGGGGAATGCTTGGATCCCACCCAGACCTTGATTTGGGTCCTCCCAAAGCTTATATTTTGGGTTCCCCAAATTAGATTGATTTACCTGTTGATATACATATCAAATGTATCATATCTTTCTCTAGATTACCTACAGTCTAAGTGAAGGCAATCAGGCAAATGTCCTTATACCCTTATCTGAACTCTACATAATGTAATCTCACAAAGAGGGAACCACGCCTTCTTTCTGGCTCTCTCCCTACCAAATGACCTAATGCATTTCTTTCCAAACCTATTTCAGATTTTGGGTTTCATTCTCATGATTAATCATACAAAACATTCCCCTCAAATGCAACCCAAAGGGTACTTCCTGGCCATGAAAGTCCTTTTCTTTTTTTTTGGAGCCCCACACCAGCTTGTGCTATAGCCAGTGGATGAGTTGCTTTCTTGCTCATCTGCCTCATTTGCCACATTGATTCACAGCTGAGTTGGGGAAAGCAGGTTCTGCTTCAGGAATGCCCTGATTCCTCATCAGACTTAGCTATTACTATGTTGAATAGTTTTGACAGATCTCCCAGTCTCACGGAACTTCTGAGGGCCCCCATCTCTGTGTATTCATTCACCTGTGATCAGCAAAGAACACACACAAAAGAGACCAAAGAAATAGAGGTGCCAAGTGTTCATGGACACATGGTGGCCAGGCAGGAGATAGTGCAGTCTGCCCCTCCTTTGCCCAACAGTAGTTAGAAATCCTCCTTACTCAGGAGCTGCCAGAGAAGAGCACAAAGTATGCTCAGCAAGCCTCTACATAGATTGGTACCAGGCAAGGCACATTGAGGGTGCTGAGAGGACTTATTCGTTACACTGGGCTGCCACGAAATGCAAAAGAAATAATCTCTATAAAGCAGACCTTAAAGCACTGTATATGTGTATATACACATAGACATTATTATTTTTCTCTGCACTTGAGCCATTTCCCCTACTTTTTTTCCTTCTCTCTATAAGTCTCCTTCTCAGGGTGCCGGAACAATGATTATTACATTTCAGTGTGAATATTTATACCTTAGAAATAGGCAAATTCTACTAATGAGGGCTTGATTTATGGTTTTGTTGATTTTCTAGATTTAAGAAAGTGGTGGAGAAGATAATAATAGTGGGCATTAGAATTAAGTGCATTAATGTGTATAATTTTTTTCCCCTTCCAGAGAGTCAGCAAACATTTACTAGAACACACTTCCCCTACCTTATGCAAGCTAACTCTCCCTACTGGGGCCATCTCCAGTTGTCTTGATCTGTCTGTTGCCACTGGACCCAGACGGTTTTGGAGTAGACAGAGACGTTGGTGACTTGTCTGCTCATCATTTTTTATAACACTATAGTATTTCATTACATACCACAACTTGTTCAGTCATTTCCCAATTGATTGGCATTCCCTCAATTTCCAGTTCTTGGCCACAACAAAAAGACCTGCTATAGTTAGGCTTCTTCCAATGTTACCTTCCCCAGAGGGTGAGAAGGATCAAAGCTAAAATGAAAAGAATAAAGCCTTAGCTCTTGGAAAGACAAGCATCAGTGGGGGAGGTATTTGGGGGATCAGAGCCTCTCTTGATCTCCTGACATCACACCATATATGTCTCATTTCATCTAGGACCAAGATCACACCTGACTCCCACCACTGCCAAGCACACTTTCTCTCTTTTGTGTATTTATATACCTCAGGGAGCTTGATTAAGGAAACCCCAATCAATTGGATGAGTCCCTAGAATGTTGATATCAAGAAGACAAGACTAATGCAAATCTTCTAGACTGCTGTATCGGGCTTTTTTGTTTGTTTGCCTGTTTGTTTTTTTACATGTAGTATCTGTGTTTCAGGGGTCCCAATTTGATCAAGCGCACATCTGATTCCATTGCAAGAGTAAGCAGCATTTTACAATAGACTTTTTTTGCCTTTTGTTTGGTTAGACGTCTGTTGGTTTCCTTTACACTATCATCAAAGTATCACAGATTTGGAGCATAAGGATCCTTAAAGACAATCATTTTACAGATAAGGAAACTGAGGTCCAAGGAGATGAAATTATTTACTCAAGGTTCCACAACTAATAAGTAATAGGGGTGGAATTTGAACCTAGTCTCTGACTAGGGCCAGAAGCCTAGAGTTACAGTATGGTAGGGCTGGAAGAGGCATTGGAGGCCATTTAGTTCAGTCTTCTTGTTTTATGGATGTGAAAACCGAGAACCACAAGAAGTGATGTAATTTGCTCATGCTTACAACAACCAGTTAGTGGGCAAAACCAGGTCTAGAACCAAGGTGCTAGATAGCAGAGACTGTGTTTCTCTCTATTTTTCCCAGATGGGTGTTTAATAAAGGCTTTGGATGACATGCCTTGGCAGGACATAACAGACTTTGAAGGGACCTCAAAAAAAGGCACAGCCTTTGTCTCCAGGCAGTTTTCACTGTATTTCTATCTTGGTAGATGAGGTATCTATGGCCTGGAGAGGTTAAAAAAAAGTTGACCTAGATGGCTTTTATGGTACCTTCCAAATCTGTGTCTATGATCCTATGACCCACCCAAGGTCACAAAAGTAGTAAGTTACAGGGAAAGGATACACAAGTCCCCTGTTTCCTAATTCAGTATTCTTTCTATTATACCACTCTGATGCCCAGAAACTTTTTTTCAAAGAGTGATTCAATATGACAGTTGCAGAGATGAACATCTAATACAACCTCATTTAAAATATTTGAGAACTGAGCTACAGAAGGATCAATTCATTGGTCCCAGAGCACAGAGTGAGTCAGCAGAATGGTCAGTGGCATACGAAAAGCAGGAGAGATCAAAACTCACTTTAATGAATATAATAACTCCTCTGTCTCCCAAAGCATGCTGGATTTGGGACTATTTTATAAAAACAGGGGTGGTTGGCTCTGGTTCTGCAAGTCCTTCCCTGCCCCCAGTCCTGCACTGGGAATCATTCTGTTACTTGAATTAAATATTATTTTTGTCAACTCTCCAAATGTGTGTGTTGGGAACTAAATTGTCCTCCGGCCTGTTGGAGCTCCCTGTCTCATGGAAACATTCCTCTCTTAAGAAATTCATTCAGTTTGCATGTCTGCATTCCTGGCTTTCACAAATGGACCAATATAGAATCCGTGGAGGAGAATGTCAGGAAAATATCATGGAGAATGGGGTATGGGACTAAGGGATGAGGCTGAGTGAGGAGCGTGTATGAGAGAGCCAAGAAAAAGCAGGAAGGAGCCCAAATCCAAACATGCATTGGCTTAAATGGCATCCTGAATCAGGGCTGCTCGAGGCAAGATTTTTAGAAGGGAAGCCTGTCATTTCAATCAGCTAGCTTCCCCTTTTAATGCCCTTCTTCCTGTCTCATACCACACTCTTATCATCATTCAGGCACCTAGTTCTCTCCTCCTGCTATCTTGCCACTTAGGACACCCCACTGAGGTGGCCCACTACTGCAGTACCTGAGACAATGGCCTGAGCTCTGGACTTCTATCTCTCCTTTATTCCATTATTAAGTTGTCAGTTTGGAAAGGATTTGATCAACTAATCCACAGTCAGGTCTTAATGAGGAGAGTTTAAGGTTGTCACTCATTCCAGGGGTATTTGCCTTATCCAAAAGAATACATCACTAATGGTAGCATTTCAGGTAGGCCAGTGGTGGGGATGGGGACCAAGGAGAGGGGTGAATACAGGTCCTTTGGGGTGAGAACATGGATGTTCTTAGAGTCAGGAAGTTGGGGCACTAGGGGGTTGGGAGCTCCAGAGGAGTGCAAATGACACTTTCTTGTCTATTTAATTCTTGTATCTGATGCCAGAACAGCTGGTAAGAGGAGCAAACTTATCAGCTTTTCATCTGGGACATTTAAGGGTCCCAGGAAGGAGGATCTTGTTGCAGCAATGCTTTGGTAGATGTAGAGACAGGTCTTGGTGTTGAGAGAACACAGCACAATAGTTTTTTAGGAGATCTGAGCCTTGAGGTGAGAGAGGCCAGTAGGAACAATCAAGATGGTGGCCCCCACTATCCTTGACCCTGGCCCTCATTCCCTTCTATTGTGGTGGTGGCGATGGTGGAGGTGGTGTGTGTGTGTGTGTGTGTGTGTGTGTGTGTGTGTGTGTGTGTGTGTGTGCTACAGGGGCAGGGAGGTTGGGCTCACAAAGGTCTGTCTCAGTCTAAGTTTGTGACTTATGCTGCCTCCAGGTCCAATACAGAAAAGTGAAGGATGATGGATTCACGGAATTAGCACCTTCTACTTTGTCTGGTTTGAATCCATTGTACTTGCTTTCCAGTTCCTACAGGGGCAAAGGGAGCCATAACATCTAGTACTCAGTCTGGAGCAAGAGGATTCCAGAACTGTAACAAGCATTCCAGAACTGTAGCAAGGTGAATAGGGTTTTCCTCTAGAGCTTTGAGGGTATGTCCTTTGTCTCTTAGTGGGATATGGAGGGGCAGGCCATCCCACCAGAGTTCTGTGGCCACAGTTCCTCTCCTCAGGGGTACTTTCCTTTGCTCTACCCAAAAAAGTTTTATTCTCTGGGAAGGGGTGGGAATCAGGGAGGGTGAAAGGTGGAAGGGAGTGCATAGGACTGTTCTCTGTCACCTCACCTCTCCCAGTTAAATTTGCCCCAGGGTTCTTTATGAATTTTCTTCTGGTTCTAGAAAAAGAAGAAGTCTGGTTAGAATGAATATCAAGGGTGGCCTCATTGAATAGAACCAAGAATGTGAACATCAGAGAAAACAGTAGGTAAAAGTGTTGGGGACGAGGAGGTGGAGAGAAATAGCCAAAGGGCACTAGATGTAACTGGAGAGTAACTGGCAGTTCTACACAGAAGAAGAAAGTGGAGCTCGGCGGCAGGTCCCTCCAGCATTTCTTCAGTGATGGGATTCACTGGGAAGTCTCTTGATACTACCTGATAGTTCCTAGTCTTGCCTGTAGTCATTCAATTCAACACAGCACCAACCTTCTGGGTTGTAGGCGTGTGCGTGTGAGTGTGTGTGTGTGTGTGTGTGTGTGTGTGAGTGTGTGTGCGTGTGTGTGTGTGTGTGTGAGTGTGTGTGTGTGTACACTCCTCCAATGTGCCACAAGTCATTGTATCATTGCGCAAGTGTCCTTCCGCTTTGTAAGGTCAACTCTTACGGGTATTATTTCACCTCAGAGGCTGTGCGGGCCAACCATTATGGGACAATGTTCACAAAGTGGATGGGCCAGTTCTGACAACATCCGATTTTCCAGAAGCTAACATCATTATGGGTTTTGGGATAGGAGAATATTGACTAAATTAAAGTTTGGGAGATTGTTGATGCATTTCCTTTATCTCTACTTCCCATATTTAATTAACAAATACTTCCCAATGATAATAACGTCAATGGTGTTGCCAGCTTAGAATTTTAAAAGACACAAAACCGTTATACACACTACGAGCAGCCTTTGATTCTTTAAGCCCTAAAAAATTGTTTATCCATCTGCCACATTTTCCGTGAGCCCTAGTAAATTCTTAGGAACTAAGAAATTAACTACCTCAATAGCTTTTCCATCTCATAATCTCATACTCAGATCAGATTATCACTTGCAATGATGTGAACAAGAAAAAATAGCCCATCTATCACCCTCATATTTCAGGATATAAATTCATCCCATTCTGTGGTGGGAAGAGAAGTCCCTTGTCCCAATTTGGCAACTGAAGGCCAGACTAGAGCCTTGAACCTATATATCTGGAAAGTCTCTTGGGGTCTTATTGTAGCATAGCTTTAGTCTTTGCTGTGTCTCATCACTGGGGAAAACATGAGGGTATGTGCCCTTTGTAACCTCAATGCATAGCTCTTCTTGGACACTTGCCATTCTTGGAGATCAGGAATGCCAATGAGTAAACTCATGAGAGGCCATGGAGACATCACTAGCAAAAATACCACGTTTTAAAAATATTCTTCAAGTGGTTTATAAAAGGTTAACAATTCCAATGACTCTTGTTCCCTGGGTATCGACATCCTTGGCAGTGTCTGTGTTTATTGGCTTCTGCCTTTTGTGGTAGGATCTATTTGTGGTGGGCTGGCAACAGACCATGTCTGTTTTCTGGGGACAAATCCAGATAAGTGAAGTGAGGCTCATCACCACAGTTGACCACAAGGTGATGATTTTTTTTTGGCCATGAAAACTCATGAAGACTGGCTGCTGTTTTGATGAAGATTAAACCATGGATCTTCCAACATACTGAAGTGCTAGTTTTGTGATGAAAATCTCAAAGGATTTGTGATTTTGACATCTGGGAAGGTCCTCTTGTAGGGGTGTGAGAACTCTCTTCATGAATGAAGATCACACTTTATTAAGCTCCTACTATTATGGACCAGACACTGTGCAATGCAGCATTGTGAATACAAAGAAAGAGGCCATTCTATAGCTTAAGTACATAGGGTCGCTGGAAGTCGCCCTGAGGCAGGAGAAAGCTACAATGATTTGCCTAGGATCATCCGACTAGGAAGTGTATATGTGTGGGTGGGTTGGGGTGGAGGATGGTGCCAGTGGCATTTGAACCGGGTCTTGTCTACTGTATCTACTCTGGTAGACCAACATGCTATAAATAATAGTTGGACCTGGGTCCGTGATTTCTCCTACCAATGCAAGTCTGCATTTTCTCTGTAATTTATAGTCTTAGAGTTGCCTGGGGAGTAGTGAGATGTTAAGGAACTTAGCCAGGATGACATAGCCGGCATGTATCTGAGGCAGCATTTGAACACAGCTCTTCCTGTCTCCAAGACCAGTCAATTCAGCTTTCTATCCACTACAGCAAGCTGCAACAAAAAAGAGACAAGCCACATTGCACAGAATAGAGGATGCTCAGCAAATATGGCTGGTCGGCTGGCCACCTTGGATGAATTTAGCATCATTAGTCACACATACTTCCCTTATCCCTTGAATCCCGAACCTTCTTGCCCTGGTTTAGCTTCTACTGATCTTCAAACTGAAATTATTGTATCTGTGTATTTTGTGAGAGAAAAAACAAACTCTGGATTATACTGACTTTTATGGGAATTGAAATGTGTTGGAAAGAGCCCTACATGAAGTCACGTACTTATCCTGGCTTGGCTCCTGACTCTGTGACCTTGTGCAATAATCATCATAATAATGGATATTTATATCGGCCCTATGGTTTACAAGGCAATTTGCATAAATTACCTTGTTTAAGCATCAGAGTAACCTAGGTCTTTCTCCTACCCCCATCCCCAAGATGTATAAAGAAGGCATTATTATTATTCCCATTTTTATAGATCAGATTAGGCAGCCACAGGATCAATGAATAGAGTAATGGACTTGAGTCTGGAAGACCCAAATTCAAATCCAGCCTTAGACACTTAACCAGCTGTATGACTCTGGATAAGTCACTTAATGTCTGTCTTAGTTCTCTCAACTGTAAAATGATATAATAATAGCCCCTACCTTACCAAGATTATCATTCAAATGGCTAACATATGTAAAGCACTCTGCAAACATTAAAGCATTATATAAATGAAGCTCTTATTATTATTAGATGGGGAAACTGAGGCACAGAAACACTGAGTTGCCCAACTTAGTAAGTGGTAGAACTGGGATGTGAGGCTTAGATCCTGGGAAGGCAGGTGGTAGGAATGGACCTTAAAGACCATCTAAATTATAGATGAGGTAACTTAAAGCTGACCAAGTTAAATGACTTACCTAAGGTCACTGACTGGTTGTAAGAGACAAAGACAGTATTTGAACGCAGGATCTCTGACTCCAGATTCATCACCCTTCTCATGGGAGCCCCACTGGCTCTGGATTTGAAATGCAATGTTCTTTCCTCCCCATTATAGTCCTCTGCATGGGCCTCAGTTTCTTCACGTGTTAGGTGAGAGTGTTGGATCAGAATCTAGTCACCAGATGATCTCTAGGGACTTTTCTAGCTTTGACACTATGCTTCTGCCTTGAATCCAGGCAACTTCTAGCGACAGCAATGACAGCCTGGGGCTTTAGTGTTTCAAGCATGGACCATTGGACTGTAAGCTCCATGAGGTCAGGGATGGGTCTTATCCATTTGTCCCAGCATTCAGCTTAGCTTTCCTTACACAGTTGGTACTGTCAGATAAATGGATGAATAAATGAATGAGATTTGATGCATTTGGAAGAACAAAGGGCTGGGAACAGGCAAGATCAGTAAGCATTGATTTAGCTCTTACCAGGTGCCAGGAACTGGACCACATACCAGGGATTCAAAAACATCGTTCATCGTAAAAAACCAAAAAAAACCTTGATTTTTTCCTTAAATGATGAGGTTACTTCCCCATGACTGGCTCCTTTCCCCTCTCCCCCAGGATGTTTCCTTGTATCAAAGAAAAGCAAATCAACGCAAGGCCATATCTGATGATGTCTCTTCATTCTATACCTATGACCTTGCCATGCAGAGACTCTGTCAGCCCTAGGAAGTCAACACTGTATTGATCAGAGATAGAGCCCCTGGAGTCAGGAAGATCTGAGTTCAAATCTGACCTCAGGCACTTACTAGCTGTGTGACAAGTCACTCAACTTCTGTTTGCCTCAGTTTCCTCATCTGTAAAAACAGAGATAATAACAGCCCCTACCTTCTGGGGTTGGATCAACTGAGATAATAATTGTAAAGCCCTTCGCATGGTGCCTGGCACTTGTATAAATGTTAGATAGTATTAGCATTCAGGTTTTAGCTTTTCTTCTGGGGCAACTTAGCACAATAATACATCCATGGCAAACCTTTTCTTTCTGATGAGACCTTGGCAATTTATTTCTTCTCCATATAAGTTTCTTCCCTAACTCTTTTCTGCCCTCTCACTTTTGCACCCAGTTGTCCACCATGGCCAAGTTCCCATCTAGAAGAAAGCACATTCTAAGTCCTCACCTTGTTTTTTTGTTGTTTTTTTTTTTAAACATCTAGCAGTTCCCACAGCTCGGGTTATCAGGAAAGTGGGGATAGTGAAACAATGGCAGAGGAAGCCGGGCTGGCCAGTGGAGCCCATATCCTGTCCAGACTCCTCGTCTGGGGGCAGGTGCAGCGCTCTGTACACTTCCCCCATTGTGGTATTTGGTTTAACTTACATCCTTTTGGACAACAAGGCTTCCCACAGAGTACTGGCTTCCACACAGATCTTCCTGAAGCACAGCTCTGAACATTGGCTGCTGAGCAAAGTTCATACTCATGGTTGTTGTTGTTTGTCCTTCATTCTCAAAGAGGACCAAGGATATCATGAGGGTGACCTGGCATTCAAGGTCCTCCACAATGTGGGTCCAGTCTAATTTTCTCACATTCTTCTTTCTTCAGGCACACTGTCCCCCAAGCAGATCTGATACTTTCTGGCCCCCATGCCTTTGTTCACATCTTTCCCTATACCTAGGATGTCTTCCCTCCCATTTCTGCCTTTTGAAATTACAGAATCACAGAATATTAGGAAGGAGTTTTAGGGATCACCTAATTCCAGGGTTCTAAATCTGGGATCCACGAACCTGGGCCAATGGATAGATTGAAATTTTTTTCAGTTATGTTTGTAAGCAATAGAACATGATTCTAAGAAGAGAGCCACGGGTTTCACCAGACTGCCAAAGGGGGTCCATGACACACAAAAAGTTAAGAGCCCTTGATCTGGTCCAACCCACTCATTTTACAGGTCATCATAGGATTATTGCTCTAGGGCTGGAAGGAAATCTCAGAGGCCCTCTAGGCTGATTGCTTCATTGTCTAGCTTAGAAGACCAATGCCTACAGAGATGAAATGACTTTCCCAAGGACACACAGGTCATCAGTAGCAGGGCCAGAAGGCCCTCCAACTTGTTAATCTAGGATTTTTGTCCTGTACTATGCTGTATAAGGGCACTGAGAGAGTGAAGAGGGGGTTAGTTTAATCATTTTTCAGTCATATTCAACTCTTTGTGACCCCATTAGAGGTTTTCTTGGTAGAGATACTGGAGTGGTTTGACATTTCCTTCTCCATTCCATTTTACAGATGAAGAAACTGAGGCAAACAGGATTAAGTGACTTGCCCAGGGTCACATAGCTAGTAAGTGTCTGAGGCCAGATTTGAACTCAAGAAGATGATTCTTCCTGACTCCAAGCCTGACACTCTATCCACTGTACCACCCAACTGCCCCAAAGAGGGGCTGCCATCATACAAAGCTAAAAGGGGAGCAACTATGAAAGTTAGAGACAGACTTCATTCATTTCATAATCAAGTGCCTTTAGTAGCTAAATAAAAATATTAGGATGTAGAGTCATCTTCTGCAGGCTCAGTAGAAGCACCAGGAAAGCAAAATAAAATGATCATGATGGTTCTTTTTCTTATGCTAAAGTAGCTTGAGATTCTTGGGTGAAAGCCACTTACAAAATTCAAAATATTATAGCTGTTTACTTTCTTCTTTAGTACCTAGAAAGAGAAGTAGGTAGAAGCACATTTGTATGACAACTTAGGGAATGGCCTCCTTTTGGAGGGTGATACAAGGTGCCCCCAAAATCTTCATGAATCCTTCAGCCTTTAATTATAGAAAACTGCACTAAGACTTTTGGGATGCCCTGTAAGCACCATGCACAGGAAGAAATGAAAATAAATGCTATGATGAGTGCTATGGAAATAGCAGCCCTTCTAATAGCCTACCTAAGTCTGACGACTAGACTGGAGATTCCATCTGGCAAGGTGAGTACGAAATTTGCTCTTCTGAGAATATGAACTTTGACTAATACGACCAACGGAGAGGAAACAGAGGTCTACTGGAGAAGAGACACAAACACCATAGTTGTGGGTTTGTTTGTTGTTTTTTAAATATCCCAGAGTTCATTTCTCTCTCTGAGTATTAGTATGGAAAAGGGTAAACAAAGAGAAAATACATTGGTACAAATTCCAAGTATTGCTCTACTATCCTAGAGATGTAATTTAATGAATAGATGGGGATACCCACATTTCCTTTGCCCATCTTGCTGTGAATTGCAAATTAAAATATTTTTATTTTCAGCCCTTTGGTAAACAAAAGACTCTCCCTCTCTTCCCCCACCTCCCAGTACAATGTAAGCTCCCAGAAAGCAGAGACTGGGTTTATTTATTTGTTCTGTCTTTGTAACCCCCACATCTAGCACAGTGCTTGGCACATAGTAGGTACTTAATAAATATGTGTTGAATAGAATTTTCTAATTGATGTTTGAAATAGAAAATCAAAATCAATTTCCACCAATGGCTATTGATCAGGTGGGAAAGTGTACCTGGATCACTGCAAAATCTTTATCAGAGAAATGATAACTACACTTTGTGCTTTCAATGTTTTTCAGTTGTAACCAACTCTTTGTGACCCCGTTTGGGTTTCTTTTTAAATAATATTTTATTTCCCCCCCAATTACACGTAAAAACAATTTTTAACATTTGGGCTTTAAAAAAAAAAGGTTTTGAGTTTCAAAATCTATCCTCCTCTTCTTCCTATGTACCCTCCTTGAGACAGTAAGCAATTGGATATAGGTTATGCATGTGCAATCATGTAAAACATTTCCACATTAGTCATTTTGTGGAAGAAAACTTGAAACAAAAAAAATTCAAAAAAGGAAAGAAAGTAGAAATTAGTATGCTTTGGTCTGTATTCAGATGCCATTCTTTCTCTGGAGGTAGGTAGCATTTTTCATCATAATTTCTTTGGGATTGTCTTGGATCATTATATTGCTAAGAATAGCTAAGTCACTTACAATTGTTCATTGTACAATATTGTTTTATTGTATACAATGTTCTCCTGATTCTGCTCCCTTCACTCTGTATCAGTTCATGTAAGTCTTTCTAGGTTTTTCTGAAATCATTTTGCTTGTCATTTCTTACAGCACAATAATGTTGCTTTATGGTCATATACTACAACTTGTTCAATCATTTGCCAATTGATGGGCATCCCCTCAATTTCTAATTCTTGATCACATTTGGGGCTTTCTTGGCAAAAATACTGGCGTAGTTTACCATTTTGCTTCTCCAGCTCATTTTACAGAAGAGGAAATTGAAGCAAATAGGGCTAAGTGACTTGCCCAGGATCACACAGCTAGTAAATGTATGAGACCAGATTTGAAATAAGGAAGAAGAATCTTCCTGACTCCAGGCCCAGGGCTTTATCCACTGTGCCACTTAGCTGTAAAGGTTATACATAATGATAACTGTGGAAGAGTATAAAAACCTAGCTCAGAATGACAAAACCAGAGACTTTTTGAAAGTCATCTAAAGTAATAAAGTTTGTACCAGTTGGTGACAGATCACCCCCTAACCCTGGTTCTGCCATTTACAGCCTATGTGACTATAAGCAAATCACTGAACCTTTCTGGGACTCAGTTTCTTCATCTGTAAAATGAGGAAGCTGGATTAGATGACCTCCAAAGTCCCTTCTGGCTCTTAAACTAGGATCCTAAGATCCTATTTGTACATTAAAAAGAGTTACTTATTCAGCCCTCTTTTGTCCCTTGAATTCCTGAAATATCTCTTCCCTAACATTCCCAACATTCTGGACGAATCAGCTTCCTTTCCTCAAGTATAACAAAGTGGGTCAAGGGAACGATATTCAGTCACTAAAGAATCTCTGATCAAATCACCCGTGTGGCATTTCACAGAGACTCAGAATGGGAGGAGATCTCACTGATCATTTGGTTGGACTTATAAACAGCCATCCCCACTTCTGCAAAATTTTATTTTATTCCGTTTTATTGCTTTTTAAAGGGTTCAGTTGAGAGACAGATTCCCAGCAGTTGGTAGAAGGAAGATACTCAGGAAGGAATGTCCCTTGAGGAGAGTGAGTTTTAAACAAATTGTTGTTTAATTGAGGATATGAGAGAGATTCTTGAGGTTTGATGTTGGGAGATGGGGGCATGGGACAGGGAGATGCTGAGTTCATTTCTGAATAGCTGGGAATCTGGAGAGAAAAAAAAATCAGTGGAAAGTGGGTTGGATTTGGAGTCTGAAAATGTGGGTTCAAATCCCTGCTTTGTCACTTCTCTCTTGTGTGACCTTGGACATAGTTTAACTTCCTAGGGCCCTAGTTTCCTCGTTTGTAAAAACAGGGGGTTGGTCACTTTAAGCCTGCATATACTTATCTTTTAACAGCTAGGTAGCACAGTGAATAGAGGCTGGATTTAGAGTCAGCAAGACCTGAGTTCAAATCTCAGTTCATACACTAACTAGTTGTATGAAGTAAGAGAAAGTCTCTTAACGTCTAAGAGATCTCTGATCTCTTAATCTCTATCTATCCCAGTTTCCTCATTTGTAAAATGGAGAGAGTAATGCCTCTCTCTGGGTTGTTGTGAGGATCAAATGAGATAATGTTTAAAGTGATTTGCAAATCTTAGAGCACTCTACAAAAGCTGTTGCTTAGGAGTGTCTCTTGGTGACCCCATTTGGGGTTTTCTTGGTGAAGACACTGGAATGGTTTGCTATTTTCTTCTCTAGCTCATTTTACAGGTGAAGAAACTAAGGCAAACAGGGTGAAGTGACTTGCTCAGGGACACACAGCTAGGAAGTATCTGAGTCTGAATTTGAACTCAGTGATTCCAGAACTGGTGCTCTATCCACTGAATCACCTACCTGTCCGTAAATAAGCTAGGTATTGCTATTATTATGCTATATATTCCAGGGAAATGGAAAACTCTTGAGGGCAGGGACTGTTTTTCCAGTTTGTATGTGTACCTTCAACATTTAGCACAGTACCTTGTGTGTGATGCTTGTGGATTGGATTAGGGATACAAATCTGGAGACTGAGGTTTACAGAGGTGATTTGCCCAAGGTTGCAGAAGTAGGGAATAGCAGAGACACGACTTTCTTCAGAGTTGTCAGATTTCGTGTCCTGTATTCTTTCCACTACATCACGCTGCCTCACACATGTAAGCGTTCAATGAATTAAATAAACATTCAATGAATGTTTAATTAAATTGAAGATTGATTCCCCCTTGTGCAGAGCACAAACGGGTGAAAAATAATCCCTTAGTGGAAATAGAGTGATGAAGTGAAGAACACTAGCCAGAAGAGTTCTATTGGCTTCATGTCTACACCCAACTTGACTCTGGAGGGATGACTATTGCTTTCCCTTTTCCTGCAGTGCTGATGGGACCAGGGATGGTCAATGAAATGCAGAACCTGGGGTGGAGGGGAATGACTTGGGGATGGGATATGAATGATGATCCAGCAAAGGATATTGAGAAGAACTGATCAGACAGATACGAGGGGAACCAATGTCATGAAAGCCTGGAAAAGAAAAGCAGGACAGGGTAATCAGCCGTGTCAAATCTTCAGAGAGGTAAAGAAGGAGGAAGACACAAAATTGGCCATTGGATTTAGTGAGAGGTCATTATTGACTTCCAATACAGGCATACTTCATTTTATTGCATTGCACAGATACTGCATTTTTTAGAAATTGAAGGTTTGTGTCAACTCTGAATTGAACAAGTCTATTGCATGTGCTTATATCGTGTGTCTGCGTCACATTTTGGTGATTCTCTCAGTATTTCAAACTTTTTCATTTTTACTCTATCTATTATGGTGATCTGTGATCAGTGATCTTGGATGGGGCTATTGTAATTGTTTTGGGAGTGCCATGAACCACGCCCAGATAGAACAGCAAATAATCTATAATGTTGTGTATGTTCTGACTGCTCTGACCAGCTGTTTCCCATCTCTCTCCCTCCCCTTGCACCTCCCTATTCCCTGAGACACAACAATATTGAAATTAGGCCAATTAATAACTCTACAATGGCCTCTAAGTGTTCAAGCAAAAGGAAGAAAAAAATCTCTGTGGTAAACTTCATTGTTGTCTTATTTCAAGAAATTGCCACAGACACTCCAATCTTCAGGAACCATCACCCTGATCAGTCAGCAGCCATGAACGTGGAGGCAAGACCCTCCACCAGCAAAAAGATTCTAATTCACTGAAGGCTCAGATGATGCTTAATGTTTTTTTAAACCAATAAGATATTTTAAAAAATCAAGGTATGTACTTTTTTTAGACATAATACTATTGCACACTTAATAGACTATAATATAACATAAATATAACTTTTATATGCACTAGGAAACAAAAAATCATTTGACTCACTTTCTTGTGATATTTGCTTTATTGCGGTGGCCTGAAACCAAACCCACAGTATCTCCAAGGTACGCCTGTATAGAAGTTTCAATTTAGTGGTGAGTGTGGAAGCCAGACTTCAAAAAGGATTGAGAAATGAGAAGAGAGCAAATAGAAGGCAATAGCATTTTTCTAGAAGTTTGGCTGAGAAAAGAGAGATATAGGGTAATAGTTTAATGGAATACTAGGGATTAGTGAGAGTTGTTTTTTTTTTTAATTTTCTTAAAAATAGGGGAGATGTGGCCAAACTCGTAAACAGCAGGGAAGTAATGAATAGATTGAGAAAGATCAAAGAACAGAGAGAGAATGATTGTGGGAGCAATCTGCTGGAGACTGTGGGAAGGGACAGGATATAGGGCACATGAAGAGGAGCTGGCTATGTCAAAGAGAAGGGCCATTTATTTGTCAGAAACTGGAGAAAAGGAAGAGAGATTGGGGGTGGGGTGGTCTGGGAGGTGATGCTTAGAGAATGGGAGAAGAGGGAGCTCACTGTGCATGGCCTCAATTTTCTCAGTAAAATATTAGAAGCTGCCGCTTGCTCCTCAGTTGTGAGGGTGGGGCAAATGTGGGAGGCTTGAGTAGAAATGAGAAAATCTGGAACAGCTGCTGTGGGGAATAGGCTAGAGAATCAATTAGGGAAGAGTAAAATGATTGCCTTGCTGCAGAAATTAGATAACAAATTTGTAGTGGACCCAGTCAGTGCTTTCTCTTGCTCAATTCAGCAGAACGTGAATAGGAATTAAGGAAGTGGAAAAGGGAAGAAAGAGAAGTTTTCATGATTGTTATGGACTGAGCCAAGAATCTAATTGAATAAATGAACACAGAACACTCTCCTAATCAACTGAATCAAGTACTGCCACTCACAGAAGGATCAGAACTAGGAGACAGGGGTAGTTACTTCTCTGAGAGGGACAGCTTGGCGGTTCAGTAGATAGAGCACCCAGCCAGGAGTTAGGATTAGAGCTGAGTTCAAATCCAGTCTCAAATCTTTACTAGCTATGTGACCCTGGGCAAGTCACTTAACCCTGTTTGCCTCAGTTTCCTCATTCACAAAATAAGCTGGAGAAGGAAATAGCAAACCGCTCTAGTGTCTTTGCCAGGAAAATCCCAAATGGGGTTAGAAAGACTTAGAAATGACTGAATACTGAGAACCTCTCTGAGAACCACACAAAGCTTGTGGGATTTTTTTCATTTTTCGTTTTTATTTTTTATTCCCAGAGCCCTCTGTATTAGGTGGAACACGAAACCTTTGGGTTAGGATTGACAGCACTACATCCTCATTATTGAATTATATCATGTAAGTAGACAGAAATGTCCCGAACCCTTAGTTAAATTGTTTTCCAAGTGGCATCTAAAGATGAGCTTAAGATCATACTTTAGGTAATAGTGCAAAGAACAGAAGTAAAGTTTCTTTTTCTCTAGTCGGTTATTCTCCACTCATTCTTTCCTCTTTTCCTTTGCTTTGCAAATATAACTATTTTTGCACTTTTATGATATTTTCATTCTCAACTCACCATTTACCTCTTTGTTCTCCACTCTTATCTATTTGCAGCTTTTTGTTTTTCCTTATATAATGGGATGACAATTTTGCTAATTCAACAACAAAGAGGAATGACCAAGTATAGGAACAGTGAACAGAAAAGGATCCTAAACAAGAGAGGAGCAGACTGAATTAGAAGTAGAGCAGTCCACCCATGGAACAGTCCAGCAATTCATGCCCATGCATGAACTTTTGTAGTTTCTAAGGAAAATAAGGGAAATTCGATTCCAGAGATATGAGTTGCCTTGGGCACATGTTTCTTACACATGTGCCTTACTACTTGGTACTTTTAAGTTTTGTCTACTCTTCCTCACAAATACTATGTCCATTTGTGGAACAGTGTGCCCAGATACATGAAAGGGTATAGAATTATTTTTGCTTTGCTTTCTATTTAGTAAATGTTTTGATTAAGAGTGAGTGAAATCATCTGGCTGATCTGTTAAATAAGAAGCGCACCAGTGGGGGCTTAAGAGCTACAATGTAGAATAGAACAGGCATAACCAAACACCAGAGTTACTCCTAGAGAGATTTGATTGGAGCATGTACTGCTTCTTTTGGGAAACTTTGACCTGCATGAGTGCAGGATGAGATGAATAAGACAACCCAAAGAGAACAGATATAGAAAAGAGAAGATAGAGGAAGTGGTCAAGCCACCCACTAAGCTTGTATGTAGAACTCCAGATTTCTACCATTCTTTGAGTCCTCTGCTAACTATTCCCAGAAAGTGCTTGCTGGAAGCATGATCTGACTGACAGATCTTCCTGTCTCTTGTCTCCAGTCCATACCTATTCTGGGCACATATTTGATTTTCTAACTATCCAAGCTTCATATTTACTTTAACTGGAAACATATTGTTTGAAGTGTATTGCATCTCAACTTTTCTCCTGGGACTTTCAAGTTTTCAAAATTCTTTAGTATCTGCTTGACATCTGTTTTCCTATATCCTTTGAATTATGACTTATGTGCCTATTGTCCTTAGTCTTTCCCCATACCACGTCAATCCCTTTCATTCTTTAAATAATTATAATTCCTCTTTGCCCCTTTGCCTCACTTTCTTCATTAGGTCTTTTTGTTCTCATCCTTTTTTCCCCACCCTCCTACTACAACCTTGGGTTGGTGAAGGCTGAAACTCAGGATCATGGAATCTCAGAGTTCAAAGAGACTTTAGAACAGGACTTTTGTCTTTACTCCTCCTCAGCGTAACCAAAAATCATGAGCTTGTTACTAGAGATTAGTTGCTTGGCTTGTTCAGCTGGAGCTAGAAAAACTTGAAGACTGCAGTCAAATGAAGAGCTCGCCTTTAGAGAGGGAGAACATCGATGCGAGATGATACCATCACGACATCTTCTTAAGGTTTGCAGAGCACTTTGCACACACGATCTCATTTGATACTCACAACAACCCTGTGAGGTAGGGTGCTATTATTGAGCACATTTGGCACATAAAGAAACCGAGGCACAGAGATGTGAGATGGCTGAGATTACACACCTACTAAGTGTCTCAGTGGGGAAATCCCCACTGATTAGATAACAAACGAATTGCTCTGTTTGCAGAAAACTTTGATACATGTGAATATCCCAGTCTTCTATATGAGTAAGGAGGCTGGAAATAGAGGATTCTAACAGCCAGCCCTTCTTGTGGTCATTGCAGGGAACAGGAAACAGATGGACTCCTATGGTAGGGGGCCCTTGATCTTGAATGCCTGAGGGAATTCTGTGGTGGAGGGTCGACCTTCACCTATGTGGGCATATCCATCCACCCATATATATGGATATACATATGTATGTATGGAAACATTTATACATACATGTATGAATAAATATCCCACCCCATTCCCCTCTCTCTCCCCCTCTCTCTTTCTCTTCTCTCTCTCCTCCTTTCTCTCTTTCCCTCTCTTTCTCTCCCTTTATTTTCCTCTCTCTAGCTCTCTCTTTCTTTCTCTCTCTCTTCCCCACTTTCTCTTTTTCTCTTCTTCTTTTGCCCTTTCTTTTTCTCCCTGTCCCCCCTCCCTATCTTACCCTCTCTTCCACTTCTTCTCTCCCTCTTTTTCTCTCCTATTCTTGCCCCCTGTTCTCTCTCTCTCTCCCTCTCTCTCTCTCTCTTTCTCTCTCTCTCTCTCTCTCTCTCTCTCTCTCTCTCTCTCTCTCTCTCTCTCAGCCCTGACAGATAGCTTTTTCTAGTGAGGTGCCAGGTATATTCTGGAAGAAGTGAGAAAAAATTCTGATAAACTGAAAGGGGATAATTTTTTTTTTGTTTTTTGTTTTGCCCTTTTTTTTTGGAGGGCAATTGGGGTTAAGTGACTTGCCCAAGGTCACATGGCTAGTTTGTGTGTGTGTGTGTGTGTGTGTGTGTGTTAAGTGTCTTAGGCCAGATTTGAACTTAGGTCCTCCCGACTCCAGGACTGGTGCTCTATTCACTGCACCACCTGGCCCCCACAAGGGATAATTTGGTAAACTGAAGCTGAGAGCTGAGTTCCATAGTCCATCTTTGGGTTTCTGAGCTCCAAGCCATTCTCAGGAAGGCTGTGCAGCTATTGATGAGTTCCCAGTGACTTTAGATTCTATTCAGTAGAAAAACTTTGACTCTAGAGTCAGAGATCTGTGTTAAAAGTCTAGCTTGACCATTTACTAGATGAATGACCTGAAGCAAACGGATTCCTTTCTCCAGTCCTCAGTTGTCTTATCTGCATGTAGCACTCTCTCTGGGATGCTAGGTTCCCAAAGGGCAGCTGACTCAGGATTCCAGGAATCAGCCTGAGAGGCTTGTGACTTTTAATACTGTTACTTGCAAGCCTCCATCCAGCATGCTCCTCCAAATATTAATCCATTCATTGACATCAATTTAACTTTTGAATACAAGAGAGTATTTACTGAGTTCTAGAAAAGACAAAAGTTACCCCCAAAACTCACCTCAAATTGAGGAACCCGCTGTCTTTTCTATGCATGCTCAGTCTTCGGGGAGAATTAAAATACAAAGATGGTCAGGCACATATATAGAAAACACATGGCACTATGGGATACATTGAGACTCCTGGACCTTGTGGTCATTTTCTCCACTAGAGTCCATACCACATTTTCTTCTCAATGTGGTATCACTGATGGACAAGTCACTCTCTTCTCAACTGGCCTAGCTCTTTGTAAGAGGTCGGTCCCTGGGATGGGTCAAACTGCTCACTCCTCAAGCTACCAGTTCCAGTTGCTGATGGGAACTTTTGAAGCTCCCAAGCCTATAACCTGTAACATCCATATCCATATATAAATATACTCTTTCACCTAAGATCAGGAAAGAATAAAAACAAAAGAGACAGATAACATGTAATCATAACCACATGGTAGCAGGGAGAGGGGAATGTAATTCGCCCTGCCCTCTCTCCACCCAGTGGCTCATAGTAGTCTTCCTCATTTGGAAGCTCTCAGGAAGAATAGAAGTATAAAAAGTACAGAGGAGAGACATATCAATACTTTTATATTTGGCCTGAATTACAGATTCTTACTCAATTAGAAGATACAATCCTAGTCCCTCAGCAACTCATGCCTGGAAAAAGGTTCACCAATCAACCATATATCAGATTGACACCAGGGAGGATATTTTACACAAACCTGTATAACCCACCAGGGAGTGGCCAAATCCAAACAT
This sequence comes from Pseudochirops cupreus, assembly GCA_028627135.1. Taxonomy (NCBI): domain Eukaryota; kingdom Metazoa; phylum Chordata; class Mammalia; order Diprotodontia; family Pseudocheiridae; genus Pseudochirops; species Pseudochirops cupreus. The sequence continues at coordinate 356,473,303 of CM053584.1, forward strand.
GGCAAACTATGGCCCAAAGATTAAATCTGCCTACCTCTTTTTGTATGGTCTATGAGTTAAGAATGGTTTTTCTTATTTTTAAAAATGCAATAAAACTACTTTAAAATATTAAAAAACCATTCTTTGTTGGCTGTACAGAAAAGGGGTGGAAGGCGGACTTGGCCCACTGACTGTGGTTTGCCAACCCCTGCTCTGAGGACTGGACTTTTATTAGCCAATCTTTACGTTGAACTCATAATTGAGGGCTTGAAAGAGAGTGTTCCTTCTGGCTCTAAATCCTGTGATTGAAATAACCTCTGTAGAGTTCTTTCTTCGCTTCTCTGGCTCAGTGGCTGTGGAGCGGAAGAATTGCTCGGGCCACAGAACCTGGAGAAGGTCTTGAGATTTACTCCCCGTTCTGTAATTTAATTTGTGATAGGTTCTGGGGTCAATCATTTCTGTCTTTGTGTTCATCTCTCCAGTCTGCTGTAATAATACTAGCTTTAAGCCTTGAGAAAGATCATGGCAATGACTAAGAAGTGAGCTTTGAGAGGCACGATGAATGATTGTGATTCCATATAAAATGCAAACTGAAAAATCAGGCCAGGGAGCCCCTGAATAATAAAGAGGCGAATGTCCTTGTAAAGGGTACAGTCACCCTCAGGCTGCAGTTGGGGGACATCTCTAGTGCATCCTAATTGGCTCTTAGGGTATCTGGGTTGTACAGTGTACAGAGTACTAAGCTTGGAGTCAGGAAAACCTGGGTTCAAATCTGGTCTCAGACACTTACTAGCTGTGTGACCCTGGGCAAGTCACTTAACCTTGTTTGCTTCAGTTTCCTCATCTGTAAAATGAATTGGAGAAGGAAATGGCAAACCTCTCCAGTATCTCTGCCAAGAAAACCCCAAATGGGGTCATGAAGAGTCAGACATGACTGAAAAACAACTCAGCAACAATAGGCTCTTTACTGTTCTTTGTTGCCGTTACTGTTTAGCTGGCTTGCACCCTACCACAAAGCTGTGACCTTGAGATGCAGCATGGTAGAGTGGGTAAGATATTGGGTTTAGAGTCAGGAAGATCTGGGTTCAAATCCTGCCTAAGCTACTAGCTGTGTGACTTTGGGAAAGTCACTTGATGACTCTGGGCCTCAGTTTCCTAATGTGTAGAATGAAGGGGTTGGATTTAATGGTCTCTAAGATTCCTTACTGGGTGGATCAGTGGATAAAGTACAGGGCTTGGAATCAGGAAGATCTGAATTCAAATTCAGCCTCAGACACTTATTAGCTATGTGACCCTGGGCAAGTCACTTAACCTAACCTTGGTTTGCCTTAATACACTAGAGAAGGAAGTATCTTTGCCAAGAAAACCTCATGGACGGTATTAGTGTACACACTAGCTGTCAATCAACCAGTAATACTCTAGCCCCAGCAGAACCTTTTCTCATATATACTCATCTCCTTCCAACCTCCACCCAATCTAAATCCTACCCATCCTTCAAGGCCCAACTTCTTCCAGGAAGCTTTCCCAGATTCTCCTAGCTCACAATGGTCTCTAACTCCTTTGAATATCTACAAGACCTAAAGACTGCTCCGTACAATTTAACATTTAATCAAATGTGGTAGAAAGAATACGACTAGTTTTTGTGTGTGATGTATGGAAAGAGATATGTCCAGTTGTACTGACGGATGTACATTAGCAAATGAGATAATGTACGTAAATTGGTTTGCAAACTTCAGAGTCAATTGACATTCCCCAGTAGAATATAAGCTCCAGAGACAGTTTCATTTGTTTCCCTTTGTATCTCCAGTGTCAGGCACAGAATAGAGATTTTAAAAAATACTTATTGTTGTGATTTGAACTTAATTAATAATTACAATACTTATAATAAGCATTTATGTAGCACTTTTTAAAGGTTTGTGAAATGCTTTACAAATTTTATCGTGACGTATGAAAACTTTAAGAGCCTAATTTCTGGGTAATTAACAACAATTTATTAGTTGTAGCTAGCTAATAATTAATAAATTAGGTCACCGACACTCTTGGGAACCCAAGATGAACTTTGGGGGCTGCTGAACACTTACGTACTCTTGGAAGAGTGGGTATTCCTGACAGGCTGAAATCAACTCTGACTGGTTAACAATTAATGAGAGAATTATATTTTAATGAGAGGTAGGTCTATTCTAATGAGGAATTGGGTATGTGACTGATCATGTCCCTCTTGGATCAAGAGACTTGCCTTTTTTTCCTTCTGTTCTTCCCTTTTCTTTCATTTTTGGATACATTTTGTTCTTGTATCATCTCCATTTCTAAATACATCCCTCTACTACTTAGAAGGTCATTCCTTGAACTCCACCCAAAAAAAATTGAGGAAAAATGTAGGTCAGCAAAATTAACCAACACATCAAAAAAGTCTGATAGTGTATGTGATGTTACGTCACATATCCATCAGTCCTCTACCTCTAAAAAGAAGGGAAGGAAGTATTATTTTCTCACTTATTTTCTGGGGATAAGTGGAGGAAATTTTCTTTTTTTAAATTAAAAATTTTTTTTAAAATTTTTGTGTTTTTAAAAAAATTTTCTTAATTGTAAAAGATAAACTTATATTGTAGGATGTATAGCAGCAGTGTCAAACTCAAATAGGCATGGGGCTATTAAACCTCCATAAGGATTTCTGCGGCACATATTAGAAAGCCACATATTAACGTTATGTATGTTCTATTATATTTTTGGTTATTTTGTTAATTATTTCCCATGTTAGGTACTTCTTATATACAGTATTTCTATGGTGCCTGTCTCATATAGCCAATATGCTAGGCCTGCTCTACAGATGAGGAAAACAAGGTCTAGGGAAGATGTCACCTTCCTGGGGGTAACAGAGTTAGCTAAGGATGCAGTGTGAGTAAATGACAGCTAATGGGCTAGATTAGCTCTCATAGTAGGTCCACAAAATCTACCAACTGGAGAAACCCTTACCTGTAACACCTAAAAATAACATTTAGAAAAAGTTTCAGTCCTCAGTATCTGATGAAAATGAACTGTATAAATCTGAGTGAAGTAGGTCCAATTGATTTTTCCATTTGAATTAATATTCTGACCTTTTTTTTTGAACCTGTTTGATGTCCTTTGAGAGCTGGATCTAACAGACTTGACTTTCTTTGCCAGGCTGTGTTGGAGGGTCAGGGGGAATTTGTCTTTAATTCTGATCTCTTTTGGAAAGAAAGGAAGAACTTTGTAGCTCAGGACTGCATGTTCCTTGTTCTTCTTTTCTGAGTTCTGAAGTCACCTTCTGAATAACTTTGACCAGGCTTAGAAAAATGTCTGGATAAACTGGCAGAAAGGCAAGACTGTGCTGGAGTTAGTTCTAACCAATTCCCTGAGAGCAGATAGTTAAATTTTCAGCGGGAGCAGTGACACCTTGGAAATCAGCAAAAGCTACAAATCAGAGCTTGATTTAGTGTTTTGTTGATTGTCTAGGTTAAAGAAAGTGATGAAGACAATGTTAATAATGCAGGTTTAATTTAAAGGTTATCCTGGGTAAAACTGATTTTTGGAGAGCCTGTGATTCCATAATTATGGGTACCTCTTATAGAAAAGACAAAGGGATCCCAGGAACACTGATTGGTGTGGAAAGAAGGATGATGGAAGTTTTGGGGGAAGGTGAGGAAAGGAGTAGGTAGTAGATCAGAGCTCCAATTCAAGGTCATCAATAATTAGAATGTCAATATCCATAATAATGACAGTTCACTTTAAAAATAGTTCTACGTGGTGAGCAAAGAACTTGGCGCACATGGTGTCATCTGATATTCACAATAACTGTAAAATGGGGGGCATTATTGTCTCCATTTTACAGACGAAGAAACAGGCTCAGATTGGTCATGACTTCCCAGTATGATTATCCCTGCTTTACAGATGAGGAAATTGAGTCTCAAAGGGGAAGAATGACTTGCTAAGGATTAGGAAGCTCTTAAAGATTTTATTCAGGATTTGAATCCAGTTCTTTTTGATTCCATATTACTCTCCATTGTATTCACTACTCCTATTGTGTTTCTGTCAATACAGAATCAGATCATCCCAAATGGCAACCAACAGAAAAAACAAGAGTCCGTCCTTGGGGGGAAATAAGCAGCTACATTGACTTGGGTGTTTCCTAAATGCCCTGGAAAAAGATGAGAAAAGGAGTAATAGCTTTTTTTTTTTTTGAAAAAGAATTATGTTTGGCCTTGGAAGAGCTAACACCTTGCAAATCTCTTCAGTGTGTTCAGTGTAGGATCAAACCAGCTCACTAACTTGTTCTACTAATACTGGTCTGTAAGGATCCTACACTCCAACTAAATTGGACTCATGATCTCTTCCACGCCAAGAATGTCTCCCTCTACCTGTCTGCCTAGTGAAATATGATCCATCCCACCAGATCTGGGTTCAATTCCATCCACTTTGCTGTCTTCCTTGACTTTACCAGGTCCCAGAGATCCTTTCTCTGAACTCCTGAAGAGAGTTTGTCTTTATCCTTCATGTGGCATTTAACACATGCTGTCTTATAATGTTAGTTGTTTGCATATATGATAACAATGTCATTGTAATCTTCGTTGTTTTTGTATATATGTAGATTTCCATCTCCTCAAGGAGGTAGGAGCATGTCCCATTTCTCATCTACCATGCCTTACATTCAGCAGACATCAAAATGATGCGGGATAGGTTTTGGGGGGGGTTTCTAATGAGAAATCCTTTCTAGGTTCGCATCTGAAAAGAATTACAGGCTCAGCTGTCTTTCGGTAGATTTACAAAAGTTTATTGATTCACAGGACAAAAATGGGAAGGGTGAGGAAACCTGGCTAGGAAAAGCTCGCAAGGGGCAAGGAGCGGGGGGAGTCAGAGAAAGTCTGGAAGTGTGACACTCTGCAGCGGGCAGATGGCCTATCAGAATGCCTACCTGACCTGCCAGAAAAGGCAAGAGCTACAAAGGGCCATCTGCGGAAGTTCTAAGGGCCAGAGAGGCATTCTTAAAGACACAAAGCTGTCAATCATAAGTTCATTAAGCTAATGAGGTGTACAAAGGTGGAGTTAGGGAGGAGCCTGGGAGGGGCCAGGGAGTGGCCAATGCTTAAAGGGACATGCACCCTTGACATCAACTGCGCATGTGTTTGACCCATAATACACTGGGACAAACAGCAGGAGGGAAGGGGCAGGGGGTGTGGTTTGAGCCCTGAAACGTCATAAGGTCGACCAGCGGTCACAGATTTGAGGTCAGGTCAAATGAGATGTTCCCATCCTGATTTGCAAGTGGATGGATTTGGTTTGCTAGGACAAAAGGAGGTAGTACCTTGAATGAAGAGTTAATGGTTTGAGAGGAAATACCTCTAGGATGGGGCAGGGAAAGACCAGTACAGCTGGGGGAAGGGGAGAAACAGTTAAGAAATGTGGCTTTTACAACTTAACACAAAACTGAATTCAAGTTACCCCAAAATATATTACATAGGCCGTTCAGCACCTCTTCACAATGAACACTTGCTTAAATTTGCTTCTTGAATGAGGAAGCTGGTGTTGCGCTGGATGGAGTGATAGGTCTAGCGTCAGGAAGACCTGAGTTCAAATGTGTCTTCAGATACTTACTAAGTGTGGGATCTTGGGAGTTATTTAACCTCTGCCTGCCTCAGTTTCCTCAACCATGAAGTGAGAATAACAATAAGAGGATTGTCTTGAGGATCAAATGAGATGTTTGTAAGTCACTCACACCAGTGCCTGGTACATAATTGCTGGCTGTTGTCATGAACAACGTTTATCATGTAAACGCTGCCCTAAAGATTGTGGTCTCCTGAGGTCTTGAGGACTAGGGTGGTTACTTAAAAGATTTCTATCAAGTGGGATTAAGAGTCCTTTATCCTCTTCATTTCCACAAATAACCTCTGACCAAAATATTACTTATGAGCAGAAAGCCCTCATTTTGGGTGGGATCTCCCAGGATTTCCAGTGACATACTTCGCTCTTTAATGCTGGTGGCTGAGTAGAAGAGAACTGCCAAATAGGCTTTGGCTGGTGTGGGGACCCTCTAGAGGAAAAGATCTTACCATATTTTGGGTTTTACCGTGAAGAATTGGTATTTCTAGCTTTCCCTGTGCTTCTCAGAATTATTAGGGAGAGCTTGAAGTCAGGGCTTCATTCTTCTTTGAGGACAATCTGTGAAAATGAACGGGGTCATTTCTTACATCCTTCTCTACTCATTTTCTTATCTTAAAACATATGTAGAGTGTCTCTGTGATAAGGCAAGGCATAGAATCTTGGCCAAATATCCCCTCCGGGCCCTAGTTTTTTCAAATATAAAAACGAGAGTGTTGGATTATGGTCCCTTCCAGATCTAAGGACATGATCCCATATATCCTATGACCGTGTCTCCTTTATTATGTATTTTATGTTATGCATTTAAAAACATGATTCTGAAAAAATCTGGAAAGACTTATATGAACTGATACTGAGTGCAATGAACAGGACCAGGAGAACATTGTACAAATAAAAGCAACATTGTGCGATGACCAACTTTGATAGACTTAGCTCTTCTCAGCAATACCAATTATCTAAGACGATTCGCAAAGACTCGTGATGGAAAATGCTATCCACATTCAGAGAAAGAACTATGGAGTCTGAATGCAGATCAAAGCAGACTATTTTCTTTCCCTTTTTTTCCTTCCCTTTTGTTCTGATTCTTCTCTCACAACATGACTAATGTGGAAATATATGTAATATAAGTGTACTTGTATAGATTGCATGCCTTGTTGGGGAGGGGGGAGGAGAAGAAGGGGGACATTTTAGAACTCAAAATCCTGTAAAAGTGAATGTTGAAAACTAAAAGTTAATTAATTAAAAAACAAAACATTATTTTGAGGATGATCCATAACTTTACCAGACTGCCAAAGGGATCCATAGCACAAACACACACACACACACAAAAGCTAAGAACTCCTGGTCTAGAGACTATAGGGGCAATGTGATCTCAGTAATTCAAAAGCCAGGGAACAAAGCTCTCTGAGTCCTGTTTATGGGATGAATGGAGGGCACAAAGAAGCTTAACAGTAACTTAGGTCTGATTGTCTAATTAAGCAGTGACAAAGTAGGACAAAACCAGGAAAAACAAAGGAACAGCTAAGTGTGAGAGAGGCTGTGTGGTCCTGTGGTTAGAAGAGAGGATGTGGATTCTATTAGTGTTTTTATAATTCAGAGCGTTTGGTTTGGAAAGGAGTCAAGTTCCTTCCTACTTTCTCTATCTCCTCTATGGATTGTGACATTATCCTTCCCAAAGATTCTTTTCCTACCTTTACATTATAGGATTTTGAATATTTTCTTCTTTTTTGCTCCTAAGCAATCATTTCTCTATCAGTGGGTTGTGAATGAATTGATAATGAATGAAGGAAAGTATTTATTAAAGTGCTTACTATCTTCAGAGCATCATGCTATGTGATGGGGAAACAGAAAGAAGCCAGACAATCCCTGTTGTCAGGGAGTTCACATTCTAAGAGAGGAAGACAACAGAGTGACCTAATTTTAGTGCCTTTCTCCCTTCCTAGGTACCCAGTTTATTAGAAGCAGCTTTGAACTGCCACAACGCTTGGCCACAGGTTGTCACTCACCCATGTGGTCCAGCTGAAGCAGTGATTCTCAACCTTCCTAGTGCCTTGACCTTTTAATACAGTTCCTCATGTTGTGGTTACCCCCAACCATAAAATTATTTTCATTGCTACTTCATCACTGTAATTTTGCTACTGTTATGAATCGTAATGTAAGTATCTGATATGCAGGATGTATTTTCATTGTTACAAATTGAACATAACCCACAGGTTGAGAACCACTGAGCTAAAGGATCTCTCTTGTGGGACGTATTTACCTATTCATGGCTTCACAAAATACATTTGCAGCTTAAAATTAGTACCCACTGACTTAAACTAAAACTTTAAAAAAACCCTCACATTCACATTTTAATACATTTACATTGTATATCCTACCAAACTCACACAAGTTACTTGAAGGTCTCATCCCAGCTTGGAGAAGACTCTGTCTTCACAAAGTCTAGGCCAACAGAATACGAACTTGGACAGGTTCTACCATACCAGAATGACTTTTAGTATGGTTCCTGTGGAAGTCAATATGTGCCTTCCAAGGACCAGCCTAGCTTGGAATGGAAAGGATAGTTAGTTACCCATTGGCTAGTCTCTAGGTATTAACTTTCTTGGAGAGAGAAAAAACATTTTTAAATGGTCTTCAATGCAGCCCCCTTTCTGCTTTAATGGAGTGGTAGAAATGGGGCTACAAATGGTATTCCAAATGTGAGATTCTTGTCCACTAACCAGTAAATGGACCTATTTATTGGCATTTTTGGAGCCCGTCATAAATGGAGCCTGAAGAATGTTCACTCACCAGTTCTCCTTGGAGAAGCAAACGAAGGAGTTGGTAGAATTGCTTTTTACCATATCTCGCCATTAGATCATAGTTTCCTTAAGGGTAGGGACTGTCTTTTGCCTCTTTTTGTATCCTCACGACTTAGTACAGTGTCGGGCACATAGTAGGTGCTTAAATAAATGTTTGTTGATTGGTTGATGTCTGAAGAAAGCAGGAAATATTATTCCATGTGATACTTGGTCATCTTGTATTGTAGGGCTTATAATAAGCATTTTTAGAAAGATTACCAGAAAGATATTAGCAGTTTATATGTCAGGATATCTTGCAGAGGATGAAAAGGCAGAGATATTTAATAAATTACTTGATAATGAAGAAATGTTTTAGCATGTGGTGACCTTAATGCAAAGTTACAAATGAAGACAGTAAAAAAAAGTTGGAAAACATGGTCCAGGAATAAAAAAAGGGATGAAGATAATGACATATATATGATACTGATGCCCATATATCATGAATATTTCCTTTAAGAAGAAAGTTGGAGGGGCAGCTAGGTGGTGAAGTGGATAGAGCACTGGGCCTGGAGTCAGGAAGACCTGCGTTCAAATCTAGCCTCAGACACTTTCTAGCTATGTGACCCTGGGCAAGTCACTTAACCCCAATTGTCTAGAAGAAGAAGAAGAAGAGGAAGAGGAGGAGGAGGAGGAGGAGAGTCAGGAGGCATTAGACAGTAAAGTAATCAAACAATATCATACAATTTAATTGATTTACTTTAAAAGAGAAGAGTTGATTGATTACTGATGTTGGAGTCATGGCTGGTCTAGCTGTTTATGTATGGCTAGACCACCAACTTGTTAGATAATAGATCAAAATCAATAACAAATTAGAAGAAAGAACAAAAATGAGAAGCTATGGCATCCAATTGTGTCAATTCCAACCTGACATATGTAAGTAAACTCTTGACACTGAAAAAAATGGGAAATGGATGAAAGAATAGACACTGATATGTACTATCACCATTCTTTTATAGAAGCTTAACCCATGGAAAGCCATTAACTCCTGAAGTGAATGAATGATGGAAAAACATTTCTTAAGCACCTGCTGTGTGCAAAGTATTAAGCTAAGTGCTGGGAATACAAATGGGAAAGCAAGACAATCTCTGATCTCAAGGAATTCACATTCTAATAGAGGGAGACAACACAAGGTAAAAGTCAGATAGAACTGCCCTGTATTCCTGTCAAGCAGGGATTGACACTTTTTCCTTAATGTTATTTCCATTAATAAAATCACATCAATTTCTGGTATGGAACCAGTGTCAAGGACTTTGGTGGTAAGAGCTTTCTTTTGCAGATCTTGACTGATTGTGATTGCCAAGGAGGTACCTGCAAAGGCAGTTGCCAAGTTCCATCTCCACAAGAATTGCTTCCCTTGACAGTGGCTGCTGGGGCTGGTCTAGAAGCAGGGTCTTTCTCTGCCTTCCCCACCAATCCTCATATGGCCCCTCAAGAAAAAGGCCTGGGTCCTTGGCCTTTTTGTTAATTCTTTTCCATTCTAGGTACAGAGAGTGAAGTCTTCAACCTTGGGAGTTTGCAAAGCCAGGAGTACTGGGAATCCAGGAATGTAGGCTGGGTGTTGCAGTTGGGTGAGCACTGAAGCCTCAAGGAGCGCAAAGGTTTCATCTGGAGGGACCTTTGGGCTTTCAACCCACAAAAGCTGGCAGAAATACTGCCTTTAGATTTGAATTTGGTGGGATCAATGCTATTAAGGAATTGAGCTAAATTGTGAGCCTAATCCTCACTAGAGACTGAGGTGATATAGAGTATTATATCACCAGGTGTTAAGGAAAATGTTTATAGATTTGTTCTTGCTATATCTGTGAAGCAAATCTCTCTTTGTAAAGGCTAATTGATGTTAACTGATTAAACGGAAATGGGGTACTCATCATTGGTTCCCTACCAAATGGGAGAACCAACTGTTGGGTGGAGGCTTTAGGTAATGGCAGAGAAGATACTCACAAACTCCTCAAGGCACCTGAAAAACCTGAAGGGGCAGATATAACAGACCTGGTCCTGAGAGAGTGAGGCCAGAGCATACATGGATAAATTATGAAAGACAATGGTAGAGTATTATGAGCAAGATCACCTCATAAAAGAGCAATAAATAGTAGAATGGATAGACATTTATAGAAAGCCTGGGGACAGGTCCAACTAAGGCATCCTAAGGGCATTTGACTAAAAGGACAATGAAAAATGGAAAACATCTGTCAAGATTATTCTAACAAATGATTTACCTAATTAATGACAACGGAGCCACCACATTCAGATAGTAAAATGAGGAAACACAAATGATACCAAAGAAAACAAAGATGGGAAAAGTGGCTGGATCAGGTAAAATGCATTCATCTGGTTTTGGAACAGAAACACAGTTACACCCACCTCTCATAAAACCAGAGTTTATTGATAGGAGAGAAGCCATGAGTGAGAGCCTCTCTCAAGCAAAAAGGGTACAAGGAGATGTGTGTGCCTGTCAAACCACTATACCCATGTCTCTGTTTTGGTATAGTTTTGGGAAATGAAGCCACCCAAGAAATCAACTAGCTATCTAAATCATAGATGGTATAATTGAATGACTTGAGGTGGGTAGGATCTGTGTGTCTTAGACAAAGGGAGCTAGAACAATTTATACAAATACCAATTTATAGTCAATAGACTCCCAATCATGAAGACATCAGTCATGAGCAGGTCAGATACAATAAACACTGGGATTGGTTAGAAAGCCTTTGGTGTCAGGCGCTGCACTCATGGAGCCATTCTAACTTTTTATCTCAATACCCTGCTTCTCTATTTGGGTAAAGAATCTAGGTCTAACTAGTCTGTATTGCTAAACATCCATTTAACAGACTTTTACTAGATGTTATATAATTTTGAGACCATTGAGGGATCAATTCTCAACATATTAGAAATGACAGGATAATAAATGCTAGGAAGAAAACATGGTTCTTATTAATTTTTAAAAATATCTTTTTATTAATACTTTTAGTTTTATGTCATATCATTTTCTACTACATCTTTTTATTTCCACCCTTCCAGAGAGCCATCTCTTATAACAAAGATTTTTTAAAATTAAAGAAAAAACACTTTTGGTTTTTTCTAGCAAAACCAATTAGCACATTGAAAAGTCAGAGGTTATATGTAATGTTCTATTCCCATTGACCCCAACTCTGCAAAGAACGAAGGAACATATCTTCCCATTTTTCCTTATTGGAACCAAATTTGGACATTATAATTTCACAACATCCAGTTATAATGATTTTCTTTTTGTTGTTTTTTTCCCCATTAACATTGTTGTAGTCATTGTACATATTATTTTCCTGGTTCTGCTTACTTCACTCTGCCTCAGTTCATGTAAGTCTTTTCATCTTTTTCTGTATTCATCAAGTTTGTTATTTCTCTTAGCACAGTAATAGTCAGTTACATTCACATACTATTCTTTGTTTAAAATATTTTTTGTCATTTCCTAACTGATGCATAGCTACTTTGTTTCCAGTTTTTTGCTACCACAAAAAATGTTACTTTAAATATTTTCGTTATTGGCTTCCTTAAGGCATATGCCCAGCGGTGAAATCTCTAGGTTAAAGGGCATGGGCATTTAAATAATTTTATTTGCATAACTCCATATTGCTTTCCAGGACGGTTGTAACAATTCACACCTCTAACCACAATGCATTGGTGTGCTTGTCTTTCCTCAATCCCTCTAACACTGACTGTTTTCTTTTTGAGAGAGGAAGGCAAGGCAATTGAGATTAAGTGACTTGCCCAAGGTCACACAGCTAGTTAAGTGTCAAATGTCTGAGACTAGCTTTGAACTCAGGCACTCATGACTTCAGGGCTGGTCCTCTCATCACTCTAACACTGACTTTTGCAATGGTCTTCTGGCATCTTGGGGTGTGAGATGCTCTGATTTGCATTTTTGTTTTGTTATTAGTGATTTGGAGTATTCTTTTATGTGTTGTTAATAGTTTGAGAATTGTTCATGTCCTTTGACCACTTATCTATTGGGGAATATCTCTTATTCTTTATAGATTTCTGTTAGTTATCTGTATATCCTGGATATCAGGTCTTTATTAGGGCTATTTGATACAAGGACTTTCCCCTCCAATTAACTGCTTCCTTATTATCCCAGATGTATTATTTTTGCTTATACAAAAGCTTTTCAATTTCACATAATAAAATTGACTTATTTTATGTTTTATAATTCTTTCTATCCTTCATTTAGTGAAAAATTTAACACTCATTCATATTTGTGGTATGTACTTTTCAATCAGGATGGATAAAGGCTTATCAATTTTGTCAGTCGTATTAAGGAAACAGCTTTTAGTTTTGTCAGTTTCATAAACTTTTTTATTTCCAACTTATTTATTTCTTCTCTAATTTTCAAGATTTCCTCTTTTGTGCTTGTTTTGGGCTTTTAATTTATTGACTCTAATTTTAAAAAATGAATATTCACTTCATTAATCCTCTTCTTTCTATCACATTAACATATTTTTAAGGATAGAATGTTGTCTCATCTGTATAATTGCTTTCACAAAGTTGTTTTTTCTATGATTTGTTCATGGACTCACTTGCTATTTACAATTTCGTCATCAAGTCTCTCTGTAGGTACGTGTCTTTTGTTTGTGCTCTCTTCATCGGTTGCTATTTTTATTGTATTATAGTCTATAAAAGATGTGCTTAGTCTTTTTGCATTTTTTACATTTATTTATAATTGCTCTGTAATGTACCTTCTACCTTTTTTTTTTTTTGCAAAAGTGCCATCAGGTGCTTAGAAATATGTATATTATTAGGTAGTCCCATTCAGAAGATGCCATGAATGTTTTAGTTCTTAATTCTCCAAAATTTTATTCAACTATGTAGTTATCCTTTTATTCATCTTTCTGTTAAATCTGTCCATCTCTGAGAGAGGAATAGTTAAGTCTCCTATTATTATATTACTGCCTGTGAGTTTTTGTGATTCAAATAATTTTCCCTTATGAATTTATATGCACAGCATTTGCAGCATACAAGTTTAATATTAATAACGGTTGATTGTCTAATGTTCTTTTAAGCATAATATAATTTCCTTGTTTAATTCTGTGAAACATGTGAATTTTACAATTGCTGTGTTTGACAACAGTTTTGCAACTCCTAGTTTTTTTCCCATTTACTTGATGTGTAGTTAATTTGTTCATTACAAGCAACATGTTGCGGGTTTTGTTTTCTTATCCAATCCGTTACTCTCATTTTATTGGGTTGTTTGTTCTTGTTGTGGTTCTTCATTCTCAAAGAGGACCAATGTTTAAACCATTCACATTTAAAGTTATAAAGGAAAGAAGGATTTGTTAAGTGCTTGTTATATACCAGGCCTATGCTAAGCATTTACAAATAGCATCTCATTTGATCTTCACAACAGCCCTGGGAGACAGGTGTTATTATTACCCCCAATTTTACAGTTGAGGAAATTTGGGCAAGAAGTGGTTAAGTGACTTGCCCAGAATCACACCAGTAGTGTCTGAGGTTAGATCTGAACTTAGAACTTCCTGACTTCAGGTCCAGCACTCTATCTACTGTGCCACCTGGCTACCTCTGAAAGTTAGGCTTATGTTTTTCTCTATTTATATCTTTAGTATTTTTAAAGGATTTAAAAAAAAATCCCTCTTCTACTTTTAAGTGTAATCATAAAGGAAGGTGGACTGGTTATCTGCTGAGAGTGAAGGATAACCAATGGACAGCCCAAATGCTCCACTGTCATCCACACAATATCAAGAAATCTAAAAGAGTAGACCCATTGTGGAAGATTTATGGTGGGGTCAGGGATAGACAAGAGCTGCTCATGATGAGAAAGAATGGATGGATTATGGTCTACATTATTGCAGAGTATAACATCTCTCCCTCCCCACTTCTACCATTAGATCACAGATCCATTGAAATAGGTATTGAAGTGTTGAAATACCATGAAGACCCAGGTGAATGTTGATGGAAAGGCTGAAGGGAAGGAGGGAAGAGCTCCAGAGCATGAGGCATTATTGGAGAATAAAGGCTTGGGTGGGCTGCTCCCATAGAGGGTCTGGCCATCTAAGAGGTAGACAACATGAGGACCCTGGAATCTGGAAGGATCCCCTAGAATGGGAAGAAAGGCACAGCAAGGAGATATAGAAGAATAATCAAGGGTACAAAAATACAATATCTGGAGAGTGGAGAGCTTAGCTTGCATCTTGGCTCTGCCACCAGTAATGGGATTATAGATAATGTACTTTTAACCTCAGGTTTTCTTATCTGTGAAGTACAAATAATACTGTATGCTTACACTACCTGGCTCAAAGAATTATTAGTTGCTTTTTTAAAACCATAAGGCACAATACAAATGAGAAATCATAGAATTAGAATCACAGAGGGGGAAGAAGCCACAAAGGTTGTCTAATCCAAGCCCCAACTGAAGCACACTCACTGCATTAGTGTTCACTGCCCCATTAACTCCGCTATTAGTGCCTATCTGTGCTTCTCATCCAGGGCAGTTCTTACCCATATCCTTCCATGAGTATTCAGAGAAAAACATCCAGAGACTCAAGTGACAGATAAGGTATGGAAAGTGATTTGCAAATCTTTAAAGCTCTATATAAATGTGTGCTATTATACAACCAATTTGCAAAACTCCTTTTGTTAGGGTTTATAATATTTCATTGATCATACGATCATTGATTCTTGGAGTAGAAGGATCTTTAGGCATCTAGTCTACCCCACCTCCTTTTATACGTAAGGCGCCTGAGGCTCAGAGATGTGACCAGATCTGCCCAAGCTCAAATAGCTAGCAAATGTCTGAGTCTGGATTTGAACCAGGTTTTCCTGGTCCAAAGGCCAGTGCTCTAGGCATTAGGTCACACTGTCCATCTGTCATCTCTCTCTTACTACAATACCAACACCAATCCATCCTCTTCTCTGACCAGACAGATTTTCAGTGATGTCCTTGATATCACTTCTCACATACTACACATTATATACTACACTTCTTTCCATCATTCTTCAAATCCCCTGCAACTGTAATTCTCATTCGTAACCATATAGCATTACCATCTTGCTTTATTCTTTATTTTCCCACAGCTTGGCACATAGCACTTAAATGTGTTTTCTTTTATTTATTCATTCATTAGAGAATGGCTGGGTTAAAAGGGGATTTTGTAACAGTGAGGAAATTGGGATTCAATCAATTAATCAATAAGCATTTGTTAAGAGCCTACTATATGTCAAGCAGGGGGATACAATAGATGAAACCATCCTTGCCCTCGAGAAGCTTACATTCTAATGGAATAGCTAGTAAGGACATGTAAAGTCCATTTGGAATACATATAAAGAGAATGCATACAAGGCATTTGGAGAGAAGGGGCGTTAGAAGTTGAGATTTATCAAGGAAAGCCTTTGCCTAGAAGGTGGTCATCCAGATGTGTCTTGAAAGAAGAGAGGGAGTCTTTTTTTTTTTTTTTTTGCTTTATCTTTTGTAAGGCAATCGGGATTAAATGACTTGCCCAAAGTCACAAGGCTAGTAAGTGGGTCAAGCGTCTGAGGCCGGATTTGGACTCAGGTCCTCTTGACTCCAGGGCTGATGCTCTATTCACTGCACCGCCTAGCTGCCCTGGAGAGAGGGATTCTAAGAGATGGAGGAGTGGAAGGCAGTGCATACCAGGCATGAGAAATATTGAAATGGCTACATAATTTTTCATCTGGACCTCCTTCTCTTCAAGTTTATCATCCCTTTGTAGCAGTTGTTCAAGACACAAGTACTGACCAACAAATTTCAATAGGTCTTCTGTCCATCTGTGACGGGGGCCTTTGTTTTGTTTCTCCTTTGTGAATTGGAACACCAATCTCTTATCAATGACAACAGATTTCATCAAGGACACCCTGTGGTATTTTGGCTCTTGAAATCAGCCCAATGTCAGCCATAGTCATAAATATCAGTGGAATTTCTTGGTCAAAAGGAAATTTCTCTTCTTTTTTGTTTTACGTATATGTATGATATGATAATCACATCATATCATATTATATATTACTATATTAAGTTTCATCATAACACACATTATAATATTTCACATTACCTCCTATTACATTGTTATACTATGGATATGTAGGTAGCCCAGTTAATTGGGTGCTAGGCCTGGAGTCAAGAAAAATTGTAATCAAATCTGGTCTCAGATACTTAATACTTGTGTGACCTCTACCTCAGTTTCTCCATCTGTAAAATGGGGAAGGACAGCTAGATGGTGCAGTAGATAGAGTGCTAGGTCTGGAGTCAGGAAGACCCATCTTCCTGAGTTCAAATCTGGTTTCAGACACTTACCTGTGTGACCTTGGGCAAGTCACTTAACCCTGTTTGCCTCAGTTCCTCATCTGTAAAATGGACTGGAGAAAGAAATGGAAAAATCACTCCAGTATCTTTGCCAAGAAAACCCTAAATAGGGTCATGAAGGGTCTGAAAGGACTGGGCAACAGCAAAATGGGGGTATTAATAGCACTTACCTCTCAGGGTTATTGTGAGATAAAATGAGATCATATTGGCAAACCTTAAAGCACTATATGCATGCTTATTGTTAAATATGTTTCTTAATGCTCATTGACTAATAACATGGGTGACACAATGGATAGAGCCCTGGGCCTGAGTTCAAAGCTGGCCTCAGACACTTACTATTTGTGTGATCCCAGGAAAGTCACTTAACCTGTCTGCCTCAGTTTTCTTATCTGTGAAATGGAGATAATAAGAGCCCCTATCTTCCAGAGTCATTATGAGAATCAAAGGAAATAAAAATTATAAAGTGCTTAGCACAGTGCTTGGCTATATAAAATTGAGGTATTATTGTTATAATAATGTCTCATATATTAATATGGCTTATGAATAATATGAATAAGAACTATAATTTTGATTTCAGGTAAGTTTGACTTATTATTTCCTTAGTCATTCCCTGTCTTGCATTACTACATATATTATTACATATACATTCTCACAGAATGGCCAGAGTGAATATCTACATAATCAGCAATATCTGAGAATTCACAGAAGGAAGGCTGGGAAATGGGATGGCTGGTGAGGGCAGTTAGCTTGGGCTGGGGGTGAGGGAGGGGGAAGCTTTTGTAAAGTTGGATTTGGACATTGAGATTTAAGCTTATCTCCTCTCCCAACATAAATCACCTCCCAAGATTCCAGATGGGGTTTTCTCAGGGTTTGTCAAGGTTGTTCTTATCTTCCCTAGTGTTTCACCATTCACTCAACACATTTCCTTTTGTGTGTTGTTTTGTATGCATCTGGGGATTGGAGGGGAGGTTGAGGGGAGACTGGTTTTTTTGTTTTGCTTTGCACAAATATTTTGCCTTTTCCCACAGGTTCTTAGTGTTGGTTTTGAAGGATGATTCAGACACTGAAGGGTCTTGGTTCTAGGAAGATAAAGATATCACCACCAGCTAGTTTGCTCTTGATGATGAAAAGTGAACCTCTCTTCAAGGAAGCAACAAGTGTTAACCAGGGAGGGTGACACTTCTTGGGTGCACTGCCCAGGCTTCAAGGGAGTTTAAGTGGGGAGGAGCAAATCCATTTCTTTATAAGAAGGTGTCCAGTATGGCTACCTCATTCAATAAATAGTAACTTGAAGGGTCCAGTGCAGACCAACAAAAACTTTCTTAAGAGCTTACACAGTCTCCTTTGTTGGGTCATTATGTCTCATCACCCACATGTGGGTGTACCTCATGGCTCCTTCTCATCTCCCTCTATACCCTCTCTTTTGGCAATCTCATCAACTCTCATGAATTTGATCATCTGTACATACAGGACTCCCAGATCTGTATCCAGTTCTAGTCTCTCATCTGCTTTCTAGTTGTGCATTTCCAGCTGTCTCCTGGTTATTTCCGGTTGGATGTCCCATAGCCATCTCAAACTCACCAAAACAGAATTATCTTTAACCCCCCAAACTGTTTCTCTTCCTAATGTCTTTATTCCTTTGAAGTTCCCACAATCCTTCCAGTTACGTATATTTGTAGTCTTAGATTAAATCTTTCCTTTCCTTTGCCTTTCATAGCCAATAAGTTGCCACACTGCATCTGACATCTGTCCCCTTCTCTCCATTCACATGGCCACCACCCAAGTTCAGGCCCTCATCCCCTCTCACCTGGACTATTGTTCTCCCTGCCTCCAGTCTTGCTCTCTCTAATAAATTATCCTCTACACAGCTGCCAAAATGACATTCCTGAAGCACAAATCTGATCATAATACTTCCCTATTCAAGAAACTCCAGTGGTCTTCTGGATAGTAATCAGGAAATTTGGAAGAGGGAAGAGTTTTGGGGAGAAGATGATGGGTTTAGTTGTGAAAATTTTGAGTTCAAGATATTTATGAGACATTCAGTGTGAGACATCCAAATAAGTGTTGTAGTTGTGAGATTAGAGGTCAAAAGAAGATAGGACTGGCTACATAGGTATAAGGACTATCTGCATAGAGATGATAATTGGATCTATAGGAGCTTATGAGTTCAGTAAGCTAGTATAAAGGGAGAAGAGAAGAAAGAGGAGAGGAGAAGAGGAGAAAAGAGAGGAGAGGAGAGGAGAGGAGAGGAGAGGAGAGCACCCAAGTCAGAGCTTTGGGGGAACACCATTGTTAATGTGTGAAACTTGCCTGAAGATTCAGCAACGGAGAGAAAGACTCAGACAGGTAGGAAGAGGATCAGGAAAGAGCACTGTTGGGTCTTGGTTAAACCCAAGAAAGTATGTAGGGGAAGGGGGTGATCAAGAATATGGAAGACTACAGGGGTAAAGAAGTTTGAGGACAGAGAAAAGACCATTAGATTTGGCTATCATGAGATCATTGGTAACTGGAGGAAATAGTTGCTGTTGAATGATGAAGTCAGGAGCCAGACTGCATAGTAAGTGGAGACATTGGTTGTAGATAACTTTCTTAGGGAGTTGAGCCATGAATGCTAGGAATGATATGGACTGATAGCTAGTGGGGATGGACAGTTAAGTGAGAGTCTTTGGGGTTTTTTTGTGTGTTATTTTTGTTGTTGTTGTTTTAAGTATGATGGAGACATGGATGTATATGGATGGGGGAGATATGGATGTGTTGTAGGTAGCAGGGAAATAGACAGTAGAAGAGGAAAATATGAAGATTAGTGAGGGAGTGTGGATGGTAGAATGGGAAGCTGCTGAGGCAGATGGGTTGGAATGGGATCAGATGTACATAAAAGGAGTTAACCTTGAGAAGGAGGAGGGCTGTCTCTTCATGTGACCCTGGGATGACAGAAGGTCATGGAAAGCATCTGAGTGTTCTATGATGAGGAGAGAAGGGAGAAGAGAGGGAGGAAGAAGGAGAAGGAGCTCTTGGAAAATGGCTTCTATTTTTTTCAGTGAACTGTGAGTCAAGGTTCTTGGCTGAAAGGGGGAGGGAGGAGGAAACTGCAAGTTTGAGGAGAGATGGAAAGGTTTTGAAAAGTCATTATGGTGAGTAGGATAGTGAAACAATTTGGGAAGTATACAAGAGATTGCCTTGCTGCCATGAAGGCTTCTATGAAGCCTCTTGGGATCTTCCAGTTGCCAATGCTTTCTCTTTCTTGACTTAACTTTTACACATTTTTCTGTGTACCTGCTGAGATTAATGTTTTTTTGTTTTGGATCCTGAGTATTCAAGTGGTGCCTTGTATGTACTAAATTTTAATGAATTTTTGTTGAATTGAGGCAAATTGGGCTATGTACTATCCTTTGTAAAATGACTGCTAACATTTTCTTTATAGCATTCTAAGTCTCTTTGGCAGTTTTCTTCTTCTATCTTATTTCACAGACAAATTGTTCTTGTGACTCACCCAAGGTCATACAGATAGTAAGTGGCGGAGTCAGGATGCAAGCGTTCGTCTTCTCACTTTTACCATCTGTTATACCCTACGCTGTGTGCACACTCTGAGTCCCTGTCTGGGCATCAGCTCTAAAGTCAGAATCAATTCCTTCTTTGAGGAAGGGTTAATCTTTCACCATCTCAAGCGTGTTTGGAATTTTTTTGTTATTTTGATGTCCGGATCCTCTTTCTCTGGGCCTCTTTGTATCTATCTCTGACATGCCTTGAAGCATCAGGCACCAAAGTAACTCTTTGGGGAGAACAGGTTGGGTCTATGGAGGGATAGTGGAGTTCTGAGAGGGTAGCACAGGGTTTGGCAAATTATGATCCATGGGCCAAATTTGGCTTGCCATCTGCTTTTGTGTGCCCTGTGAACTAAGAATGGTTTTTACATTTTTATATACTTCATTATACCTAATTTAGTACTTACCACAATGTGTAGCACACAGTAGGCATTTTTAAAGTGTTGGTTGACTTGATGTAACTTGTTAATAGCAGTTTATTGTCATAGCAGTAACAATTTTCCCATTTGCTATTAGCTGTACCAAAGCTGCCCACAGAGCACAAACTTACATCCTAATAATTTTATTCAACTACAAAACTAGTTTTAACCATTTCACTCATATTCTAGAGAATATTAAATATGAAAAAATAGTAGTGGGATAGCAGCCTGTCTCAAACCATTTCTATCTGAAGCCCATGGAAAAAGGGAGAATGGGATAACAATGACAATAATATTGATAAGAACATGGATAACGATCAAATTTATACAGCACTTTTTGCAGCACAACCCTGCCTCTGCCACAATTTACCTGCGTGACCCTGAGCAAGTTACTAAGTCTCTCTTAGTATTACAGGTAACTACCTTAAAACTATAAATTATGGAGGAGAAAGGAAACAGGCATGTAACAAATGCCTACTATGTGTCAGTCAGAGTGTGGGGGGCGTTCAGGGAGGACTAGCACCTCTGGTGGGAGGGCTTGCCAAGCCCCTTTTCAGGGCTGCTCATTCTCCTTCACCCAACTCTCACCTGTGGCTCCAAGAAGCTGTAGCAGGTGCAGCAGTTACACTCTGGTAAAACCGTCTCAGCAGATGGGCTAAACCAGGCGGGGAGTAGCTATCAGATTACCCATCAGTGAGTTGGGGGGATGTCTCCCCCAAGCATGTAAAGACTTCCCTGCAGCAGAATGGGTGGACGGAAACAATTTGTTCCAACAGCCATAAAGGTGGCTAATGCAGGCACTGTGGAGCACTAAGAGCTTAGTCAGGTATGGAAGACGCCAAGGTCATCCACTGCATCCCACACCATTACCAGTCATCTTGATTTTTGTCTTGCCACTGGAATTTGATGACTCTAGAAGAGTCAGGCTGATGATTTTGTGCAATGTTGCCTCACTTCAATCCAATTCATGCATAAGCTAAGACATTGTCCATCACCCACTATTTTACCCAAGCATCATGTCATTGATCCTCTTCCAAAATAAAGGGTGAAGGAAGAAACTAAGCTTATGTAACAAATAACTATCAAGAGGTAGGATTTGAAGACAGGTCCTAGATTACCCTACAGTTCTATCATTTGAATGCCTGGAATCATAGAATGCTTGAGAAGGAAGGGGATCTTAAACAATAACTGGTTTCATCTTACAGATGAGAAAGCTGAGTCCCAGGGAGATTCTGTTCATTTTTTTTCTTCCTAGTTTCTACTGGAAACTGATTTCAGATTGCCTCACTGAGAACAAACTTCCTAGACTGGTTGTATGGAATATATTGTAGTGTGTGAAAGGGAAAGATGGCTATTACCTGAATCAGGCAAGCTTAACAGGATAGCCTTGGGACTGAACGCCTGACATTCTAGAGGTTTTCTTATCAGAAGAGAGGCTGGGTGAGAGAGATCCCATGGGGTAGTTAATTGCCCTTTGGAGGGGGCTCAGCAAATATAGACTGTCAATAACTTCCTGTGTGTGGGCAATATGATGTAGTAGAGAGAACATTGAACTAGACAGTGGGAGAGCCAAGTTCTCATCCTGGTTCTGCCCTTAACTAACAGCCTGGCCTTGGACTAGTCTCCTCTGGGTTTCAAATTTCTCATCTGTAAAATGAGTGGGTTTGTCTTGGATAATCACTAAGATTCCTTCTGGCTCAGATTCCTTGTGAAGTGATTTACTAGATTACATCCTATTTTAAGAAAACAAAAGGTGTCTAAAATGTCAATTTATGAAAAAAGACAAATTACAGAATAATAATTTTTGCAGCAATGAGTTTCTTTGCTTATGATTCTCCACCAAGTTCCTTATCATATGCTCTCCTTTTATTTTTTATTTGTCTTCTTCCCCAACTATTTGGTAAAGGTAGCAATTACGGCTTACCCATCTTTGGATTGGGGTGCTTTGCACACATTCAAAGGATCTCTGATACAGATTGGTTTTTCTTGTATGATGAAGGTCTCAATCCCTTCCAGAAAACTTGGCAATGTGCTAGGGCTTGTACCTAGAACAGTGTCATCCACAAACACCTCACCATACACAGAAAAACTCTCTTTAACTTGGGTCCTGTGCTCAATGCCTACTATAATACTGGCAATTTCTCAGTTTGGTGAATCTCTCAGTTTTATGCCTTGCTAATGCTTATGATTAATGTCTACCTCCCCTATGCATATTTGTAGGATTATAATGTTGGGGTCTCAGTGGTGGTTCCACAGTTCTTGATGATGAAAACCATTTGTTATAGCAATTTTTAGAAATCCTTTTCCTGGGGTGGAGCCAAGATGGTGGTGTAGAAGCAACAAGGTTCTGCAGCTCCCATGCAGCCACCTCAAATATCCATAAGATATGACTCTAAACAAATTTTGGGGCTCCAAAACTCACAAAAAATACAGAAAAACACATCTCCTGCTGAAGGCAGCTTGGCAGGAAGGGCTCATTGCAGCACACTGAGAGCCAAAACCAGCCCAGCCTGAAACTGTGGCTTGGCCCTGGGGCAGCCAGGACAAGCTGCAGCTGGAGCCTTCA
>CM053584.1:356497063-356591796 GCA_028627135.1 Pseudochirops cupreus
TAGTAAACCTCATTTATTCAGCAAACATTCACAGAACAGAGAAAGTCAAAATACAGTGTAACTTGTTCCTTTAGCATGTAAGTTCTCAATTCAATCCAGGTACTACTTCACCCCTAGACAGTACATTCATTTAGTCAGTCAAAAGTCTCTTCTCAAATGGAGATTAGTCTCCAACCATAAACAAAGTACATTCATTTGGTCAATCACAGAGCAAAAAGAAAACTCAAAGGCTTCCCACCCCTGAATCTCAAAAGGGGCAGGAGAACACAAAAGGCCATTCACCCTTAAGTTACAACAAATTTAAACTCAGCATTGAATACCCAAGGAAAGGTCCTCCTTTCATCTTCACTCGGGGCAAGCCATCAGCAATCTCAGTTCCTGGGGAGACAAGGCTCAACAAAGCCATAGCCAGGGTCCTTATCAAGTCACTCTCTGCCTGCAGAATAGTCCTAGAACCCCTGAAAACATCAGCAAGGCCCTCTTCCAGGATTTCTATGCAAGTACCACAAGAAAATCCTCCTTCAGGGCTCCTGAACCAACAGCCAGGTTCCAGGACCTCTACAACAGCAGCACTGTCCTTCACCAGCAGGTGAATCTGGCAAAACAACATCAAAACAGACAGACAAAATACTGGCGTCACAGCCATGCCCCCTCAGTCCTTGGCAGTTCTGGGTGGCAGTTCCAGGTGGCAGTTCCAACGGGCTCTTGGCAGTCTTTCTCTCAGCCACTTAGGCTCCACAATACTGGATACTGCTCTCCCAAAGTCCTTCTGGCCTTTTCCAGGCTTGGGCCTCTCTCCATTCACGGCTCCTCCCAGTTCAGTCCTCTCTCTTCACGTCAACAAGTCCATCCCACAAGTGGGATTCACAAGCTCTGGGTTTTAACACTCAACCCAAAAACCAAGCCAATACAGGGGCATCTCCAAATTCCATTACCAATACAAGGCAGCAACAAAAAAGCATCCCAAAGAAAAAGAAGAGCAATAAAGCAAAATAGCTGTCTGATAAAACTTACAAATAGCTGAGGAAATAAGGAAAGCAAAAAGTAAAAGAGAAAGGGAAAGATAGATCCAACTGAATGCAGAATTCCAGATAATAGTGAAGAGAGGAGAGGAAGTTTTCTTACAGCAGCCATGCAAAGAAATAGAAAAAAACCCAGCAGAATGGGAAAGACAAGAGATTTCTCTTTAAGAAAATTGGAGATATCAGGGAACGTTTCATGCAGAAATGGACATGATAAAGGACAAAAACAGTAGGCACTTAACAGAGGCAGAAGAGATTAAGAAGAGGTGGCAAGAATAAACAGAAGAGCTGTGCAAGAAAGATCATAATGTCACTGATAACCATGATAGTGTGGTTACTGATCTACAGCTAGACATCCTAGAGAATGAAGTCAAGCAGTCCTTAGGAAGCATTGCTAACAACAAGGTTGGCGAAGGCGATCATATTCTGGCAGGGCTATTTAAAATCCTAAAAGATGAAGTGCTACACTCAATATTCCAGAAAAATTTAAACACTGGATTGGAAAATATCAGTTTACATCCCAGTCCTAAAGAAGGATAATTTCTAGGAATGTTCAAATGACTGAACAATTGGGCTCATTTTGCACACCAGCATGGTTATGCTTAATATTCTGCATGCTAAGCTTTGCAATATGTGAACTGAGAATTTCTAGAAGAGCAGGCTGGTTTTTGAAGAGACAGAGGAACTAGAGACCAAATTGCCAACAGTTACAGGACTATGTAACTTAAGGGACTTCCAGAAAAAGCATCTACTTCTGTTTCATTGACTACACTAAAACCTTTGATTATTTGGATCACAAAAAAATGTGGCAAGTTCTCAAAGAGATAGGAGTACTAGATCATCTTACTTGTCTCCTGACGAACCTATACATAGGCCAAGAAACAACAGTTAAAACTGAACATGGAGTAAATAATTGGTTTAAGATTGGAAAAGGAGTACCAAAAGGCTGTAGATTGTTGCCTTATTTATTTAACTTAAATGCAGAGTACATCATGTAAAATGCCAAGATGGATGAATCAAAAGTCAGAATCAAAGTTGCCAGGAGAAATGTCTACAACCTCAGATATGCAGACAGTTCCACTTTGATGGCAGAAAATGAAAAATTTTAAAGTTTCTTGATGAGGGTAAAAGAGGAGAGTATAAAAACTGCACTCAAAGCTTAACATCAAAAATGTTAAGATCTTGACAACTGGTCCCATCATTTCCTGGCAAATAGAACGAGAAGGAATGGAAGCAGTGTCAGACTTTATACTCCTGGGCTCAAAGATCATTATAGATTGTAACTGCAGCTATGAAATGAAAAGATGCTTGCTTCTTAGAAGGAAAGCTCTGGCAACTCTAGAAAGCATACTAAAAAGCAGAAACATCACCTTGCTGACAAAGGTCTGTATATTCACAGCTATGGCTTTTCTTGTAATAGTATATGGCTGTGAGAGTTGGACTATAAAGAAAGCTGAGTGTTGCAGATTGAATTGAACTAGAAAAGACTTTCTAGTGTCCCTTGGACAGCAAGGAGATCAAATCAATCAATACTTAAAGAAATTAATTCAGACTCTTCTCTGGAAGGACAGATACTGACACTGACACTTAAATACTTTGGTCACATAATGAGAAGACAGGACTCATTGGAGAAGACCCTGATGTTGGAAAAGATTGAAGGCAAAAGGAGAAAGGGACAGCCAAGGATGAGATGGGTGGAGAGTGTCATGGAAGCAACAAACATGAGTTTGGATAGACCAGTTGTGGCTCTTCTCCTTAGTGATCTTTCCAAGCAACAGACTCATAGGACAATCTCCCTGACATTTATTTCATTGGCCAATGAAAGTTCTAGCCACTTCATAGTCGTATAACTCCTGAGACCCAGACTACACCCCCACAGTGGGCAGGTTATGAAGTGCTGAACTGAGGGGGTGTTATGGGAACCTGAAGATCTTCCCTGCCCCTAGGTCCTTTGATATGCTTAAGTGGCTCTGAGAACCTTCCAAGATTTGAAAGTATTCTCTGCCCCCTAATAGGCTGAATGTGGTCACATGGAGCCTGTGGCGGGAGGCTTGTTCTTCAGGAATGCCCACGTCTTATTACTTTGTGACTGGGCAGTGGGTCAAGAGGGCTGTGACATTCTCTGATCCAGAAGGCTATATATACCCTGATGGGAGTTTTTTGCTTTGGGGCTCACTTTGGGAAGAGTTGTGTGATTTGGCCAGATGAGACTCTGGGAAGCTTTTGAACCCCCAGGCTTTGAAAACCCAGATGTTGGTGCTTCCCTCTCTGGTGACTGACTAGGTATGGATGTAATGGTCAGATAATTGGAAGCCGGTCTGCTGATCTGTTTGTCTGCTTGTAACTTCTGCTTGTAACTTCTGTTTGTATTCTCTGAAGTTCAGGGTGATAACTTTTTCTTCTGAACTAGGTAAATGATATGTGTTTGATTGATTAAAGTAAGATTGCTAGCCCATTTTGAGTTGCTTTCCTTTAGAAAAGATCTAAGAATCTGTGCTAGCAGCCACCCTGGGTATGCTAGGGTGCTTGCTGATATAGGGGTGCCAAAGCTTTTCTTGAAGAAAGGTTTCATGATAGAAAAGGGCCCTACTTCTGGGTGGTCCACAAGTCTTTGGCCTCTCTCATTTCTTTTTTGAACTTCTTTTCCATATATCTCATGCCATCCTGACCTTTTCCCACCTTAGCAATTAAGTCACTGAGTATCATAAGATAGCCTGTTTTAATTTGAAGGATATTATAGAATTATTTCATAGAATTTATTTACCTATTCATCCTTAGAAAACAGCATTGATGCACAAGTTGTGATTATTTTTATGGTGGCCTCTTTGCAAATATTTATTATCAGTACTACAATATAAGGTGGCCATATATTTCAAATCAGGTAGGGAATTCACCCTAGGTGAACTTACCTGGTTTTATGTTACCATGTATTACTTTGCAGTCTTCCAAGTCTTTCACATTCTTTTTCAATATTCTTGTAATAACTTTAGTCTTTTAATCTAGTTCTAATCCTAATATTCAGAGTCCAACAAAACGGGAAATAAAATTGGAAATAAAAGAGGATTTTCTGGAATCAAAACTCACGGTGGCTAATGAGAAAATATGGAAAATGCATGCGAAAGACGTTGGGGCAACGGCAGGCTCCGAGTAGAGAAAAATCAAAATAAAATAAAATTTCGAGTGAGGAGGCCAACATTCCAACAGTTACAGGCTGAACAAGGGAAAACATGAGACAGGGTGCAAATTGGAACTTAACATGTCACGGTGGGAAAGAAAACGCTGAATAAGTAAAAATGCATTTAAAGTAAACAATTAAAACATAAAAGAGAAAGGAAAAGGAGTGAAATCAAATTTCTTCCTGCCAGCATCCACAAAGACCTAAAGCCATCACCAACAGTCATATTGCAAGAGAGGATTAAAATAACCTTTCAGAAAATTAATTCCCAAGGCTTAGCTCCCCACATGTAAGGGAGTCAAGGGGGTGGTGGGCATTCCCCATAGTGCAGGACCATGGGTAGCAGAGTGAAAGGAGTGTCCCACCTGTAAGTGGAGTAAAGGGCAGGGGCGTGGTCAGAGGAGGAGGGATGGGAAGAAACCCGAGAGGGAGGGGAGAAGGGGGGAGGTGAATGGAGGGGGCCCTTCTGCGGAGCCTGTCCTGCCTTGGCTCAGCTCTCGGTTACTCTAAAGATTCTGCTTAGGAGGTCGAGGGGTATGTAATGTGTACATGTGTGAGTATATGTGCGTATGTATGCATATATGTGCATGTGTACATGCGTTTGCACATGAGGTATTATGTACCTATCCCTTCCTTTGAGAGTCTCAGTTTCTTGAGGGCAGTGACTGATTGTTGACTTCGAGGAACTCACCATCTATTGTGGGAGACAACATGCAACCAAATATATACTTACAAGATGTGTGTCTACATGTCTGTCTGTATCTCTCTCTCTCTCTACACTGTCTGTCTGTCTATCCATCCATCTATCTATCATCTATCTATCTATCATCTATCTGCCTACCTATCTGCCTGTCTATCTGCCCATCTGCCTGTCTGCCTATGTATCTATCTATGTATCTATCTATGTATCTATGTATCTATCTATCAATCTGCCTATCTGTCTATCCATTTATCTATCCATCATCTATCTATCTATCTATCTATCTATCTATCTATCTATCTATCTATCTACTTATAATTAAATCTCTTCTACATTAATAGGCCTTTATCCACTTCTGACTTTGGTGACTCACCTTCTCTCATTCCAGAAGGTCACACACAGGGATTAATTCACAGGGCTTGCCCAGAGCCCTGTAAGTAACCAGGACTACCAATCCTTCCAGTTTCTCTGACAGACTTGATTTGGGGCCCCAGGGAGGAAGCTAATGACTTGTACTTACTTTGCTATTGTTTTCCGAAAACAATTTGACTTCCTTTCTGATAGCCTCCAAATTCCTCCAATACACACTAAGGAGCTGGGAGCCAGGGGAAGGGTTGAGCCCCAGCCAAAGCAGGGTGTACAATACCATCTGGGTAAGATCACTTTTATAGTTCAAGCTCTACAGCGTCCTAAAGGAATGAAAGGCAGGGTGATGCGGGGGCATGACAGATCCAGCCTGGGGGCTGTGGGGAGCTACTCTCTTCCAAAGCTTGGGAATCTCTCCTCAGGCTCAAGAGCACAAAGCAAAGAGAAAGGCTGGCAGTCCATCCTGAGCCCACTGGTCTTGCTGTTGGGGGTCTGCCAATATTAGCTTGTGTTTTATTTGGAATTCAGCCTGCCATGTAGTTGGGTTCAGGTGGGGATGGGGAGTCACAATCTTCCTATCCCCGCACCCAACCAAACATATACTGAAGGGGGAAAGTTAAGTCCTGTGGTCCCACATTGTGCCCACTCCTAGAGACAAGCCTCAATAGTGTACATTCTCCTTTCCCTGAATGACTCTACGGTTATCTGCAGCTGACCCATTAGAATGTAAAGTCATTGTGAGTTGTAATAGGAATTGTCTCATTCTTTGTACTTGTATCCCCAGAGCCTACTGCAGCTCCTGGAACATAGCAGGAGCCAAATATTTATGGGGCAGCTTGATGGTGCAATGGATAGGGCACTGGGCCTGGAATTAAAAAGACCAGAGTTCAAATCTGACCTCAGACACTTTCTAATTGTGTGACACTGGGCAAGTCACTTAATCCCCGCCTAAAACTGGAGAAGGAAATAGCAAACCACTCCAATATCTTTGCCAAGAAAATCCCATGGAAAGTTGGTCCTTGGGGTCACTAAGAGCGAGACATGATTGAAGAACAACAAATAAGCATTTGCTGGTTGATTGGGGAGAGCTATACTATACTGCCCTTCTTTTCATGTAGTGATACTCACAGGGAGTCTCTAGTCCATTTCTGTCATGGTCCTGGAATGATAGTGGAGTGACTACTACGTCCCAGGTACCCAACTCAGGTGGGATCAGACCAGCATCTATAGGATGTTCCTATAGATCCTATAGGATCTACAGGGGTTCCACTCACCTCCTGAGAACACTGATTTATGGATAGGAGTGTGGAAGAGCTCAGAGTTGGGTACTTTGGAAGAATAGAGATAAAAGTGTAGGCAGACCTAGGAACGATATTATAAACAGACAATCAGTCAGATCAGTGGCAGGATTTCATAGCCTTATAACAGGCTTGGTCTAGTCATAGTATATTAATGATGTTATTGTGAAATGACATTGGTTGGAACAACTTAATGAAGGTTGACAGCTTGTTGAGATATTATTCGTTCAGTCATTTCAGGCACGTCTGATTCATCATGATATCATTTGGGGTTTTCTTGGCAAAGATGCTGGAGTAGGTTGCAATTTCCTTCTCTAGCTCATTTTATAGATGAAGAAACTGAGACAAGCAGGGTTAAGTGACTTGCCCAGGGTCACACAGCGAGGAAATATCTGAGGCTAGATTTGAACTCATGAACTTCCTGACTCCAAGCCCAGTGTTCTATCCACTGTGCTTACCTAGCTGAGATACTACTATAATAACTATTTTGAAAAAGAAGAAACCAAGGCACAAAGTAGTGAAGGATCCCAAAGGTCCTTTCTGGCTTTAGATCTATGATATGCTCAGAGTCATCCAATAGTGGTAGACCTAGTACTAGAGAACCCAGGTATCCATAAATCCTAACCTAGTGAGTGATCTTGCCAGTTAATGACTCCAACCCAATGAATAGTCCCCCCTTCACTTAACCCTGTTTGCCTCAGTTTGCTCATCTGTAAAACAAGCTGGAGAAGGAAATGTCAAACCACTGTAGTATCTTTGCCAAGAAAACCCTAAATGGGGTCACAAAGAGTCAGACATGACTAATCAACTAAACAACGACAACCCCTTACCACCCAATCCCCCCCCCCAAAAAAACAACCCAGAGGCTATTCAAACTTATTGTTTCTTCTTTAGGAAAGTGAGCAGGAAACCATAACTTTGGTTTGTTTGGGTATTTTTGCAAACCATTTCTTCTTTCACAACATGACTACTAATCTGGAAATATGTCTTACATGACTGCACATATATAACCTATATCAAATCACTTACTGTCTTAGGAAGGGGGGAAGAAACGGAAAGAGAAAATTTGAAACTCAAAATTTTATTTGAAAAAGAATGTTAAAATTGGCTTTATGTGTAATTGGAAAAAACAAAATACTATTAAAATATTTTTAAAAAGTAAGCAGGGTCATATCATTTGTGTGAGGAGAAATGTGGTAACTCCAACCATCTACAGTAATCCCCTGTTCCTGAACGTAGAGCTCAGAAAAGCCTTAGCCAAGGACTTACAGTGTGCATGGAGGCTGAACTGTCAACCTGTGTGTTCCCCTGGAAAAGGTCTCCATGAACGTCATAAGATGAGCTCTGCTGACCTATGTCTCAAGAGCCTGATTGTGCTATAAAGATGACTGTTGGCTCAGTCAAATCTGATCTGAGGAGACTGGTCCCAGCACAACGCCACTGGGAAAAGCATCAGGCCTTCGGTGATTATCCTTCCCACTATCCCAGACCCATTTTGCTTGCTAAGATTGCCTTCCTAGGGTTCCAGCTCAAGACTCTCCTGAGTCAGGAGATCCCAAGAGATTCTGTATGCCTTCACACTCCCCAGTGAGACCTCTGAAACTTTGTCTTCAGCACCCAGACAAAGTGAAAGGGTCACAGAATTGCTTAGAATACCAGGGACAACGTGGGCTGTTTCTTTCATTTTCTGTTTTTTTGAACAGGGTGTTCTGGCAAAGAGAGACGTGTCCATTTTAGCCAGTATCTGAAAAGGAAAAGATTTAAAAGGGGACTGCCTATGCCTGCAGTGTCTGTGTGTCTACTTACAATGGGGTGCCAAACTGCACTGGCTGAAAAGCATGATCTCAGCTGGCTAATTGTGGCTTCAATTACCTAATATACCCTCCCAGTGAGTCACTGGGGATCCATTGCTCTTGCAATTAGACCACAGGAGGACTTACCTGCATTGCTGTGTGGCTGAGAAAACATAAGGGGAGATGGCCCTTTTAATATCTGGACCCGTGTCTTGGGAAGGAAAATGAAAGAATCAGAAATTCTTAAGGTGTAACAGACTTTAGAAGGTCTCCTAAGTCATCCCATATTTCTAGGAAAGACTATGCCACAGGCACTGTGGACAGAGAAGTGCATTGCAGCACAGATTTCTTTGAAGGGTTTGAGGGAGATTGTGTTTACTTTCCAGGATAACCTATTTCAGTAATTGACAAGCTCCCCAGTCAGAAAGTTCTTTCTGGTGTCTAATCAAAATTGATTCAGTCCAACCTAAAGTAAGAAAGAGATGCCTCTGAAGTACCTACCCAGAGATAACTGTGCTAGGTACAGTAGGGAGATACTTGGTTTAGAAAAGAGATCTGTCTGCACACAGCTTAAAGGCCAGAAAGTGGATGAGATGGATAAAATTACTGCAATACAAGTTAGAAATGAATTAAGTTGAGAAGAAAAATGAAATAGAGTGACATGAGACATTTAAGGAAAGGGATTGCTTTTACTTGTGGTAATCGGAGAAAATGGGATGGAGGGTCTGAGCTAGCCCTTGAAGGAATATTTCAACAGGTAGAAATGGGGTAAAGATTTGAAAGTGAATGTAAAGGGGAGACTTCCCAAAGCATAGGTTTTGTCTCGCCAACCAGAAGTATGCGATACTTGTAGACAAGGGACTATGTCAAATCCTTATTTGATCCCCCATAGAACCTAGCAGTAGGCACTCAATAAATGCTTGATCTATTGGTCAATATATCAACAATCCAATGTCCTACTCTGATACAATTTGGTTCCAATTGGTATAAAAAAGGAATTCTCCTTGAACAGGTTTCATTATTTGAATTAACACTCCATATTTCCATTGGGGTGGAGCCATTTGCCATATTTTGCATAATTATGCCAATTTTGAATTCAAAATTGAATTTTGAATTCGACTTCAAACTTTGAATAGTGCTGACTTGAATACATGTGACTGCCTTAAGGGATTGATAGTTTCCACTAATCAGGACCCGGATGTATTTCATTGTGTTGTGCAAGTTTCTGGAAGGCTTGCCAATGGAGACCAAGTTCTGACAGAAAGGTCCTGACAAACAGGTGAGGAGGAGGAGCCGGAGAAGAAGGAAGAGAGAAAGCATTCAGGACAGTGTCCTGGTATAAGTGAAGTACAGATGGGGCTTTTCCCAAAATGGCAGTCCTGAGAGGGAGTCACCAGTAAGGAAAGGAGGACCCCAGGGCAAAGTTTTCTCAGAATGGCAGTGTGACAGGCTAGGACAGTGGTTCTCAACCTGTGGGTTATGTTCAATTTGTAACAATGAAAATACATCCTGCATATTAGATATTTACATTACGATTCATGACAGCAGCAAAATTACAGTTATGAAGTAGCAACGAAGATAATTTTATGGTTGGGGGTCACCACAACACGAGGAACTGTATTAAAAGGTGGCGGCATTAGGAAGGTTGAGAACCACTGGGCTAGGAAGACAAAGAAAGGTTCCATAGGGAGTCCATAGGTAAAAGTTCTCCTTAGCCTTTTAAAAGTGTGTAAATCCAGAACTGAATGCCTCATTCTCAGGACCCAACCTATGCTGAATATGAAGGTTAGAGGGTGAAGAAGAGAATAAGGTAGAACCCTCTTTCAGCAAAGGGGAAACAGACATTTTCCAAGAGCTATAGTTTGGACCATGTGGCTACATACAGGTGGGATACCAGTAACAAAATGCCCTGAGGTTTCCAGAATGAAAATTTCCTTACATTTGTCACTCTCCTCATCTCAGCCTTGGAGGGAAACAGGCTAAGAACAAACCAGAATATTGATGACTGGGCAAAAGCAATTTTGCTTTGGGTCCTGTACAAGATACCATCTTAAGTAGAGTGTGGTAACTGGATAGCTGCTTGGCTTTTGAAGGCTGGCATGATCTAGGGACCACAAAACTGGACCAGGAAACCACATGACTAAGTTTTATTCCTAGCTCTGGACCAAGTTACATTAAATTTCTCTGTCCCTCCATTTCTCAATCTACCAGATAAGGCTGGTTATACATGTCCCTGATTTTACTCCCTCCTTGGGCATATGGTTGTTGTTGTTCAGTGATATCGTTTTTGTCTGACTCTTCCTAACCCCATTTGGGGTTTTCTTGGCAAAAACACTGGAGTGGTTTGCCATTTCCTTCTTCAGCTCATTTTACGGATGAGGAAACCGAGGCAAACAAGATTAAGTGACTTGATCAGAGTCACACAACTTGTATGTGTCTGAGGCCAAATTTAAACTCAGGTCTTCCTGGCTCCAGGCCCTCTAGGCACTTTTATTGACTGTGCCACCAGTCTGCCCACATAGAGGAATCTTGTTTTCTAGGTTTTCTGTGGAAGATGGAAAAATTCTCTTCTAATATCCCAAATGGGCCTACTGGTATTGGCTACTCCCTAAATCTACAACCCCATGCATTGGCAGCCCAGTCACCCAGCATTTAGACACTTTCATTTCAAAGCCTTCCACACCCATGGGGCTACATCCTTGTTAGAAGTATTGGGGGTATTTCCATGGGTCCATGGGCCCTGAAATTACAGAATGGGATGACCTTTATATAAAAGAGACACAAAGGCACACTGCCAGCCTTCTTCTCTGGCTTAGATCTCACTTGGCATTTTGAGGGTGGAAGTATGGAGGGACAATCTGAAGTCTTAAAAAAAAATCACTTGCACATGTATAAGATGAGAAAGACATGTCTTGACAGTAGTTTGAGTGAAAAAAATCTGGAGGTCTTAGTGGATTGTGGACTTAACATAAGACAACAGACATGGGTACAAAATGTAACATGATCATTTTTTTTAAACCAGATCTATGATTTCATTGGTTTAGGGAGTATGTGGTGAGGAAACTCCCTCTACCAATCTGGATTAGTACCTTCTGTAGAACATAGTTTTTTTTTTGTGATTTGCTTGGGGGAACAAGAGAAGGAAATAAGTATTTATTAAACACTAAATATGTGCTAAGCCCTGTGCTAGCACTTTACAGATAGTATCTTTTCCAATGCTTACAACAACCCTGCAAGGCATGTGCTGCTATTAATTCCATTTTGTAGTTGAGGAAGCTTAAGCAGATAGAGGACTAGTGACTTGCCGAAGGACACAAAGCTGGTAACTACCAGAGGCCAGATTTAAACTCAGATCCTCCTAAATCCAGGTCCAAAACTCCATCTGATCATGTAGCTGCCTCAGGGCCTAGGGACACTGTGAGGTTAAATGACTTAGCCAGCATAACACAGCCATTAGAATGTAAACTCCTCAAGGGCAAGGACTCCTCAACCTATATCCCAATGTCTGGCACATATTAAACCCCTAGGGTTTCTCAATATTTTTGTGTGTCTGAATCCCCTCTGGTGAAGTCTAAGGACCCTAGTTAGAATAATTTTTAAATGCATAATATAAAATATGTAGATTTGCAAAGGAAACCATTATGTTGAAGGTCAATTGTAAAAATCTTTTTAAAAGCAAGTTTACATATGACTACAGTAAGCAGGATGGGTCATCAGAGTAGGTCTTGAACTTAGCTCTTCCTCACTCAAAGGTACCTCTCTACCCAACACACCACACTGGCCCTCAGTGCAACCTTGGGCCACATAAATAAAAGCCCAGAATCCAATACCACAGCCTTGTTGTACTCTGCCCTACATAGATCATAAGTGAAACATGCTGTCATTCTGGGTTTGGCTCTAGGAGCCACATTTTAGGAAGAACATTGATACATGAAGAATAATCATTCAGGACAGGAGAAGATCTAATGGGACAGATCTCCTCTCAACAGACCAAGAGGCCAGGAGGGCAGAATGTGCTCCACATACGTTGTTGAAGGTAGCCACTGTATCTGATAGATTTGTTCTGTGGTTTTTCTTTTTCTTTTTTTGGCTTTTTTGGAGGGGGGAGGGCAGAGCAATTGGGGTTAAATGACTTGCCCAAGGCCACACGGCTAGTAACTGTTAAGTGTCTGAGGCCAGGTTTGAACTCAGGTCCTCCTGACTCCAGGGCTGATGCTCTATTCACTGTGCCACCTAGCCACTCCAGTTTTTCTTTATTACAAAGGAAGGCTCAATACCAGTGGTGTAGGAGGGGTGGGTAAATCCAGCAAAAATATAAGGAATCAATAAAACTTTTTTTTTTAATTAAAAAGGTGGGGAGCAAGGAAGAGCATAACTGTGTAGGAGAAGCAGCATAAAGGAAATAATCAGAAAATGTATTTCCAGAAAAGAAGGCAAGCTGGGAAGTATGGAAACTGAGGGATAACTGATGGACAGTCTATGTGCATCCTGTAGTATCTAGGCAGTGTCAAGAGATCCAGAGGTAGGTCACTGGCAAGTCGGATGCACATCTGTTGAGGATTCCCAGGAAAGCCTGGTCTCAAGTATGAAATAGTTGCTAGCTGTACTGTTGCAGAGACTAGTCATACTGATGAGATTAGAATCCTGTCCAAAATATCTGATTATG
The DNA here is from genome assembly GCA_028627135.1 of Pseudochirops cupreus. Classification (NCBI taxonomy): domain Eukaryota; kingdom Metazoa; phylum Chordata; class Mammalia; order Diprotodontia; family Pseudocheiridae; genus Pseudochirops; species Pseudochirops cupreus. The sequence continues at coordinate 356,510,084 of CM053584.1, forward strand.
GATAAACAGAAGGAATTTCAGAAGGAGGTGACCCTAACAGTGAGGGGGTTAGGAACCATTCCACACTCAGGTGTGAGTTGGACTAAATACCATTGAGGTTTCTCCCAACTCTTCAATTCTACAGGGTACAGAAATAATAATAATAATAATACCTAGCATTACCTAGCACGTTAAGGTTTGCAAAGCCCTTTCCATACAAATTTGTTGTTCAGCTGTTCCAATTGTGTCTGACTTTATATGACCCCATTTGGGGTTTTCCTGGCAAAGATATTGGAGTAGTTTGCCATTTCTTTCTCCAGCTCATTTTACAGATGAGGAAACTGAGGCAAACAGGGTGAAGTAACTTGCCCAGGGTCACACAGTTAGTACATGTTTGAGGCCAGATTTGAATTCAGGAAGATAAGTCTTCCTGATTCCAGGACTGGCACTCCATCCACTGTGCCACCTAGCTGCTCTTTATATATACATATTATTTCATTTTATTTTTACACCAACCCTGAGTGGCAGGTGCTATTATTGAAACAGTTTTCCATGTGAGAAAACAGGCAGATAGTGGTTAAGTAACTTGCCCTGGGTCACACAGCTAGTGAGTGTCTGAGTTCAGATTTGAACCCAAGTCTATTTACCTAGCTGCCTCAGAAATAGTCTATATACACACACACATACATATGTGTATGTATACTTTACATATATATGACACACACATATGACCTTATGATTTTTTCTAAGAGAGGCAGCTACATAAGCAGGACTATAAATTGTATCAACTGACAGTCTGGCCCGAATTCTCCTACAGAGGAATGATGCCATCAGGGGAAAGCAAAGCAAAGACCAAAACAGTAAAGGTTTTCTGAGCAAAAGGAGATGAGAGTGAAACTACTGGATTTGGGAAATAAACCCCCTGGATTTTACTGTCATTGATACATTTCTTTTTGCTTCTTTAGTCGTGCCTTCTTTTTCTCACTCCTCAGTTTACCCACCTGTGAATAATGGCCACTAGAGCCTCTAACATATTTGCCAAGTGCATGAAGCAGCCAGCTACACGGACAGCATGTAATGAGGCGTGTGCACACCGTAGTGGAAAGAGTGCTGGATTGGGAGTTAGATGTATCCTTGCGACACACGATGAGACCTTGGTTATGACCCATCATCCCTTTGTGCCTCAGCTCCTTCATCTGGAGCAGGATGGGGCTGGACTAGCTGCCCTGTTACCTTTTTAGATTTCTATAGATCCTTGGTTACTGGCTTACCTCATTTCAATTTGCTAATAACAACAGAATCAATTTGTGACATGCATCAAGTAACTGAACCATCCATGATCAGTTATTCAATAAAGGAACTAGAAATGCAGTGGGTTGAAAAGAGGAGAGAAAGATCTCTCAGTAACTGAAATCTAGTTGCATTTTTAGGATCAAATGACCCTGGCTGGTGTCTTCCCTGGTACATGGAGGCTTAGAAAGGCCCCTACCTTTCTCCTGGAAAATTAACATTCAATAACTAGCTGATTTTAGGCAAACATTTGTAGACCCACTACCTGGCCACATGATAAACATTTTTTGACTGATTTATTTCATCAACAGCTTCTTCTATATCCTTCTCGGCACCTAGCCTGGAGTTTTTCTGTAGCAGGTGCCTACTAACAACTGCATGTTGAAAGAATGTGTCATTTTCATAATTTGACAGGAGCAAGGCCAGGAGGGAGATCTGGGGGAGCTTCCAGTATTCTTCAGGTATATTTGGGGAGGGGGAGGTCTTGGGTAAAAGGAACTAGAGGAGGTCTTAGCCTTCAGGACTCCAGGAAAGCCTTGCCCATGCCCTAAGGGAGGCGTGCACTCAGCTCACACACAGAGCAGTGAGCTCCGAGGACTCAGGGAGCCCAGCTGTCAGAGGCGGGTTCTATCTCCTTCTGGGGAGACTGCAAGGAGGAGAAGCTAGAGAGGGAGAAGGGAGGGAAATAACTTTATAAATGAAAAGAAAGTTTGAGAGAGGGAGAGAGAAAGGAGGGAGAGAGAGAGAGAGAAAGGAGGGAGAGAGAGAGAGAGAAAGGAGGGAGAGAGAGAGAGAAAGGAGGGGGAGAGAGAGAGAAAGAGAGAGAGAGAGAGGAGGGAGAGGGGAAAAGGGTGGGAGGAGGAAGAGTAGGAAGAGGTGGGAGGAGGGAGAGAGACAGACAGATTAAAAGAGAGAGTCAAAGAGGAATAACAGACAGGAACAAGAACAAAGACCAATTAGAAGCCAGAGAAGAGCTTTTGAGAGGGAAGAAAAAAATTTAAAGAAGAAAACGAAAAATTTAAAGAAGAAAACGAAAAATTGAAGATAAGACAAACCAGGTAAGAACAAAATTGGATTGGGGAGGAAGAGAATTATGAGACATGGGCCAGTGGTGAGAGAAATCAGTTTCCAGGCTGGATAGGATTATTAGTGTTCCTGTTATACATTTCTTTAAAAAAAAAAGTTCTATCACTATTGCTACACCTAGTTGATTATGATTCTTGGTTGCTATAAAGGGGGAAGGTTGGCTGGACCAACGGAGGAGCTAACCCTTAGCATTATAAAGAGCTCTAGAAATGAGGGTGGGAGACGCTTGGAGTTCAAGCCTACCTCTAGATGAGAAGGGAAATAAGAGGCATCCGAGAAACAGGTTACAATTCAGGTCCAGGCAGTTTTTAGCTGAGTTGGAGTCAAGTCTGTTTTATGATGCTTCCTCTAGGCATGGAATCTTTTTGAAATGCCTTCCAGAGTGTCTATGAAAGTGTTTTGGTTTTTCCCCCCTAAGGCATGTTGGATGGTTTAAAAATATTCCCTGCTTCGTTTCCTGCAGTGTATCATGTCCCGGCGGAGCCAGCGGCGGGTGAGAAATAAAACTTGCCGTTTAGCCACTAGTGGGAAAGAGACAGAGTGGGACAGAGTGGGACACAGGCGGAGGAAGTGTAAAACAGCCCCCATTGAAAGTTTCCTTAAATTGTGTGCTGTCTAATGCAGGAGGACATTGGAGGCCATGCCCTGTCCCTGAACTTCCTCCCATTGGTGCATAGCCCCAAACTTGGCTATGTACCAATAATAAAGTGAGCCTGGCACCAGGTTTCCTGACGCTCCTAGGACTTTACTAGGAATTTTAAAGAATTAAGGGTTTCTGAATATCTGTGTAACCAGGCACAAATCAGTTCTCTTCAGGACTCAGTTTCCTCCTCTGTAAAATGAGCTAGGTAGACTAAGTCACCTTTACATTTCCTCCCAGTTATGACATTCTATAATTCTGTCATTCTTGAGTCTTAAGCTTCAGTGGTAACCTAAATTCTGCTCCCAACTCCTCTGCTAATTGTGTGGCTTTTTGACAAGTCACTTTCCCTTTTTGGCCTCTGTTCCTTCATCTGTAAGACAAGGAAGATGGATGAAATGCCCTCAAAAGTTCCTTCTAGTCCTGAGGTTCTGTGTTTTGGTTCAGGGTTCTTAGTACATGATGTGGGTTCTGAGTCTAGCTCTTCTAATAACTGGGGCTTTGGACAAGCTCTTTACCTTCTCTGGTCTCAGTTTCCTGATCTGTAAGTTGAGAAGGTTGGATTAGATGACCTCTAGGCTGCCCTCAGGCTCTAACATTGTGCGATTCTTGAGTTTTTGCCTTCAAAATGTGGCAGGGACTATGATAACTGGACAAAGGATGGAGCACACTAGATGTAGCCTATGGTATAGGACAGTGGAGAAAGCAAAGGTTCAGAACCAGAGGACCTGGGTTCAATCTCATCTCCGATGCTTAGTACCTGCGTGGCTTTGGAAAAGCCATGCAACTTCCCAAGGTCCCAGTTTCCTCAGTGGTAAAATGATGAAGTTGGACTAAGTGGCCCCTGAATTCCCTTCTAGTTCTCTATGTGTGACTCTGTCCTGGGAATTTATGAGTTAAGAAAACAAGGCACAAAGCAAACAGTTTTGTCCCTCTGTGGTGTTTATACTCCAGCGCTTGGGATCCATTCCTGGGTTTGAAATTCATAAGTAGGAGTGTGCTTCTAAGGAGAGCCCTTCCAGAGCAGATGCAAGGATCTGGTCATGGCAGAAGGTCCCTTAGATTATACATTAGAATTTAGCACATCTATAGCTGAGCTCCTGAGAGGCAAGATCCTCTAGAAATCTTACGGCTACATGACAAAATTAACATAGTGGTCCTGTCTCTGGGCAGGGGACTTGGGGTAATCCAACTGTGTCTATTTCTTCTCTACCAATGCAGTGGATGAAATCCAACTGATTCAGTCAAAGATTTTCACATATGTGTGTGTGTGTGTGTGTATGTATACACACACACACACACATATATGTATGTTATTGTTGTTTAGTCACTTTTCAGTCACAACTGACTCTCCATGCCCCCTTTTAGGGTGTTCTTGGCAAAGATACTGGAGTGGTTTGCCATTTCCTTCTCCAACTGATTTTATAGATAAGGGAAACTGAGGCAAACATGATTAAATGACTTGCCCAGGGTCACACAGCTAGTAAGTGTCTGATGTCATATTTGAACTCAGAAAGAGGAGTCTTCCTAACTCCAGGCCTGGCATTCCATCCATTGTACCACCTAGCTGCCTTGATAGATAGATAGGTGGGTAGGTAGGTAGGTAGGTAGGTAGGTAGATAGATAGATAGATAGATAGATAGATAGATAGATAGATAGGCAGATAGGCAGATAGGCAGATAGGCAGATAGGCAGATAGACAGACAGACAGACAGATAGATAGGCAGGCAGATAGGCAGATAGATATAGATATCTATTATATTAATAAATTCATACATAAATCAAATATATATGTGTGTATATATCAATATCCATACCTGTAACAGTCACTTTTAGTTTGTGTTTTGTTTTTGTATTTTTAAAATCATGGTACCTACAGGTTGACAGATGGCCAGATTTCACCACTCATTGAGGATGTTGTGGAGGTTGTCTTCCTGTTCAGGCGCACAGTAGGCAGTACTCTGGGGGAGCCCTTGACTTCTTTTCTGGCTCTGAAATTTGGAGATTCCATGAATGTCCAACCAGAGATTAGGAAGACTGACAGTTCCCCTTTTCTGCCTGTGATCATGGTGCTCTCCAAAGAGAGTTTTGTCAGACCAGTCTTTCATGGCCAGGTATACATTCACCACCCCTCCAGCCAGCAAAGGCTATCCCTTTTCAAGTGTCTCTCAGTCAGAATGAGTCAATGTAGAGTTTGAGGTTGGTTTTTTTTTTGTCTGATTAATCAAAGGGGGAAAAAAAAACCATGTCAGCAGGGTGAAATCTATTTTGAGACAATTGCTTAGTAGTGGATTGAAAGTAAACACTCTTCTTTGGTTCAGTCATTCCAGCCCTTTCATTTTCTCTGAAACTATTTTTAGGCAGAAAAGGAAAATCATTGATAAGCAATGACTAGAACTGTAAGTATTTATCTTTGGGAAAATAAGCTTTGGCAGGGTAGGGGACATGATCTTTTTCTTTGAATATTTGATGGGTGGTCATATGAAAGAGGGATCACACTTATTTGACCTCAGTGGGCAGAACCAAAACCAATCAGCAGAAGTTACAAGGAGATCAATTTCAACACAATGTAAAGGGGGGGAATCCTATCAGAGCTATCCAAAAATGCAATAGTCTGCTTTGATAGGTAATGAGTTCCCTGTCACTGGAAGTCTTCAAGTCGAGCTTGGATGACTGCTTGTCAGGGATGTCACAGGCAGGAATCATACTTGGAGTGGAAGTTAGACTTGGTGACTTTTGAGGTCTCTGCATTTCTATTATTCAAAATACACTGTTATCTATCCTATTTGGGAAATGGCTGTTCTAATTAATAATATTCAGATTAATTGAAAGCTCTACCCTTTACACACCTGGTGGAACAACCAGACTAGACAACTTGTCGATCTCTGAACATGCCCTGGAGTTTCCCACTTTGATGCCTTTGCTCAAGCTGTACCCTCTGCCTTGAAGATTCTTTCTTCCCTTCCAAATCTACAATAAAATTCTTACCCCTCTTTTAAGGTTCTTGAGTATCCATTCCTCAGTGGGAGTGATCTTTCCCTCCTTGGAATTCACATGGCAAGTTGTATCTCTCTCTTTATTGCATTTTCACATTCTCCCTTGTTTAAAGTTATTTATGTATATATGCTTCTCCCTTTACTGCCCTGTAGCACTCTGCAGACTATGTTTATTCTTCTTAGTGGCCTCCATAATGCAGGGCATGGGGCCTCAGACATAGTGGGCATTCAATAAATGTTTGTGGGATGAATGAGTGAATGCCACAGGCACATTAACAAATTCAGAGAATTCAAATATCATAAAAACTAAACGCTGAGCACTAAATTTCTGCTGAACCTAATTAACTTTCTCTTGGATGATTCTGAAGAACCCTCAGGATCTCCCTGTACTTCAAGATATTTATCATGGACAGCAAGCATAGCTGTATTGTATTTGTGTGATAGTTCTGCTTGATAGAGATTTCTGGTTAACTGAAATTTACTGCATAGGATCTTAACAGTTATGTACCACCTTTTTTTGTTTCTTTTCTTTCCTCTCTTCTCCTCTCTCCTTCCCTTCCCTTCTCTCCTCATTTCCTCTCTTCTTTTCTTTCTTTCTTTTTTCTCCCTTCCTCCCTTCCTTCCTTCCTTCCTTCCTTCCTCTTCCTTCTCTCCCTCTCCCTCTCTCTCTCTCTCTCTCTCTCTCTCTCTCTCTCTCTCTCTCTCTCTCTCTTTCAAAACTAAGGGCCCTTTGAAGATTACTAGAACACATTTCAAGGGCTTTGATTTCCCCTCTCATAGATAGGAATGCACCTGAGCTCATCAAAATGAGTCTGGTCCCATGTAGAAGCTTTCAGGTTCCAAGATCATCCCTAAGACATTGGAAGCTCATGGTAAACCACACTACATACTACAGCAAAGACTCCCTGGGGGCAATAGGGCTAGTTTGGAGCCTGTTGCTCTGTATTCCATCCTCCTCCTGACTCCATGGTTACTATCAAAGCACAAAAGAGGAAATTATGCAACTGGGCTCTCTGGGTTCCATCCTGGCGTATTCCAGACATGATGCACACTGCCACACTTTGCTGTTCATGGGCTGTGTGCTGCTGGACAAGTCACTTCAATGCTTTAAGTTTTAGTCCCCTGGCAGAGAGGCAGCTTAGGGTGTCGGTGCCCTGCTGTTAAGCTCCAATAGAGATGGGGGCGCTGCACTGCTTGAATGCCTGTGGGCTGTGTATTGACTTAAGGAACCACATGTCCACATTGGGTTTTTTTGGAGTTGTATTTTCTTAAGTGTTCCCCAGTCACAGTTTAATCTGTTTGGGCAGCCCTCAGGCATGTTGTGGGTTGTGTGTTTGACACCTCTGGTGGAGGGGATGAAATACCGGATTTTGGAATCCCAGGACCTAGATTCGAATCTTAGTTTTGTATTCTACTACCTGTGGGACTTTGGAGAACTCACCAGATCTCCCCATTTATAGCAGATATGCCTTGATTTTTTTATCTGTAAAAGGAGCAGGTTAAATCTTCTGGTTTCCAAGGTTCCTTCTAGCATCCTCTGATATTTAAAATGAAAGCTGTTGGGCAAGATGAGCTCTTAAGTTCTTTTCAGCACCAATGTTCTAGGATTTTCTTTTTCTAGGTAACCCTCATTGTAGGCTCACAGACGCACAAAGTACTAGAGCAGAGAGAAAATTTAGAGATTACATAATTTAACCACTGTCTTTTACAGGAGATGAGGCTGAGAAGAGCAGTCAGGGTGTGTAGTGCTCGTTGTCAGATAACATTTTACCTAATTTTCTGAACTTCAGGTCAGAGACCAGACTCACAGAAATTAGTAGAAGAAAGACTTGGTGGGTTTATTGTGGGACAATGAAGCAACCAAACCAAAAGCTCTCTGCCCCTCCCCAGCCCTTATCCTCATCCTTGTTACTCTTGGGACAGAGTACGCCCCTGAACACTGACTGTACCCGCTCCCACTCCACATAAGAATGTAAGTGCCAGCCCCAAACCTAAGACCATGGGCCCTGTGTTGGCATTTCTTGGCTGGAGCCAGGCAAGAGCAGTATATGTAGTGGTAGATCTAGGTGGCTGGAGGAAGAAGGGATTGTTTGGGTTTTTTTTCTCTTTTTAGCTCTGGGAATCACATTGCCGCATATAGGAAGTTGGAAGGGGTGACAGGTGTCAGTTAAGGGGATGGTAACTTGGTCTGATTAACATTCCCAGGATGCCTATGAAGTAGGTGGGGGCAGCCATGCCAGGAGTCTCCATGAAATATGAATGTGTCTGTTTCTATGTTCCTTCCTAGAGACTGGCCTTGGCACTGGGGAGATTGACACTTCTGTCCTTATAATTGGCCATCTCAAAGAACTGGGGGTTAGGTTGCCAGGCTTCAGTATGTGAGCAATTAAATTATACAGTCCTGAGTAGGAGATAAAATGAAACAAGTCGCCTAGGCCAGCCAGCATTACCAATGAGAAACCCAGAGCAGTGGCAAGATTGGAGAATGAGGAGGGGGCATTCTAGTCTCTTTGGGACTATAACACAACCAGATCTGCCCAGAAGACTCCAGTGAGCCAATGGAAGCAGCATTCAAGATCTGAGGTGGGCATCTCTGGAGGAACCAGTTAGAAAAGAGAGTGGAAGATTTCCAGGTTTGGTCCTTTGTGTGGAGGAGATTTAGTTTTGGGTCCCAGGATCATTTGCCCCACAAAAAAGATCCCCGGACTACAGAAAATAATTTGAAAGAGCTCTCTCTGTAGTCTGTGTGTGTGTGTGGGGGGGGGGTGTCCAACACCCATATGTTTCACCTGTGATACAAGGGGCTGTTTGCCAAGAAGAGAGATGCTTAATTTTCCTGGAAAGTTTCAGCTCTCCTGAGGAAGGAAACTGCCTTCCTGCCCATTGTCATAAGCAACAGGCTCCTGGTGAATGACAGGCTATGGTTCCTTTTATGAGTCAATCATTTCTTCTCCAATAGTAAATAACCAGCAAGAGAAACTGACCTCATGGTGTGTTATCTACCTTTGCAGGAAAAACTGGGGACAATTCAAATGACCAAATTCTCTTTGTTTCTCCAGACTGCTTTGAGATCTCATTGTCAGGGTTTTCCCACTATGAAGTCCGAACATTAGCTGCCACGTGGAGCATGGACTGTTACAGGGGTGAGGAATCTACTGCCCTGAGGTCACAAATGGCCGCACTTAGGACCTCGGAGGTCACATATGACCTTAAGTTCCCCATCCTGGGACTATTGGTTTCTAGGCAATTTCTTCTGGGAGAATGAAAATCTGTAGCCTTCCGAGCTGGGAGTCAGAGACCTGAGGCCTCATTTATATTTCATAATAATAATAGATCACAGTTATATAGCATTTTAAATCCTGTGAGGCAGGTGCTATTATCCTTCTCATTTTATTTTTTTATTTTTTATTTTTGCTTTTTGGAGGCCAATTGGAGTTAAGTGACTTGCCCAAAGTCACATGGCTAGTAAGTGTCTGAGGCCAAATTTGAACTCAGGTCCTCCTGACTCCAGGGCCAGTGCTCTATTCACTGCACCACCTAGCTGCCCTGATCCTTCTCATTTGATGCATGACGAGACTGTAGCTCAGAGGTTAAATGACTTTGCCCAGAGTCTCACAGGTATTTATTGAATGTCTGTCATGGGATGCAAACCCAGGATCTATTGACTTGACCATTAAAGTCATTCTGTGTAGACAGCCACCTATTTCACTTCTAGATAAGGCAAGCTCTACTTCTTCACTCACCTTTATAGAAATCCCAGTGAAGACTGATAAGGAAGAATGGAGCTGTCACGAATATTTCCTTATGATGTATGTAATAATCAACAAATAGTTATTGAGCACTTACTATTGGCCAGGCCCTATACTAAACAAAAAAGAAATTATAGGCAAGTTGGGGTAGGACAAAGAGTCTGAAAGAGGTCTGATCAGAGGCAGGAATGTGCCACTGCCCCCAATCAATTCAGAGAGTACTGACAACCAAGGGCTTGGGAAAGGTTTACCCCATTAGAGAAGGCAACAATTTGGGTTTTCATGAACCCCTCTGGAAGTCTGGTGCAGCCTATAGACCCCATCTCAGAATAATGGCTGTTGCCCTCATTGCTAACTCAATGGTTGTTGCCTTCAATGTTAACCCTCAATTAGAGACTAGTGAAAAATAAAGATGTAATATTTTTCCCCCATCTGACTTTATAGATTCCCTGAAATCTATCCATGGACGCCAGATTCAGAGCCTCTGCCCCAAATGATGGTACATGAGATAAGTTTTAGAGAAAGCCAGGGATTTCGAGAGGTGGAGATGAGGAATTCTAGACTTCAAAGAACAGCAAATTGGCCATTTGGGGCTTAACAGGAGAACTCAAGAGAGGCCAGTAATGTACAACATAACCTGGAAGGGGATCCTGCTGCACTATAATTTCTGCTTTTGTTCTTACATAGATTTGGACATCATTAGAATGCCAGAACTTACTGGTTAGCCAGGCATGGAACCCAGAAGGGGACAGTAAACCCCACCTCAACCTAAGTGGCTAAAAAGGGAAGTGATTTTCTAAATATGAATTCAAACCAAATGATCACAGAAGTGGAGGAGTCTGAGAATCCTGACCGCTGGGGAACCCAACTTTAGTTAATACTGTGAATAGCACATCCCAAGAGATGGTGAGCCAAAAAAGGCATGAGCTAAAAAGGAAACCCCCTAAATCTAAAAGGATTAGTGGAAACAGTTAAGGAATGTGGATTATTCTTATGGTTTTGTTGGCCACTCAATCAGTGACCTCAAACATAAGGACCATACCCACTGGTCTTACAATGCACCATGCTTGCTTATATATTTGCTCATTGTATCAGGGTATTCCCCTGTCTCTTATATCTTGGACAGAAAACCCAGAATAACATTTCCCCTGGCATCAGTCATAACTCGTGATTATTGATACCCGGCCCATGTTTCACAAAACATGGCTAGAACAAGAGGAATGAAACACCTTCAAATCAACTTTGTAAGAAAAATTCTGTCACAGAGGACTGGGGAGAGACGCTAAGACAGTGACTTTTTGTAGGAATACTGTGAGGCCACAGATGGAAGCAGGACTGGTCTAAAGAAGAGCTCACCTGAGATGTGACATTTGGGGGAAAGAAATCTGTCATCTGGTAGCTTCTTAGTTTAAGAATTTATTCCTGCTAATTGGGTACAAAGTCTACACTGCTGAAAGAATGGCAAGACACTAGTTACCCCAATCCCACATAAGCTCTGTGCAGAATAACTTTTCCTATTAAAAATAGTTATCTTTGTCATGATAGCTAGCTAGCTAGCTAGCTAGCTAAACAAACAGACAGGTGGGCAGGCAGGTGTCTAGACCATGCATCTATCAGATCTTTACTATGCTCCAGGCACTATGATAATTGCAAAATCAAAAAGCAAGCCAGAAAAACAGTTCCTGCCCTCAAGGAGCTTACATTTTAATGGGGAAAGGCATAAAGGAGAGCTGGAAGGACAAGGGAAAAGAACATACAACATGGTTTTGAGATGGAGGCCTGGCCTCCCAGAAGATAGGATGAAACCTCTCCTATCAGTACCCTGGATGGTTTCAGTGGTGAAATCCAAATTTTGCTTGGGGAAAAAAACGGCCCTGGTGTTGTTAATGGGTTAAACAAGAGATTAGGTTGGCTACTTCACAGACTCCTTGAAATCTATCCATGGACCCCAGGATAAGAATCCTTGTCTAAAATGAAAGTACAATCTTTTATTCATTTCTCAATTATCTGCCTTTCCTAGTCTTTATCTTGTAAACACATATGTAGCAGCAACCTCCCTTAAAGCATTCTTTGATTCTAAGCCAAGAATTGCTGAAAGATGGAAGACGTGAGGAGAGTGTGAGTCCAATTGACTTTGTTACTAATTGCTGTGCAACCCTAGGTCAACCACTGTTCCTTAGTGAATGGGGGTGAGATGTACAATGGTCAGTGAAGGATGGTGAGTATGACTATGGACCAAACCAAGGTACTTCCATAATTCCTCTGTTTCTCTGTTTTGAAAGAAAAAATAATCAGAGATAAAAAGAAGAACATTAAAGTAAACATGATAGATATGAGATAAAACAATTATAAATATGCTTGGAGCTTTATTATAAAGCTTTTTCATGTCACAAGATTACTGTGTATGTGAGATTGTCTTTAGGCACTATGGTAATGGAAACTGAACTCTCCAATGTTACTAATGATCTCTCAAATTTCATTTTATTTTGAAATGAAGATCATCTTTCTCTCCCTCCTATTGACCCCTCCCCTTGACAAAGCAAGAAAAACAAAACCCCACTTATAAGCATGTATAATTAAGCAAAACAAATTTTTGCATTGGTAGTGTAAAAAAAAAGTCTCAATCTGCATCAATGATCTCTTAATTGCCAAATCCAATGCCCTTTTCTCAGTCCTTTCTCCTAAATCTCTCTGAAGCATTTTACACTGTCAATAATCCTCCCTTTCTCCTAGACACTTATCCCTGGGTTTCCATGACATTGCTCTTTCCTGGTTTTCCTCCAGCTTGTCTGGATGCTTCTTGGTCTCCTTTGTTTCATCATCTATGTTTCATCATCTATCCATGGACTCCCCCAGTGTGTGTAGGTACTCTGAACTCTGTTCTGCGCCCTCTTCTCTTCTTTTTCTGCACTTTCTCTTTTGGTAATCTCAGTAGCTCCCATTGGTCCAATCCTCATCTCTGGGTAGATGACACCCAGATCCATGTATCTAGTCCCAGTTTCTCCTCTGAACTCCAGTTCCACATCACCAAGTGGACATGCTGTAACCATCTTACACTCTCAATATCCAAAACAGAATCTCTCTCTCCCTCCCAATCCTTACCTTCTTCCTAGTTTCCCTATTTCCATCAAGAGCACCATCATCCTTTCTGTCACTCAGATTTACAAGCTTGGAGCCATCCTTACCTCTTCTTCAACTTCTCATCCCTAACCATTTGCCAGGTCTTGTAGCTTTTACTCCCACAATGCATCTTGCACCTGCCTGCTTCTGTTCTCTCCCACAACCATCACCAACAGAGTTCAAGACCATTACCGTTTCTTGCCTGGGGGATTGCAGTAATCTCCCTATTAGTCTGCTCACTTCAGGTGTCTCCCCAGTCTGATCAGCTTCCCACACAACTTGCTACAGTTATATTGTTGAGAATACATATCTGACTAAGCCACAGTCTAATTCATGAAATTCTCATGGCTCTCTCTTGCTTTTGGGATACAGTACAGACTCCTCTGTTGGGCTTTCAGTGCCTTTGACCATCTGTCTCTGGCCTACCTTTCCAGGTTTATTTCATATTATTCTCTTCCATGAACCCTGTATTGTGACCCATTTGGGTTATTTGCTGGTCCTCAGGAATGGCAGCCAATGTCTTCTCTCTGTGTTCCCTTTCTGCACTCCTTTCTCACCTCTGCCTCATAGAATCCCAACCATCTTTCAAAAGTCAGATAAAAATGCCACCTCCTTCAGGAAACCTATCCTGGCCCCCTAGTTACTTGATGAATGAATGAAATTGCTTTGTAGCTACTCAGTATCCATTTTGTATTTAGCTTTCTGTGAATGAGATTGTTTCCTCCCACTAGAATATAAGCTTTCTGATGGGAGGGACAATTTTATTTTTGTCTTTATATGCTCCAGCACTTTTCACAGTCCCTGGCATATAGTAGAAACTTAACGTGTTTGTTGAATGAGTGAACGAACCCTCTTATTTGGAGATGTACAATGAACTTGCCTTCCACTGAATCCCACTTTAGAGTTAATAGATTTATAGCAATTTCCCAGCTCATTGCTGCCATTGTCAACATTCCTATGAATAATAATTTTTACTGAGAACCAAAAATCTTCCAGATAGCATTGAGAACCTGTGTCAGGGGATAAATTTCAATGCAGTTTTTATCGAGTGGATTTACAGTCTAATTCTGGCAAAGTTAGATGAGATCAATGATGACAGGAAGCAGAGTAAAGAAAGGAACTGAGGCAGCTGTGGTATCTCTATCTGTGTGTTTCACAGAAGCAGCCAGGCCTATTCTGCCAAGTGAATTGAGGCAGAAGGAAAGCTAGTAGATTCCTTTGCTCTTGAACCATTAGAATGGTTAGGAGGCACTAAGAGTACTGGATCCTCAGAGTGGTTCCATTGCTGACCTGCTGAGTGACCTCCACACAAGTTGCTTACCTTCTACATGGCTTCCTCTGATACTTTCAATATCAAGGTCTTGGTGTTAGCTCAAGTCTAGTTCTGTTAACATGGGAGAAAGACGTATATATTCCTTGAGGCATTGTCGAGCATTGGAAGGAGCACTGGACTTCCAGTCATGGAACCTGAGTGTGAATGCCAGCTGTGCTACTTATTACCAATATGACCTTGGACAAGTCTTTTAACATCTCTGTGACTCAGTTTCCTCATATATAAAATAATGTGATTGAAATAGATGGTCTCTAAGGTCCTTTCTTTCTAGCCCTTTACATATGATCTCCATCTCCTCTCATTCAGCTATATTGCCTTTCCTGCAATGCTAACATATGATCTCATATTATTATATAACTGTTTTATTCATGTATATCCTCTGTCCAAATAGACTAAAATTTCTTTTCAAAGAGCAATTGTGTCTTCTACTTCTTTTCAGTCTCCCAAGCACCCAGCATAGTCACATAGAAGGTGATCAGTGAATGCTTACAGAATTGAACAAAATAAAATGGACTCCCCCAAACTACGTGATGTGAAGAGGCAAAACTGGGCTTAATTTCCATAAAAGATTCTTAGCTATCCCAGAATACGGAATACTTTTCTATTCTTATGGATGGTAGATATCAAATCTAAGCCTTTTTCAACTGGAAATATAAGAACTGAAACATCTTGCCCTGGAGGAAATAATGAGAAGGTCTCATAAGACTTCTTCCCAACCAGAGAAGGAGAATATGATTCTCTCCATGACTATCTAGAAGTTTTAATGGGACCTCCTCATATGGGGCTTCTCATTCATTCATTCATTCAACTCTTATTGAGGTAGTTATATGCATGTCTAGTACTGGGAGATGACAGAGAAATGCTATCCCTTCCTTCTAAGGAACTTGTCATTTATTTGGGAAGACAGAAAACTCACTTTAAAGCTTTTAGAAGAGAGGGAACATATCTTGCATTTCTAATGTTTCCTCCATGGCTCCCACACAGTGCTGGGCACATAGTAGATACTCTTCCATGGCACACAGTAAGTAGGCTTTCAATTGAAAGACTTAATTGATTAACATGAAGCAACTAGAGAGCCAAGGTATGAGACACTTGTTTGTATACATTAATCCTGAGACTTAAACGTGTCAGAAAAATTATTGAAGGCTAGGATTGGTCCTCTATTTTGAGGTGAGAAGGGGAATGCATTACCAAAAAATGAATTGTAGTGTGTAGAATGGAAAGCAGCTCTGGCTTTAGGTACATACTAATCCTGGGACTGCTTGAAATTGTTTTCTTTGGAACTCCAGGTTCCAGAAAGGGACAACAGGGATTAATGTATGGAGGAACATTGGACTAGGAAATAAGAAACCTGCATCTTATTTTTAGCTTTATTCAAGGTACAGGGCCAACTCCCTGAGGAACAATACAAAAGAATTCAATAAATAATTGTTAACTTCATGCTCATTGTACATAGGAATAGTTCTTCCATTCCCATCTCATATACCATCCCAGTTTCATTTTGAGGATTTCAGATGTGTGTCTCTGTAGTCCTCACTAAGGGTTTTACTTCGTCCAAAGCCTTTCCTGATGCACCCAGGCTAGTGTTCTACTACTTGCTTCAGCATAAAAATCACCAAATATATATTTTATATCTATTTCTTTTTGTATATTTTTTTCTACAGTAGGATATAA
Organism: Pseudochirops cupreus; assembly: GCA_028627135.1. Classification (NCBI taxonomy): domain Eukaryota; kingdom Metazoa; phylum Chordata; class Mammalia; order Diprotodontia; family Pseudocheiridae; genus Pseudochirops; species Pseudochirops cupreus. The sequence continues at coordinate 356,525,951 of CM053584.1, forward strand.
GTTGCTTGAGAGCAGAGTTCAATAAATGATGAAGTGAAGCCTGGATTTATTTATAACACAAATGACAAATTTATAATTGACGATTTTATATCATCAAACTACGGTTTATCATCATACCACTTAAGAAGGGATAGGAAGTTGATCAACACCAGAGTTTGAGGAATTTTGCCAAAAAAGAGTTTCAACATTTTCATTTTTGTCTTTGCATCTCCAGCATCCAGCATGGTGCCTGATCAACCATCAAACAACTAATCAAGACATTTTTAAAATGCCTACTGTATATCAGGTAGAGGCAGCCATGGTACAACGCACAGAGAGTTAATCTTGAAGTCAGAAAAACCTGGTACCCTGACACATACTGGTTGTGTGACTCTGGGCAAATCACTTAACCTCTTTGTGCTCTAGCCAACTTATTAAGATTATAATTTCCATAAAAGATTCTGATCTGCATTGGTCCAGGGAGTTTTCTCACCTAAGAGTCCCTTTTATCAATGAAATCACAGGTCCAGTCTCTTCCATCAGACTTTGCAGATACAGAAAAAAAGCAAAATAGACTTTGTGCTCAAGGAACCAGAAATTTGCTTGATACTACATGTTCATAGATAAATAAATACAGGACATATACAAAAGAAATATACTGTGATGGGGGCAAGGAAGAAGAAACTAATGATGAGGCTCTCAGAAAAGATTTCTTGATACTTAAGTTGAACCTGGAAGAGAGCCAAGGTTTCTAAGGGGTAGCTAGCTGGCAAAATGAAGAGAGCACTGAACCTGGAGTCACAATAGACCTGAGTTCAAATCCTGCCTCAGACATTTCCTAACTTGTGACCTTGGGCAAGTCACTTAACCTTTGTTTATCTCATATTCCTCAATTGTATAATGAGTATAATAACAGCACCCACCTCACAAGATTGCTGTGGACCTTAAATGAGATAATATTTGTAAAGTGCAGTGCCTGGCATATAGCAGGAGTTATATACATTCAGAGAAGAGGATTTCAACCGTGGGAGCAGCTTATTCAAAGCATGGATTTGAGAGATGGACTGTTATGAATGAGTAACAGCATCAAGGAGGCCAAATTAGCTGAGGCATAATATATGTGAGTGGCAATGTAATTATCATGGAAAGATGGATCAGAGACAGATTGTGAAGAGTTTAAAATACCAGAGTTGTTTAAATTTATCCTAATGATAATGGGGAGCCATGGAAGCTTTTTGAGCAGTAGAGTGACATGATGAGATCTGCATTTTAGGAATATTCATTAGGAAGCTATGTTGAAAATACATTGGAGAAGGGAGAGACTGGATTAGGGAAGCAATAGTCCAGGTGAAAAGTGATAAAGACCCAAACATGGTAGCATGCCTAGAGGTAAGGGATGGATACTGTAATCAAAAAGACTTCCATGTGTCTCTGGCATTTCAGCAAAGATTGTGGGTAATTTCCGATGAGTAGCAATGTGATCAATAACACCTGTCTCTGGGCCTTTTCACATTTGAGCAGCTGTCAGATGGTAGCAATTTGGGGCTCCTTTTGACCGCATCTGAGTGCAAGCCAGGGAATCAAAGATGAAAGGTCTTTCCTATTTCCTGCTTCTAGGACCAGTAAGAATCTTCCCTACCCCCACAGCCTTCCTCCAACCAGCTTCCCTCTCCTCTGATGAAGAATCATCCCTAATAACTTCCTTCCTGGGTTTCTAAGACATTCCACTGCTGTAAATATTTCTTATTTATTCTAGGTGGGATTCCTGAGACCTTAAGGGAGTTAGGAATAAGGTTTCTTGGCAGCCATGGCAAGTATCACATCCTTTAGCAGGAATTCTTTTTATTCTTTCTGAGGAACTCATAAGAAATGACAAACTGAACACTGAATGTAAAACTTGTAGAGGATAGGAGATAGTGACTGGTGACCTCCTGTTAATCTAAAAAATTATTCTTTCAATTAACCAGCATGTCTCCTTCAATCTCCCCTTCTGCTACCTTTAAAAAAAGAAAGAGGGAAAAAACAAAGTCATTGTAACAAACACGAATAGTTGAACAAAACAAATTCCAGCACTAATCATGTTTAAATGTACTTGTCTCTCTCTGCATCTTGAATCTATCACCTCTCAGCTAGGAAGTAAGTAACATGCTTTATCATTGGTCCTCTTGAATCATGGTTGGTTATTGTATCGATCAGAGTTCTTAGGTCTTTTGTAACTCCTTGTTTTTACAATGTCATTATTTGTATAAATTGTTCTTGTGGTTTGGCTCATTTCACTTCTGCAGAAAAGTTTGAAATAATCTGAAATTCACTTCTCTATTTTTAATCTATTTTCCTTTTCTCCCTTCTTGCCTCTTTTCCTTTTTACATTCTCTCGTCTTCCTCTTTTTATCCTTCTTCTTGCTTCTTTCTTCTGCTGCTTTCTCTTTTCCTCCTTCCCTTGATTATCTTCCTCTGTCCAACCTTTCTTCTCTTTCCCACTCTCCTTCCGCTTATAAAGCATTAAAACCCTTCAAATGTGAAATATTTGGTAACTGTAAGAGGTAGAGAATTGGCTTTGGTGGCAGAAAATGTTTTTGCAGAAAGAAAAATACAAATCAATTTGTGAAAGATATAAAGTATTAACTTCTATATGCAAACAATTCAGGTGGAGAAAGGGTAGAAAAAAGGGCTTTTGTTTATGGAAAAATTAATATTATTTAAGTATGAAAAAATCCCTACCATTTTTCTATTGAACAGATGGCTAGGAAGACTGAAGAGAGAACTGACAGGATATATTTGAAGACAGAGAAATGCCTGAGACCACAGGACATTGTGGTCCCTCTGCTTATTTGTTTGTAACTGTTTTTAGAGTTTGTGAAGTTAAAACTCCTAAAGTAGTAAATCAAATAATTGTATAGAAGCTACAGGATGATTAAATAAAGATTGCTACTTTTATAACTAACATAAAGTAGATGAGTCACTGAGTATCAAGAGAACCTGATTTGAGGCCCTTAAGTATGTTGAAAAACCAGCAGACAAGAGGATGGAAGGAGCAGGTTAGAAATCATAAGATGAAGCCTCTCAGGGGTGCTGATTGCTTTCTACTGCTGTCTCTGGTTTGATAGAAGCAGAAGGCGAGGGAAGGGCTTTTCAGGGCTTTGGAATAGACTTGAAACTGATTGGATAATAAACAACATTCTGTGGAGTGGAGAACTAACTGGGCTCATCTGCCTTGCCCAGATAGCCAACCCAAAGGGTTTTGCTATAATCTCTGCTTTTCAGATACAGGATTCAGTGGGTTAATATAAAATCAGTGAGTTGGTTTGTTTGCTCTGGAGCTCTTCAGTTTGCTAACTTAAGGGAACTGCTTATCATTATAATAGAACAAAAGGTGAACATTTATCAGAGAAGCCCCTTTGTCTGGTATAGACTGTTTATGAAGGAATTCTGGATGTCCAGGACTGAAATCTAGCATCACAAGTTATCTTGAGCATCTGAATATCTTCATTCATGTGACTCCCTGCTAAGTTTCTACACATATGTGCCCACTTTCTCCTATCAATAATGTTTGCACTGGTTGGAGAGTGTGACCCAGATTTATAGGTTGACAACAATGTATTAATTATTCCTGCATTGCTTTATATTAAGTAAATGATATATCAACTTGTTGATTTTACCTTATTATTAAATAAATGTTTTATGTTGGATAATTAATGATGTCATTATTGCGAATGACCACTTTTGTATAGAGGGAAAACACACTGATACAAGCTTAGGTGCTACAGTAATGATAAGAAAGATTGTATTCCCTCACAACAGGGTTACCCTTATACCCCAAGAGAGTCTGAAATGTAGCTGCATTATAGTAGTCCCTCTCTGGGAACCCCAAACTACCACAGTGAAGGAAGATTGGGATAAGCAAGCCAACCTAGACAGTGAGTGGTCCATAGGTATGCCATGAAGAGGTTACACTCTTTTGTATTTCATCTTCTCTTCTTTCTTCTTCCTTTTCTTTTCACTGTTTTTGTTTGTCTTCTGTCTCTTCCTCGTACTTTTATATTCTCACTTTCCTTCCCGCTGTCTTACCCTATTCTTCCCTTTCTTCTTTCCTTCTACTCTCTGTCTTCCTGCTAAAACATCCTCCCTCGGGGCTGCCAGCCGTGTGTGTGTGTGTGTGTGTGTGTGTGTGTGTGTGTGTGTGTGTGTGTGTGTGTGTGTGTGTGTGTATGTGTAGCAGCCTTGATACGTTATCTCTGGAGGTGTTAAAGAATGTGTGGGTGCAGAAGAGTTGACAGACCATTTAAATTCCTTATCTTCTCACTCACTTTTCCTTTTTGGTGAACTCTCCACAATTTTCCACATTTGGAGTGCTAAGGAGAAGGACCCTTCACCAGCTAAGGAAAGGGAAAGTTAACTACTCTTAGAAATGAAAAAGCAGAAGCTAATAACCTAGAGTCCCTCTACATTATGGAGACAGACTGGTTGCCTACCTCATTCAGTAACCAGTCACCAAATTGTCTTCTTTCCTTCCTTCCTTCCTTCCTTCCTTCCTTCCTTCCTTCCTTCCTTCCTCCTCCTTCTCCTCCTTTTCCTCCTCCTCCTCCTCCTCCTTCTTTCCTTCCTTCTTTCCTTTCTTTCTTTCACCTTCCTTCCTTCCTCTCCTTCCTTCCTTCCTTCTTTATTTTAACTAGACTATGAGTTTCCTAAGGTTAGGAAAGAGTTTTATTCATCCTCATATCCTCCAAAGTGCTTTATACTTAGGAGGCACTAAAATAATAAACATTTGTTGAATGAATGAAGTCAATGAATGAATCAACTACATTTCCAGTGCTATGTTTTATGCCCGGTGCCATACTAAGGATAATATAGTGAAAATAGCCCTGGATTTGGTGTCAAAAAAAAACTGATTTTAGTCATAGTTCTAGCATTACAAGCAGTGAAATTTTTAAAAAGTCATTTAACTTTTGTGAGCCTCAGTTTTTTTCATCTGTAAAATAGGGATAACATTGCTTCTCAGCTTTATTGTGAGGCTCATGTTGTTACCTATGTATATGGGTGCTGCCAAAAAGTCAACTAATAAAGGATCCCCCACACCCTTCCTGAAAAGCAGCCTGGCATCACTGATAGAGGACCAAGTGAGGTTTTAGAAAGAAGTTTTATTTTGGCTACATACTAACATTTCCTTCCTTCCTTCTTTCCTTCCTTCCTTCCTTCCTTCCTTCTTCCTTCCTTCCTTCCTTTTTTCCTTCCTTCCTTCTTTCCTTCCTCCTTCCCTCCCTTCCTTCCTTCTTCCCTCCCCCCTCTCTCTTTCTCTCTCTCTCTCCCTCCCTCCTCTCTCTCTAACAATTAAAGTTCCTAGTGGTTCACTAAAATGTCAATTATATAAGAAGTCAAATTCTCCCCAGAACCCAGCAAATTCCTGACATTTAAAACCCTCAGAGCTTTCTCATGTGAACATTTCCTGATTTTATGTCTATTATGTAGTTGTTTTTTTTAACCAAAGTATGGATCTTTTTATCTTTTTTCCTTTGAAATTTTACTTTATTTGATTTGGTCAATTTCTAGCTTGTCAAGAACTTTCAGGATCCGTTGTGTAAACAATCCTGTCCAGCTTTGTGCCATTGTTTAATTTTAAAAACCTGCTATCTATGCCTTAAGTCATATATTTTACAAAAGTGTCAAACAGAACAGGCACAGGGCTGTGCTGGAGCCAGTTTGAGCTGGCTCTCTAGAAACATCGCTCAATTTATTTACACCTTGGAAATTGGCAAATCCTACAAATCAGAGCTCATTTATTGTTTTTGTTGATTGTGTAGTCTTAAGAAAGCAGTGAGGAAAACCCTAGCAATGCTGATTAAACTTGGAAGTCAATTGTACATTTTCTTTTTTTTTTTTAAGGATAGCTGGTTGTTAAACATTTACCAGCAAGCCCTTGGAACAGGGCTAAGGACAGGCCCCGTAGGCAGAGCAGTAGAGGCTTTCCTTCAGATTGATATGAAAACACTTATTAAATCTCTACTATGTCCAAGGCACCATATGGTACAGTGAAAAGAGCATTTTTTAGGAAATTTGAGTTCAAATCCCAGTTCTGTTATATCCATCTAAGGCAAGGTTGTGAGCCTTAGTTTCCTGGTAATTGGTGGTGCCATGGATAACTGGGCCTGGAATCAGGAAATCGTTTCAGCCATGTCCGACTCTTCATGACCCTGTGTGTGGTTTTCTTGGCAAAGACACTGGAGCAGTTTGCCATTTCTTTCTCCAGCTCATTTTACAGATGAGGAAACTGAGGCAAACAGGATTAAGTGACTTGTCCGGGTTCACACAGCTAGGAAGTATCTGAGACTGGATTTGAACTCAGGGAGATGAGTCTTCTTTACTTCAGGCCCAGGGCTCTATCCACTGCTCCACTTAGCTTCCCCCAAGTCAGAAAGATCTGAGTTTAAATCTGGCTTCAGATACTTTACTACATGTGTGACTCTGGGCAAGTTATTTACCTCTGTCTACCTCAGCTTCCTCAACTGTAAAATTGGGATAATAATAGTACCTACTTCCCAGGGTTGTTGTAAAGATCAAATGAAATAATATTTATAAAGCACTTAGCATAGTGCTTAGCACACAGTAGGTTCTTAATAACATCATGTTTCCTTCCTTCCTTCTTTTGCTGTAAAATGTAGGTTTTGGATTAGATGAAGGGAGAAAAATATTTCAAGTGACCAAGAACTATAAGTGACCCTTCTGTTACACAGGTGTCCTACACTTGTCCCTTACTATGATTTTACTGTAGGTATGAGTTCATTCTCCCCAGGAGCCTTATATGTGAAAGGGGGGAGTACATCCCTATTTTTGAGAGAACTGTTTTTGTAACAATTGTCCGTGCTATACTTGCTTAGTCAATACCCTTTCTAAAAGTTAAGTCTGATAATCAATGGGAAGCACACCAGTGGGGGCTTGTGATTTTCAGTACTAGAAATCCCATCAACCTTTAGGGAGAATCAGTAGGTATCTTTCAGGGAACTAACCCTACAACTGGAGTGAGAAGTTGGGGAAGAGGCCTTGGAGAGGGTGCTACAAGAGGTAATAAAAATATTATGGACAAAGAAACTGAAGCTCAGAGAGTAGTTAGGGCAGGATTAGGTGGTGCATACATGGAAGTGCTTTTACTTGAACTCTGGTCTTTGGATTCCAAGTTCAATGCTTACTCCACTATCCTTTAAGGTTAATAACTGAAAACAGCATACTGAGGGACCACCTCCTAGGGGAATTTGCATTTTAAAAGAAGTCATTTTGTTCTGGATCTGTGGCTTAGTCAACAGAAAGCTGGCTTTAGAGTTGAAAAAACTTGGATTCAAGGTTATTAACTGTGATCCTGGGTCCTTGACACCTATCCAAGCTCCCACTAAGAAACTTCCAAACATCCAGCCAAAAGACGATATAGAATGATCCATTGTTAATCCTGGAAAGGACCTATAAGGATTCTAGTCTTAACCCTTCTTACTTGAGAGTTGAGAAACCAGTGGCCCAGGGGTGTCAAGTTATTTGCTCGATATCACACAGCTAGTTAGGGACCCAACTGAGACAAAACATGTGGTCTCCTGACTCTCAGTCCAGTGAGCTTTCTATTAAACCACTCAAGGGTATTGCCTTAAACCCAAGTAATAAAGCTCTAATAATAAAATTTCAATTTCAGATAATGAATGCGTGGAAGCCTTCCCTGTACTCTTCTAATAATGATAATAAAATTAATAACAGGCTAAATTTATCTACCGTAGTATACTATAGTAACAAAACACTTTGCATCCATAGCAGGATAATAGACCTAGAAGGCTTGAGAGCTCATCTAATGCAACCCCCTCATTTTACAAAAAAGAACACAGACAGGTTAAGATTCTTGCTCAATGTCACATGGGCAGTAAATAGCAAAGCCTGTATTCAAAGCCAGGCTTTCTTCAAATCTAGTATTCTTTCATTCTATGCCTTATTTAATTTGATCTTTGCAGCAATGGTGGGTGGAAGAGAGGGAGAGGAGGCTTGAAGAGATTGTTATTGCCCATTTTATGGATAATTGTGGCTCAGAAAGCTAAAGCTACTTTTTAAAAGTTACACCCTTAGCAAGTGAATTTGAACTCAAACCCAGGTCCATTGCTCTTAAATTTCACCATATAGGCATTGTCCAGTTGTGTCTGAATCTTCATGACCCCATTTGAGTTTTTCTTAGCAAAGATACTAGAGTGGCTTGCCATGTCCTTCTCTAGCTCACTTGATGGATGAGGAAACTGAGGCAAAGAGTTAAGTGATTTGCCCAGGGTCACATAGCTGGTAAGGGTCTGAGGCCAGATTTCAACTCAGGAAGATGTGTGTTCCCAACTCCAGGTCTGGCACTCTATCTACTGTACCACCTAGTTGCCCTACAGTAGGCTTCCCTTACTCTGTTGACCCTTGAGTCAGGTCAAGAGGATGCCATGGAGAGGATAAGTCATTTACCCAGAGGCATAGAGGAAGTATGTGTCAGGGACAGGACTTGAACCCAGGCCTCTTTGACACATGTTCATCCACTTCTTTGATGACTATTTATGGGGATGTCTGCTGTTTCCCAGAAGAGTATCATTTGGGCTGATCCCTTCTGGGCCCCTGTGTTTTCAGGTGCAGGGTGAAGGCTGTCAGCAGCAGACTCCCTCCAAGCATAGTTTTCTCATCTCCTGTGACTCTCTTAAATATTACTTCCCATCCTCCCCAGGAAGCTCTGTCTTTTAGCTGATGAACTTGCCAGGAGATTTTTTTCTCTGGGAATTCTTCCAGGCCCTGCCACTTCCAGGCCACAAGGCCTGCAGACACAGCCTTTGTTCCTCTAGCGGCAGGACAGCCAACCCTGTCACAGATTAACAGCCCCTTGGCTTTCTGTTGGGCTGCTGGAGCTGGTCTTCCTCATCCACACCTTCTCAGAGGAGCTTTAGCTGTTGCCTGGGGAATGGGAAGCAAGCAACCTGCTGACACAGTAGGGCTTCTAGATAGAGGGGAGCATTTTCTTTTGGTTCAGCACATCTTGGGGGCTCTTTACTCTTTGCAGCAAGCTAAGCAGGACAAAGCCCTCCAACAGCTGGTGGGGAGAAATTTCATGACCCTTCCCCCTTCCCTCCCACCATAGCCCTCTGACACATTTAAGAATATGTCAGAGCACCAACTGGAACCACTATTAACTCTGACCCCAGGTAGCTCAAGGTAGGCCTAGAATAGGAACTGCAAAGGAAATTCAGATTGGGAGGCCCAGTGATACTGAAATATTCCAAGGCATCCTCCCTACCTCACTATTTCAGGAAGGGCCCCAACCTCTTCCTTCTTCACCAGTCTTATTTTTCCCCTGGGATTTTTCTCTCCTCATTGATGATTCCCTCCCCAGGACCACCATTTTAGGAAAGGGCCCAGCTATGCTTCACCTCATTCAAGCCTGGATTCTCTCCAGATTCCTTTGTGATTTCCCCATTATCCTTTCTCTTCCCTAAATCCCCTCCTAGCTCCCCTTTATACTCTATTTCTTCCATTAGAAAGTAAGCTCCTTGAGGTCAGGAACTGACTTGTTTGCTCGGATTTGCACCCCACAACTATGAGTGATAAGGAGACCCGGGCAGTCATTGGTGTGCATAGCCCCACAACACCCACAGACAGTGCTAGGAGTAAGTTAGATACCTTACCCAGTTGTCTCCCTACCCTATCACAGGGCCTGAAATTCAGTCACTAAGGATGTATAACTCCAGGATATAATAGAAAAAATCAGGAGTCTTTCAGTTATGTCCAAGTTTTCTTGGCAAAGGTACAGGAGTGGTTCACTATTTCCTTCTCCAGCTCATTTTACAGTTGAGGAAACTGAGGCAAAAAAAGTTAAGTGACTTGCTCAGGGTCACACACCTAGTAAGTGTCTGAGGCTGGATTTGAACTCAGGAAGATGAGTCTTCCTCACTCCAGGTCCTCTATGCACTGTGCCACCTACCCTTGGGGTTTGGACTCAAATCTCATTCCACCCCAGAGTAGCGTAATCTATTGCCTAGTCACAACCTCTTAGCCTCAGTTTCCTCATACGTACAATGGAGATAACAATACTTGGATTATCAATTTTATGAGATTGTTTTGGGGAAAGAACACTGTAAATCATAATAGGCTCCCTCTCGAAGGCTGTGAGAGATGGTGTGGAGGTAGAATCCATAAGACTTTTGAAAACTTGGGTTTGAATCTCATCTCAGATCCTTTCCTAGCTGTGTGACCTTGGGTGAATCATGTAATGTTTCTGGATCTCAGGATCCTCATACATCCAAAGAGAGAGCGGGTGGGATTCTGTGACCTGGATGGTCCCTCCTGGTTCCAAATTTGTGCTCCTTCCTATCACTGTGGGTCCAGAGAGAGGGAAAATCCAATGACAATTCCAAGGTTGAGAATATGGAAGAATTAGGTGGTCTCCTCAAGAGAAACAGGAAAATTTAGGAACGGTTTCAGGGACATGCATAAGAAGCACCATTTTGGACATGGTAAATTTGAGATGCCTGTGGCACATCCAGGCAGAGATGCCTAGCAGGGGAGAGAATGCTGTTGATTGGGGATGAAATGAGGAAAATAATATTTGGATTGTTGATTTCACATGTCTATTCTCAGAAAATCATTTTTAAAAGTGCTGAGCTATTAGCATTATTGTTATTATTCAAGAATCCTCTATTAAAATGCAAATAACCCCAGGGGAGAGAATATTTTAAGCCATTATCCGCTGCGGGGTTGGGGACATTCATTAGCTGACCACTGACTGTCTGAGAGCAAAAAAGTCCACAGGAGCGTCTGGGGTGTGGGCCCCCGATGAGCTCGGTATGGAGGAATTGGGGGCATTCCTGAGCTACCTGGCTGGCGCTCATCGCTCCGCGGGGGAGCCCAGCCCATCAGGCAGGATCCAGCTAATGACAGCCGCTGATGTCTGCCTACCACTTGACGTTTCCCATGAGCCCTTTGAATGTTCAGCGGCAGCCCAGTGAGGGCTTATAGATACCAAAGGTCTTATTATCCCTACTCCACAGTTTAGGAATCCCAGATTGAGAGGGGTTAAGTGGTTTGCCCATTGTCACACAGCAAGGGAGTATCTGAGACAAAATTGGAGCCTAGTTTTATCCTGGCTCACAATATCCTTTTAAACACACCACATTTATGTCTTAGGTCTTGGCCCAAGACCCACAGGTAAGAAGCCAAGGTCGTTGTTACAGTTGCTTTAATAAAGAGGTACTTAGGTGTCACAGTGGATCTGAGGTCAGGAAGACGTGATTTCAAATCTAATCTCAGACACTTACTAGCTGTGTGACCCTGGGCAAGTCACTTAACCCCTGTTTGCCTCTGTTTTCTCATCTGTAAAATGGGGATAATAGTAGTACCTCCTTCCCAGGGTTGCTGTGAGGATCAGACGAGGTAATACTTATAAAGCACTTAGCCCAGTGGCTGGTTTATAGTAAATGCTATATAAATGTGCTATTATTGTCCTAATTGTTACCTAGATACCACAATGGCATAGAGCATTGGACCTGAGTCAGGAAGGTCCGAATTCAAATCCAGCTTCGAACACAGCAGCTGTGTGATTGAGCAGGCCATTTGACCCCTCTCTGCCTCAGTTTCTTTATCTGTAAATTGGGGATGATAATAGCACCCATCTCCCAGGGTTGTTGTGGGTTGTTGCATCATCCTTCCGTGCAGCCTCCCAGCACTGAAACCTCATTTGTCAGTCTCTCTACCCTCTGTCTCCACCCCATTAGGAATAGATTGTTGGGATAGATAGTCATTGTTGGGATGTATGCGCTAGAAACTCAAGGAATCAGGAAAGGTTCCATGTAGAAAAGGTACTTGAGTTTGAAGGAAATTCAGGATTCTAAATGGCAGAGGTAAGGAGAGAGCACATTTGGAGGGACAGAACCCATGGAAAGTCACAAGCCCAGGAGATGAACTGGTTGAATGAACCACAGTTGGGTTGGACCATCGTGTTTGTAAAGGGGAATAATGTGTAACAAGTAAGGAAAGGTATGTAGGTTGGGGTGAGGTCATGAATGACTTTAGGTACCAAACAGATATTTAATATGAGAGGCAATAGGGAGCCAGAGGAGTTTATTGAGGAGGGGAGTGACATGGTCAGACTTCAGCAAAATCTTTTTGGCAGCTGGAGAGGGTAGAGATGTGAAGCAGAAAGACCGATTCAGTCTCTGGGATTCCAGGTTATTATTATATGATTAAGCCCTATGATTTTATTTTTCAAATGCTGGAGTTCTTCACACTCCACTTCCTGCCACAGTCCTCTCCCTGCTGTTGGGGAACAATAGACCTTCAGGATTGATGAGAAATTGATGAACTGGAGCTATCAGCCCATCCAGTAGCTGGTGCTGAGACGAGTGGCAGAATCTGACGGCCACTTTACCTGGATGTGATGGGGAAGAGGCCACTTCCGAGGTAGAGACAACATGGCATTTATAGACAATTATAACAGGTTGAAAAAAAGCAGTAGGCATAGACCGCTGCTTTGGGCAGAATGATTCTTATCCCTGCGAAAAGCTTCTTTCAGCTCAAATGCTTTAAAAATAATGGACTGCCTCCCATTGAACAGAAAGCAGTTAAGTCAATCAGCTTTGGAAGTGATTTTTCTGAACTCTCTGTGGACCACTGGGGTCTGATGAGAAGCCACCCTCTCTTTGTCCCCAGTAGAGTATAATGGCTTTGAAATTCCCCCTAATGACAGCTTTGCTCAGCAAGCAGAAGAAAGGACATAGGATTTGGGGTAGAGGGGAAAGAAAATGGGATTAGGAGTTGAAACTAGCGTTAGAATCCTGGCTCTGCTTTTTCCTTCTGTTTTTCTGACACTGGACAAGTTATTTCACATTTCTAGGCCTTAGTTTACTCATAAGGAGTAAAAAGGGAGAGGTCAGAACAGATGACCCAGAAGGTTCCTTCTGGCTCTCAGTCTATGAGCATTTGACAAAGTGATGTCTGAAGCAATTCCTTAAATCTAGTGCCATCCTATGACTTTAACCCCCTGAGTTCTCCTACTAACCGAATATATGAGTCATGAGAAATCAATTCATTTTTCTGATCCTCAGTATACCTACCTGGCAAATGGAGTCAGTCTCATTTTACTTTTCTTTAATCAATAAGCTCCTAGAAGGGCATGAATTCTAGTCTGTAGGTATATACCTACAAGGTAGAGTGTGCAAGAAATGGACTTTGGTATTCAGAAGATCTGAGTTCAAGTCCTCTCCCTGACCAATCTATCCTTGTAAATATTAACAAGTTACTTAGCCACTCAATCCCTGTTCTCTAAGACTAAATTATACAGAGCTATTGTTTTGCATTAGAGGGAAAAATCTCCTCAGCAAGAATTTCCTACATCAGTTTAACTAAAGATCCAAGTTACCCTCTGCTTCCTTAGCAGGCCTCTAGGTGGCGCAGTAGAGAGAGTGCTGGGCTTAGAGTCAGGAAGCTCTGAGTTCAAATCTAATCGTGTAACATCTGCTGCTTCAGTTTTCTCAATTGTAAAATAATGATAATAATATCTAATACTTACATAGTGCCTGCTAAGTGCTTTAAAAATATCTCATTTTATCCTCACAATAATCCCAGGAGGTAGATGCTATTATTAGACCCATTTTACAGATAAGAAAACTGAGAAAGAGGGTAAGTGACTTGCCCAGGGTCACATAGTTAGAAGTGTCTCAGGGTGGATTTGAAATCATCTCTTCCTGACTCTAGCCCCAGAGCTGACTCCAGGCCCAGTGGGTAGCACTGTACTACCTGGGACCTACTTTCTAAGGTTGCTGTATAGATCAAGCAAGATATTTGTCAAATACTTAGCACAATGGCTGGTATATAATAGGTACCTCCCTTTCTTCCAAAAACCAAATAAACAAAAACAGTCATGGAACTGGATGGTTTGAGGAATCATCTTAGGAACTCTTATAAAGCAGACTCTTCCTGGAAAGGGGTGTAGGTTGGGGATGGGAGGGAGGGAGGCAGCCATGAATTAGTGACATGAATACTAGATAAGGATTCAGATGGTGTGGGAGGAGGGGAGAACAACAAACACATGTGCCACAAATTAGTGGTGAAACTCTTGGACAAATCACTGGTTCTGTGGCCTTTGTGGATCTGTGAGTTGGCATAACCTCTACTTTCTAACTCAGAGTTGTGAGGATCCCCTGGGAGGGACCAGAGGGATGAAAACATCTGCAATGATAAAAGTGGCTTCATATTTGTGCAATGGAATTTTATTAAGTAAAGCACCCCTTACTTTACCTTTTATACATGGGCCCACATGGGCAGATATTTGGTTTACTTAAAGTGAGGAACTCCTATGTTAATAATGTGCTGCTTCGAAGGAATTCAGAAAGAATTTCAAAGCACTTTGAGAATTAGAAATGCATGCAAGTATTTGAGGGATGACCCAATATTATTGGTTCTATCTTTACCTGGGGAAATTGAAGAAGATGCAGCGAAGGGAGGCATTCCCAAGGCATGGACATGTTAATAGCAGAGCCAAGAAGTGAATCCAGGCTTCCTGATTCCAGTTCTCTATCTCTTCAGACTATGCACAGACATTAGAGTCAGGATGTAGCTACAATGTCCAATGCCATCTCCAGTGTAAGGAGGAAGGGGAGGAAAAGACTGTCTTCAACAACAAGGGTGGAGGGGGGGTGAAACCACTTTTATATCGTCATTTAAATAATGGAAAAGTCAAGGTCACCACTTGTAAAGACAAGTAAGTGTTAAACCAAGAGTCCCTGGTTATGCTGACACATGCCAAAGAAAAGCCCCTTCATAATGTTGGAATAGATGTGACATGACTTGGAAAATAGGAGGAGGATTTAACTCAACTTGCTTAGTATGTGAGAGAGAGAGAGAGAGAATCAGGCAATAATCACTTATTAAGTCCTACTATGTGCCAGGAGCATAGAGTGTCAGGCCTGGAGTTGGGAAGACTCATCTTCCTGAGTTTAAATCCAGCCTCAGGTGCTTATTAGCTGTGTGACCCTAGACAAGTCACTTAACCCAGTTTGCCTCAGTTTCCTCACCTGTAAAATGAGCCAGAGAAGGAAATGGCAAACCATTCCAGTATTTTTTTTGCCAAGAAAACCCCAAAGGGGGTCATGGAAAGTCAGAAACAACTGAATGGCAGCTATGTGCCGGGCACTGGGTTAAGTGCTGGGGATACAGAGAAAAGTAACAGAGATCAAAGGGAGCTCAGAATCTAACGGGGGAGACAGTGGGCAAGCAGCTAGAGACAAAGAAAGGAAAATGTAGGAAAAACTGGAAATAATCATTCTCTACTCTTGGATGTGACCTGGTAGAAAGATCACGGGGCTGGCAGGGATAGGGGACCTGGAGAGCTAGATTCCTGTTCCAAATCAGCCATTGATTTATTGATATAATCTTACAAGATGGATCCCTTTGATCAGCATAGGAGCTCTCTCATGTGGACAGTGAGTAGCCAAGCATAGGAGACTCCAAAGCCAGAACCTAGAGGAAAGCTGTTGGAAATTATAGCTCTGGGTAATAATTGCTGGCATATATATATGGTATGTGTATGTGTATACATGTATTTAGATACACACGTATATACATATACATCAATGCTACAAATCCATCGGTGCTAATGCTGGTTGAAACCAGCCACTATAGTTCTGGAGAAGTTGGGCCATCAAAGCATTATTGGGGTGCAATTAACAGGTGTGGGTTCAGACAATTTTGAAAAAGCAGCTTAGCATCTGTGCCCTCAGCAGTACGGAAGCTTAGTTTTTCAGCTCTTATCTTTGTGTGAGAATGCCTTGGGCAAGCCACTGTACTCAGAGCATCTGTTTCCTCATTTGTCAAAATGAGCAAATAGGACTTAAGGATCCCCGAGGTGTGCAACAGTACAAATTCAAATCTAGAGGAAGACGCAGCTTTCAGGCACTACAAATAATTGCATCCCCCACATCCTTCACAGTCAGTCCTGGCTTGCTGTGAGTAAACCTTCAGGAAGAGCCAACAGGCAGAGACCTCCAGCTCCCTCAACTGACTTGCCAGCACTGGAATCTGCTCATTGCCTCATTCAAACTGAGCTTTGTGTTGGAAAGAGTCTCATACATCTTCCACCGAACCTGCCAGGTTGTATGTGGGTGGAAAAGTTTGAGTTTTGTGTAATTCAGTGCCTAGCGCAGTGTTCTGTACACAGCAGGCATTTAATATTTGCAGAAACAAATTCTACAGAGTTTTGAAATTCCCAATATAGATTCTATGGCATAAGACAGAATCTGATCATCCCAGCCAACTCTGCTCTGGGTTGGTATGTGTTGCATGTGGATGTGTTGGAGGGTGAGGGAATGGAGGAATGAGTGGGGAGAGCAGCTAGGTTCCAAATCACAACACTATCCCTATCCATACACATAGGTCCAATGTATAACCAGGTTTCCATTTTCTGGTCTTGCTTTACTTCTCACTAAATCACTCATTCTCCCATCATTTCCAAACATAGAAACCACCTGCACGCACAGCATAGGACCTGACATGTAGTAAATGCTTAATAAGTGTTTGTTGACTGACTGACTAACTGACTAACCACACTCTGACCTCATTCCCAATACCCTCTCCTCTTCCTCTTTAGTCTTTTTTGCAACATAAAAGCCAGGTGCACTTTTGATGGGAAAACTACATTTTAAAAATTTCCTCAGTGACCACTCCCAGGCTACTCTCTCAACCACCAAATCAACCTGCACCATTCCTGAAACCATGTTCCAACACCCCCTTATACCTCCATAGAGAGGACAGCTACCTTTCCCTGCAACATCTGGGGCACATTTTTCATTGTTCCTTCCCTTCTCTTACCCACAGCATCCAAAACTCTTGATGCTTTGGGGGCAGTGAGATGACGTGGTTGATAAAGTTTTGGATATGGGGAGCCAAAAAGACCTGAGTTCAAATCCTGCCCCAGATACTTTCTAGCTGTGTGACCATAGGCAACTCACTTCAACACTGACAGCCTTAGTTTCCCTATTGACAAAATAGAGATAATAATAGCATTTACCTCACAGGATTGTTGTGAGGGACCAAAAGATAAATCTCTCACTTGATATATATCTATATGAACATACACAACATACATACATGTATATGTGTATCATATATTCTTGTATGTACATATATGTATATGTATATTGCGAGTATATATGCATGTACATATAAATAAAGATAACTGTCTTTAGACCCCTCACAACTACCCTATGGGGTAAATTTATACACACGTACACACAAGAAATATATACATGCATACATACACATATATGCATGTATGTGTGTATATGTATGCACATTTAGATCACTTGAAAACCACAAAGTGCTATATAAATATTACTGCTCATATTCCTGGAATCTGGGTCCATCATCCACCCAAACAGTCCAATCCCCTGCAATATCCCCTCCCAGCCAGCAGAGAATGCTCTGGTTGCCCCACCTCTTGTTGTCTTCATCATTTTCTTTCAAGGATCCACAATTTCATTGGTGAGAATGCACTCTCCAGAGATGCAAATTTTGACTGGTCTATACCTTCGTAGATGGTTTGGAGAGCTCCTGTAGACTCAAAAATGTCATGACCTTACATTTAAGCTTCTGGAAACAAGTCTTGGGGCAGTTAGGTGGGGCAGTGAATGGAGCCCCAGCCCTGGAGTCAGGAGGACCTGAGTTCAAATCTGTCCTCAGACACTTGACACACTAGCTGTGTGACCTTGGGCAAGTCACTTAACTCCAATTGCCTTGCCTTCCTTCCTCCAAAAAGGAAAAGACAAAAAAAAAGAAACAAGTCTCTGTGAACTCAGCTAACTGAACCGGTCCTCAAATGATAAATAGGATGTCTATCACTAGGCCCATACTTGAAGCCTTTCCAATTTGAAGTCTTTTCAGCTTGCCCACCCTTGGCATTACCTTTGGAAATCCACTATCACCTTCATTCTACAATGAGGCATGGGAATGGAACACGGGTGGCATTAATTATTGAAATATAAGCAATTTTAATGATAAATTAAGTCATGATTTTGAGTCTTAATGATAATGACTCATTCAAGCATGTCATGAACGTGTCCTGGCTCTCAGTAGATCTCTCCTCTCTCTTCTCTCTTGTCTGCAGAGGCGGTGGTGCTCTTCCTTGCGGCTTGAGCAGAAATGGGTGACTGGAGCTTCCTCGGGGAGTTCCTGGAAGAGGTCCACAAACATTCCACAGTGATTGGCAAGGTCTGGCTGACTGTCCTCTTCATCTTCCGCATGCTGGTGCTGGGCACAGCAGCCGAGTCCTCCTGGGGGGACGAGAAAGCCGACTTTCAGTGTGACACATTGCAGCCTGGCTGTGAAAATGTCTGTTACGACCAAGCCTTCCCCATTTCGCACATCCGATACTGGGTGCTGCAGATTATCTTCGTCTCCACTCCATCCCTGGTCTACATGGGCCATGCAATGCATACCGTCCGCATGGAGGAGAAGCGCAAGCTGAAGGAAGCTGAGAGGGCCAAGGAGTCCAAGGGCACAGACACCTATGAGTACCAGGCAGACAAGGCTGAGCTGACCTGCAAGGACGAGCTGAGTGGAAGGATCGTCCTACAGGGCTCCCTGCTCAACACCTACG
Source organism: Pseudochirops cupreus (assembly GCA_028627135.1). Classification (NCBI taxonomy): domain Eukaryota; kingdom Metazoa; phylum Chordata; class Mammalia; order Diprotodontia; family Pseudocheiridae; genus Pseudochirops; species Pseudochirops cupreus. The sequence goes on from CM053584.1 coordinate 356,544,558, forward strand.
TCTGCAGCATCCTCATCCGCACCGCCATGGAGGTGGCTTTCATCGTGGGCCAGTATCTACTCTATGGGATCTTCCTGGAAACCCTGCACATCTGCCGCCGGAAACCCTGCCCTCACCCTGTCAACTGCTATGTGTCCCGGCCCACCGAGAAGAATGTTTTCATCGTGTTCATGCTGGCCGTGGGGGCGCTGTCCCTCTGCCTTAGTCTGGCTGAACTCTACCATCTGGGCTGGAAGAAAGCCAAGCGCCACTTCACCCAGGCTTGCCCTGGCACGCTGGAGGCCAGCCTGCCTCCTCCTCGGTCCGGGGCGGTCCAGAATTGCACGCCACCCCCAGACTTTAACGAGTGCATAGAGGGCAGCTCCAATGGCAAGTTCTACAGCAGCCATTTCAGCAATAACGTCGCCTCCCGGCAGAATACGGACAACTTGGCGACAGAACGAGTCCAGGGTCGCGGGGAGGCGGCGGGGAGGGCTTTTCTGCACATGCAGTACGCCGAGGAGCCCCAGGTGGCCAATGGGGTTTCCAACTCCCACAGCCTACCCCACACTTACCACAATGATAAGCGCCGCCTGAGCAAGGCTAGCAGCAAGGCCAGGTCAGACGACCTGTCAGTGTGATCGTGCTCAGGATGGTCCAAGAGGCGTGTGGGGTTGGGGGGAGGCCTGAGAGTTGGGATGTATGTCCATGTTGAGCCTAGGCATTAGGTAGGGGTCCTGGGTTTCCTCTCCTTGCTGCCCTGCTGGGTTGTTTTTGAGAGCTCTGTTCATAATAACCTAGCTCCTTTCTCTAGAAATGGGGCCACAGAGAGGGAGAGGAGAAGCCAGGCACCCTACCTGTAGTTCTTGTGGGGGGCCATTAAAGGAGCTCCCTCCTTATCTTCACACACACTGAAGGTACACAGTAAAGACATTTCAAGAGGCCTGAAGTGGGGCAGATTGGGGCTGGGGAGTGATTGTGGGATGGAATACTTTGCAAATCATTTGGGGTTCCAAGATTTTGATTTATGCCACCATACAAAGGACATGCTGTTCGCCTACTTTGCCAAGAACATTGAAGAGGGGCCAAAGTAGCCCTCAGAACCTCACCCCACTCCATCCCCATGCTTACCACAATTTTAAAAGTACCACCTTGGCAAGTCATGGTGAAATGTCTGGCCCCACTCAATCTTTCAAGTTTTCTCAGCCTTATTTGTTCCTACTGAGGTTGGTCTGTGAGATTCAGGGGGAGCCCATGTTGATCTCAGTCAATGGCATGAGCCTGGGCAGTTTTGATCAGCCGTATTTCCCAAGGTGCTGTCTCCCCAAGGCCACTCCTTTGGGCAGAGGTTAGAAGCCCACATATTGTCTTAGTGTGTTCCTTTCCTCTTCCTGACTTAAAAACAGGCTCTTGGACCCTTAATGATGGCCAACAGTTTCACTTTTGCGAGTGCCTCCACACCAATGCCTGACTTTGTGATATTGGAAGGAAATACTTACTCGGTTATTTTGTCTACCCAGGCACATATTCATTTTACCAGTGTGCCTGCCCCTGAACAAGTTTACTGGGTAAATTGACTTTACTTGAATCTTTGAAATTACCCATATTACAACTTTCTTTGCATCTCAATCAGTTGTTAGAAACCTTTCTTCCCCCTATTCTGTGCTGCTTCCCATGCCCCATCCTCCGCAAGAATGGAAAGTCATGTCAATAGGAATGCATGTGGGGGACTATAGTATCCCCACCAGTGATCCAACTTTGGGATACTGATCACCATTGGTGCATTGCCACATCTTTATGAAAACAAATTCCAAAGGGGCATCATACTTCTCAGAGATAGATCCAAATACTATTGCTATGAACCAAAAAGAGAGGTTGGCAGGAGGTGGGGTTGGGGGTGAGGGGTGGAGGAGACACACTGAAAAGATCCACTCTTCATCCTTCATCTTATTTCTCCTGAAAACTTTCAAGTTGGTACCCAAGAGAGGTACCAGACCACCAGTTGTATGGAAGCATCCAGATCTGTGATCTTCCTGAAGAGGTTTGGTTTGAGGACAGCAGCAACAAGGCTTTCCTGTACTTCTGTTAGAAGGGGACACGACTGGGAATATGGAAATTCTGTTCTTTTTCCTTGTTAGATCCTTTGTGGTCTATAGAGAAGGGCCCCTTGGAGCTGCACAGATCTGCCTGCTTAGGCCATCCCTTGGGGTGGTCACCAAACCATATGGAGCAGGACTCTCAAAACTGAACACTGGGATTCAGAGAAGAAAGGCATCCTCTGCTTTCCTGCCTTCTTCTTCCTAGCAGTGACCCCCACCCATCTCTCCTGCTATGTTTTTAGCCTAAGTGCCTAAGTGGGTTGTGTCAGTGAGGTAGGGTCAAAAGATAGGGCTTATGAGCCTAACCAAATAAAGAAAGAGCTGGTCATTTCTGGCTTCAAATGCAACTCTTAGGTGTTACAATTCCTCTTTATCTCTTGATGCTCTTATGATTTGGGGAGTTTCTTTTTTTCTCTTTCTATCTCTGGTTTTATGAATTGTTTATTCTTGAATTAGAAACTCTGTGAAGTTTCTCCTTGATAGAGTTGTTGTTTTGTTTTGTTTTCTTTTTACCAAGGAGAAAGGCATTGATTTATGTATTTGTTCTAATAAAAGCTGATCTGACATTCTTCTTCTTCTTCTTCTTCTTTTTGTTTGCTTTTTGGAGGGGAGAAGGCAGCACAATTGGGGTTAAATGACTTGCCAAGGTTACACAGCTAGTAAGTGTTGAGTGTCTGAGGACAGATTTGAACTCAGGTCCTCCTGACTCCAGGACTGGTGCTCTATTCACTGTACTGCCTAGCCACCCTGATCTGACATTCTTTCCTTCTATATGTTCCTTCAATGATGGACTCCTAATGAAAGGGGAAGGGGCAGAAGAAGAGCACACAGGCTTCTGTCTTAATCAGTTGATTAGTTCCTAGTGAGCACCCACTATGAGCTCAGAAATCCTGCCAGAACCTAGGTGGATACAGAGGACTAAGAAGTACTCCTGGCCCTCAGAGATCTAGGGGGGAGAGAGAAATCACATAAACATGGAATTTGAGAACAACAAAGGGCTGGACTGGTTTACCAACTCTAGCTTTGAAGGAAATGCAAGAAGAGAAAGCTCAGTATGGGACAGAGAAACTGAAAAAGACTTCAAGGAAACAAACTTGAAAGATGAAGTTGGGATTTCAACTGGGCAGGTGGAAAAAAAGAGGGAATGGCATTTCAGATGAGGGGATGGCATGAACAAAGTCTTAGAGGCAGGATTGATTGTTATCATTCATCCTTCATTCTAAATGACAGACAAGTCACTTAACATCTCAAGCTTTAGCTTCCCAATCTGTACGAAAGGGAATAATGATTTCTATAGCACCTACTATGTGCCTTGTTGTTCATCCTTAGTTCTTTTTTTTTAGCTTTTAAAATTTTTTTAAAATTAAATTGGTTTATTTACTTTTAGTTTACAACATTCAATTCCACAATCCCTTGAATTTCAGATTTTCTCCCCCTCCCTCTTCATCCTTAGTTCTTGAAGAGAACCAGTGACATCAGGAGGGTGATGTCTTGACTTGCATGTGAATTGGATTTCTGTGAGGCAGAACTGTGCAAAGCCATCAGCCTCACTCTCTTCTGTTTTAGAGGCTTGTAGAGAAGTCCTGATTAGTCAACAATCATTTAATGAGCACCTACTATGTGTCAGCCACTGTGCTGAGTACTGGGGAAACAAAGAAAGGTAAAAACAGCCCCAGTCCTTGAGAAGTTCACAGGCTAATAGGGGAGACAACATGCAAACAAATGGGATAGAAATGGGATAAATTGGGGAGAATATCAAAGAGAAGGCACTAGCTTTAAGGGAGATAGAGAAAGACTTTTTGCAGAATGTGGGCTTTTAGGTGAGAAGTGAAGGAAATCAGAGAAGCCAGGAGGAGAAGATAAAAAGGGAGAGAATTCTAGGCATGAAGGACAGCCAATCAAAATGCCCAGAGTTGGGAGATGGAGTGTCTTGTGTGAGGAACAAAAAGGAGACCAATGTCATTGGATTGTAGGGTATGTTTAGGGGAATAAGGTACAAGAACACTGAAAAATTATGAGACCAGGTTGTAAAGGACTTTTAAAATCCAAACAGATCATTTTATACTTGATTTGAAGGTGATAGGGAATCAATGGAGTTTATTGAATAGAGGGCAGAGTGACGTGGTCAGTCCTGTACTTTGGGAAGTTCACTATGATGGCTTTATGGAGGATGGACTGGGGTGGAGAAAGAGAAGACAGGATGACTGCCCAAAAGGCGACTGCAATAGTTCAGGCTTATGGACATACACCAGGGGGGTAGCAGTGTCAGAGGAGAGAAGCAGACCTATATGAGAAATGTTTTGAAGAGAGACTTGATAGGACCAGCAACAGAATGGATAGAGGTGCTGAGAGAGAGTAAAAAGTTGAGGATAACACCTAGCTTGTGAGCCTGGATGATTGGGAGAATGGTAGTGCAGAAAGAATGTGTCATGGGAAATAAAGTTGAATAGGTACCCTCACTCTTTAAATGCTTAGCATAGAGTCTTGTACATAGTAGGTGCTTAATAAGGGCTTATTAATTGATTTATTAAAAACCAAGGCTTGGCTTATTGTTTTGTTAATTGTCTGGTCTCCTCATTCTTTAGATGTTTAGTATAGAATTGTAGATAGTAGGTGTTTAATAAGTTTTAATTAATTGATTTGTCAAAAATAAGGACTTGGTTTATTGGTCTGTTAATTGTCTAGACACAAGAAAATGACAGAGAAAATGTTCATACTGTGATTAAACTCAAAGGTATGTCCTGTGTACTTTTTTTTTCTGGGAGATCTAGTTGTTAAATATTTACCAACACACACCTGGAGGGGACTCATGTACATTCACATTCACAGAAAGCAAGAAAGGATTAAATAAAATGGGAAAGATTGAGGGGATGTGTCAAGTCCCTAGGAGAGATGTGAGAGTGGGGGATCATGGACATTAAGTGGGGCAATTAGCCCCAAGCAGAAGTGTGGAGTGAAGGCAATGGGAGGGGAAAATAGGAAAGTGTCTTACATATGGAGTATGGTAGATGACAGAATTCATGGTGAAGAGCTTCCATTTCCACCCCCCCCCCCCCAGCAAAATAGGAAGTAAAGCCATATGTTGGGGCAGGGAGGCAAGGGATAGGGGAGACAAAAGGAATATGAAGAGGATGGAGAAGATTTATAATGCTCATTCAGAGATTATAATAGAGAAACAATTAGGAGGGTACTGGGTAGAAAGACTGGAGGTCATGGGAAGAGCAAAGACTGGGTTAAGGAGAGAAATAGAGGGAAAGATGGAAGGATAGCAGATGAGGATAATTTATTAAGGGCCTGCTCTGTACCAGGCACTGTGCTAAGCCCTAGGGATACAAAGAAAAGCAAAAAACAGACTCTGCCCTTAAGATGCATCCATTCTAATGGGTCAGACAGCCCACTCTCTAGTAAGAAAATTCCATAGCCTTCCTTGGTAATATCCTAACATTTCCTAGTCTTAAACTTGCAAGATGCCCATGCAGGACCTTAGACATCATCTAGTCCAACAACCTCATTTTACAAATGAGGAAACCACCCCATATCTCTCTTCCATTTCACTGCCAAATTCTTAGGCAAAAAAAGTGGTTTATTCCCACTGTTTCACTAAACTTCTCAACTCTTTATAATCTGACCATTGGTGCTAGGGCAATGGGGTTATTTACCCTCTCTGATGTTTTACTGATGTACTCTCACTGCTTGGATATGGGTGATCCTGTACATAGAGGTGTTACTTGAAGCTAGAAAGAGAGTCATATACCTAGAAGTTCAACCACTTCCTAACTAGTGCTAGGATTATCAGAGGGTCTTTATATCAGGCTCTTACATTTTACATTACATTGCCAGTATCATGGTTATTTCTCTTGGTTAGGGTCATTCTTCCACAGAAACAGGAGGCCCATTAAACCCCAGGGAAATTCTTATCAGCATCAGTGATAATAAGGAAGATAACGGTCATTGAGGATTGGGGAAAATTCTCCAGGAAGTTGGAGGTGGGTGAGGAGCAGTGAGGGAATGGTCTGGGCTGACTTGCCCTAGTGACTCCTCCAAATGGGTGACCCAGTTTAACTTCACATTCTTTCCTAACTTACATGGATCTAAACAGCTGACTGGGAGTTCTCTGAATATACCTCCAAGTCCTGACAGATGCTAAGCTTGGCTCCCCTTCAGCTGGCCTACCATCCCCCTACCTGACCCTTGACCCCACAATAGGGTTGGCCTGTGAGGATCAGATATGCCAAGTCTGGTTCTAAAAACAGAAATTCAAGGAATCTGTAAAATGAATTGTTCTTACTTGCTCAGAATTCAGATCCTGTAATAGGAAAACATCACTTCTGATTACTTCTTAGCAATTCAACACAAGCCAACTGTGCAGGGTTGCCCCAGGAAAATTTCTGAAATGTGTCCTCTGGTGCTTTCAGCCAGACCTTTGTGCCACCTTTAGTCCAGAGATTTTTAACTTTTTTTGTGTCATGTATTTTTTGGTGAACGCTTCTCAGAATAATCTTTTTAAAGACATAAAATGTGTAGGATTACAAAAGAAACCAATTATAAGGAAATACAGCTATTGAAATATTTTAAAAAAACAACAACAACAAGGTAATGGACTCCAGCTTAAGAACTCCTATTTTTGACCTTGGTTGGGACTCCTCTCTACCCATCTTCAGGCATCCCACCCATTCCCTGGCCTCTCCAGTCTCCTCCTAATCAAAGCTAGCACCCAGGAGAGGATGTGATTGGAATATATTCTCTCCTTTCCTACAAATCAGAATCCTTAAGTTTCCTCTAAAGTTCAGCTCTGGGGGGTGACAAGGTCAAACCCAAGCATGATCATTCTTTATGTCCAGGAGAAATCAGTCAGTTATCTCTATTCTGCAGGTGAGCTCCTTTAAATAGGAAATAAAAACTTACTGGGAAGAACCAAGTACCAAAGAGCTGCCTTGGACACAATTCAAAGAGAGAGACTTCAATATGACTTTTTATCAATGTCAGAAAACTCTGTTCACCTTGACATGTGAGTATTCATTTTATGATACATCACAATGCATTTGCCACAATGCAGGCTCAAGATCTCATGTTGATAGCAACCTACAGGGCACCTGATTTTAAAATGCAGAAGGAACTACTTTGTCCCAGTAACTGCCATCGAGACCTCATGGCCACTGGTGATATGGATCAGAGCACACACACACACACACACACACACACACACACACACACACACACACACACAAGACACAGATACACTAACATACAACAAAAGGGGAGGGGGGAAGCTAAGCTGTAGAAAAAGGTAGAACCAGCCTTAATAAGTGGTTAATGAATATTCCTTCATGAGAACTGAATAAGATAGAGAATGATAGGCCAAGGGCCAGAGTAAGACTTTCAGGGATCCTGAGCAGTCAAGGATTCCAGAAAGAGGAAAGTGATGACTACAAAAACCACTTTTGAAAAATTTAAACACTGGCTCCTTACAAATCTTAAAACCTATGTGGGGTCACCATCTATACTGATTAATGCTCTAAGCCCCTATTCTCCCCTCTTGGATCTCTTCCTCAATAACCAACCCATATTGATCACATGACAAAGAGGGTGAAAAGGAGACAATTTACTTAAAATAGTGTAAATAAAGAAAACTATATTCACAAGAATAGCTAGCAGTTATACAGTGCTTTGAGGTTTGCAAAGTACTTGGTGAATTGCTTTCAACTTGATTTTACAGGAGAGGAAACTGAGGTAAACAGAGATTAAGTAACTTGCCCCAGGGACAGAACTTTTAAGTGTCTGTGGTAGGATTCAAACTCAGGTCTTTGTGACTTCCAAATCCATTTCTCTACGCCGTATGCCATCTAGCTCCCTCACACGAAACAGCAAATACCTCTGATACCTGTGGCCCAGACTAAACTACTTTCCAACCCTCAGTAATAAAAGGTTATAAGCAGAAGTATGCTGGAGCCTGCTCAAACTTGCTTCCAAGTGCTGAGTGTCATATTTTCAGTGTGAGCATGTATACCTTGGAAATCAGCAAATTACATATGTGTGTACATATGTATATTTACACACATACACAAATATACACACATATGTATATGTACACATATGTATTTGTATATGCGTGTATATAAATTCTATATCATCTATTATTGCCTAGGCATCACAATTCATTTGTCATTGGACCTGCAGTTCAAGACCATGCATATACGTATGTTTGCATATAATATGTACGTACATGTATGCATACATGTGAAAGAGGGCAAGAACATAAGATATAAGGATAGGAAGGGACCCAAGAGATTATCTAGATTTACTTCTTCATTTTAGAAACGAGTAAACTGAGGTCTGTAGAGGTTGACTTATCAAATCAACCCTGCCACCCGAGCCATGGTTGTGCCAAGAAATATAAGGAACCAGAGGAGGGAGCTATTAGGAAAGAGCAGCAGGCATGGAATCCTAATTTTCAAAGATTTATTAGCTTGTAAGAATCTTAATTATGAAGCCCTTAATCAAGAGTCTGTCAATTAAGCTTCATTAATCTCATAGCTATACTCATACACACAGAGATTCATTCATATTCCCATTCCCATTCATTCATATGTTCACACATGTCAATAGTTTCTAGACTTAGGCTGATGGGGGTTGGAGGGTGGTCACTTAATTTCCTCAGTTTCCCCATCTGTAAAAAGAGGATAATAAAAGAATGTTGTCAGGATCAAAGGACATAATGTATCTAATGTCTTTTGTAAATTTGAAAGTATTTTATAAATATCAGCTATCACCATCATCAATATTTCATGGAGAAACAGAGGAATTGTCTGATAATAAGTAGTGCATGGAATCCTCAGAAAAGAATTCTGATTTACAGGATTGTTCTCTTCTCAAAAGGTCCTTTGTGTCATACTGACATCTTGTCCAATGATTCTGGGAAGACCCAATTTTATTCATCCAGTCCTTCAACCATGATAGCCTGGGCAACTTCCTTTTGTTTTCAAACTCTATGCTCCTGGATTCAGATCCAGTCTTAGGTACTTACTAGTTGTGTGATCCTTGGCAAGTCACTAACCCTTTTAGATCTAAATTTCCTCCTCTATAAAATAAGGAGCCAAACTTTGAGTCCTAAGGTCCTTTCCAGCTCTGATTCAATGGTCCTATGATCTCATGCTCCTTATTGTCTTTGAAGTTTCCAGGTGCAGTCGGCTCCTTATAGTGATGGGCTGATCTTCAGCAACCCTTTTGGACAATGATGAACCCTTATTCTAGTTACACCTTGCACAGGGTTTAAGAATATTCACAACTGATCCAACTGTTTTGGAGAGCAATCTGGAATTATGCCCAAAGAGTTATTAAACTGCCTATACCCTTTGACCTAGTAATACCACTACTAGATCTGTTTCCAAAGATGATTAGGGAAAAAGGGAAAGAACCTGGATGTTCTAAAATGTTTATAGCAGTTCTCTTTGTGGTAGCAAAGAACTGAAAATTGCAAAGGATGTCCATCAATTGGAGAATGGATGAATAAGTTGTGGTGTATGATTGTGATGGAATATTATTATACTATAAGAAATTATGAGCTCAATGATCTTAGAAGACCATGGAAAGATTTGCATGAAATAATGAAGGGTGAAATGAGTAGAACCAAGAGAATGCTGTATACAGTAATGGCAATATTGTTTTAAGAAAGTTAATGTGTTATTTTGACTATTATAAATGACCAAATTAACCATGGAGAACTTATGAAGAAAGACGCTATCTGCATCCAGAGAAAGAATTGACAAATAGAAGTGTGCTTAGAAAATGTTACACACACACGTGTGTGTACATATATGTATGTATACATACATACACATACACACATGTATATATATGTGTGTGTATATATATATACATATATACACATACACATCTATTTGTGCCCAATGGTAGCCATCTCTAGGGTGAGGAGGAGGGGAGGGTAGAAAAAAAAAGCAATTTACATGGTATTTTTGTTGTATATATTTGAAAGGAAGCATAGTAGATTTGCAGTTTTATGTGCAATCATCTTTTATGTTGTACTGTGTCATGGAAATGCTTGTTCTATTTCATGAATTAAAAATAAAAGAAAAAGAAAAAAGCATACTCACATAATTCTAACTTCAAAAGAATTCATTCAACTCAACAAGCATTTTTAGGCATCTATATTCAATTCAGTTACATATAAAATTTAATTAAGACACAATTCCTTTCTCCAATAGAACTTGTGATTCCCATCTCCAAGCCTTTGCATAGACTATGTCCCATCCCTGAAATGCTCTCCCTCTTCCCCACTTGGAATTCTTAGCTCCTTTTAAGATTCACTCAGATGTCTATGCAAGGTCTATCTCAATCCATCTTAATTTGTGCACATGAAATTACCTAGCATTTATTTTTGTACAGTCTTTGTCTGTATTTAATCATATTCATGTTGTGTTCTCCCCACCTATATCTTCCCCATCAGAATATAAATTCCATGAGGTCAGAAACTGTTTTCATTTTTGCCTTTGCATCCCCAGTATTTGCCGTATAATTAATAAATGCTTGTTAAATTGAATTGCATGCTAGGAGAGTATGACCTGTCTCCCACGTCTGTGATCCTGAAGTTACCTATAATTCTTTTTCCCCCCCTCACCTTTCCTATGTTGACCAGTTAACTAGTCCTGTTGATAGACTTTCTAAGCATCACTTATCTACCTTCGGGCAGGTCCTCATCATCTCCCACCTGACCTTGCAATAGCCTCTACTCTCTGAATCCATCCTGCATACCACTTAAAGAATAATTTTCTTTATGTATGGATATGATATGATGTCACTTCTTTTCTCCAAAATGTGCAATTGTTTACAGAGCATTATTTACACATTTAATCCGTAGGTTTGCCTCAAAGTTCTGTCCCGGACCCTCTTTTCTTTTCTCTCTATGTTCTCTCCCTTAGTGACATCATCAGCTCCCATGATTTCAGTAATCATATCTATGCAAAGGACTCCCAGATGTCTAAATCTGCTCCTAGCCTCTCTTTCTAGCGCAACTTTATATAGTTACTTCGGTATGGTGCCTAATGCTTGTTGATTGGGAGAAAATTATTATCTAGTGTTTAAAGGCCTAACACAATCTTCCTCCATCTTCCTTGCCTTCCCAAGCTTGTATTGATGTTGATTCACTCCAATCAGCCTGAACTAATCATCGCTCCTCCATCCAACCCTGCCCCAACATATATAGTCTTTACGTTGCCGGGAGTCTTGGTCAGGCTTCTCCTTTTGCCTAGAATATCCCCCTTCCCCTTCTTGGCCTGTTGAATTCCCCCTGCTCATCTTTTCTTTTTAAAAATGATTATATATAATGTTAATAATTTTATACTTAATATTTATATTTAATGTCCAACCAATTATTGCATAAGCAAATGAGATATATGAGCTTCAAATCCAGCTGAAATTCTCGCGTCTGCTCCCAGAAACCTTTCACCATTCCCTCTCAGACCTCATCCATCACATCTTGTTTTGTAATACTGTGGATTAGTTCTTTGTTGTGGCGTTTCTTCTGCTTTAGTACTCTGTAAGCCTCTTGGAAGGCAAGGCCTTCCTCAAATCTTGTGGCTCCCTCAGAAGCCCACACAGTGCCCTTTGCACAATTGCCTCTTAATAAATGCTTGGTCCCTGTACGCTTACGAGACTGTCGTGAAGGGAAAGGAAGATCACTGAGATTTTGTTTCGATTTTTTTGTGTTTATCAAATTATAGTATGTGTACACAGAAAATTTTCAAATGTAGCTTTCATATTTTTTGTTGGAATGTATACTTTGTGTACCAACAGTTACATTAATGTCCAGAGACCATTTAATAACTGTGGCTTTTAGTACCCTTGCTTCCACCGCCATCACTGTGGATGTAGGACTGAGAGCCATTTTGTGTCTTTGTCTGTTACGTAGGTTGCCACAGCCAAAAGATTTATGCCTTGTCCAAACAGCTGGTGATGGGCCTCTCCACATTTAGCTGGCCTGGTCCTTGGACAGAAATACAGTCTGTTGCCAGAACTTCACTGGAAGACTCTCTGGCTTAGTACCAAGAGACAGAGCTTAGACTCTCTGTTCTACAGCATCCCCTCCCCACCACCACAATGGGCAGCAGAAGAATGGAGACGGACCAAAAACAATGGAAAGCTACAGGATGAAAGGAGATAGGCAGCAGCCTTTTACCGATGGTGTACCTGTTATATATCAGTTGAGTTTGTGGAACTGGCCTCCCTCTCATGGCTGTCATGGTGCTTTGTCCATAGTGGACATCAGTAAATATCTACGGGCTAAATGCATCCAGTCAAGTATAATTTAACGGAAAGAGAACAGAAGGCCTAGATGCTATTCCCAGCTCTAACACTGATTAAGTGACCCAGATCAGACAAATAGGGAACATAAAGGCTGTTGGGACACTGAAGGCATTTTAAAAGACAGTGACAAATTAGAGAGCAACCAGGGTGCTCCATATAAGGATTTGTTAAAGGAACTAGCAGCTTGGAGAAGACTAAGGGGGTGACACAGGACCATGGATTAGCGCTGGAAGGATCTTAGAGGCCACTGAGTCCAAATTCCTCATTTTAGGGTTGAAAAAGCTGAGTGGCCCTCATCAGAGAAAGCCTAATAACAGGGATTATTGGAACAAAGCATAATTGTGAGTTCTCCTCAGGTGTGTTCACTGCCAGCCAACATGAAGTCCAACCCCCTTCTAGTAGCCAAAGTTTCTAAGAGGTAGTTCGCAGTGGAACCTAAATGTACAGACGGTTTATAAGGCATGTTCAAGTTCAACATGTGGTCTAAATTTAGTGTTCCCCTGGGGAGCCAGCTAGCCAGCTCTCCATCTCTGGGATAGTCATGCCTTGGAACTTTGTCTTTTTTTGGGTCTGTGGCTCCCACCCTTAAAAGGAATAAGATTAGCAGGGGAGTCAGCCCCAATGGGGTTCCAGGGATGCTTGCTTCCGAAAGCAGATACCGTGCCAGCTGCTTACCTCTGGGAACAGAGCACACCGTAGGGAGGGATTCAAAAAGACTTTAAAAAAATCCTTCTTAAGTCATCACGCTGCCCTCCTCCCAGCCCAGCAGACAAGCCTAGGGCTTAACCGTATACCCTAACTCTCAGCTAGCTATGCACATGAGGGACAGCGAGAGCAAGGTAGAGAATCAACTCACAGATCATCTGAAATGGACTCTGAAACATAAAGCTAGAGAAGATTTGGTTCAAGTTCAAAGCCAGCCTCAGACACTTACTAATTGTGTGACCTTGGGTTTCTGCTTGCCTCGGTTTCCTAACTTGTAAAATAGTCATAATAATAATAGCATCTACCTCCAAGGTTGTTGTGAGGATCAAAGGAGACGATATTTGTCAAGCCCTTTGCAAACCTTGAGGTGCTTTGTAAATGCTCGCTGTTATTATCACTGTGACTGTGGTCTGCATTGTAAAGTCAGCGGGGCTTTTCTGAGCTCCAGTTTCCTCATTTGTCAAAGAGGAATAACAAAAATAATAACAACCAACCCTAATATTGCACTCCCATGTGCCGGACCCTGTGCTGACGGCTGGTACAAATACCTCACTTCATCCTCAAAACAACCCTGCCAAGTGACGTGCTGTTATTGTTCCAGTTTACAGATGAGGAAACTAAGGCAAATGGAAGTTAAGTGACTTGCCCAGACCAGGCTGGTGTCCAAGGCTGAATTTGGATTCAGGTCTTTCCGACTTTCAGGCATGGCGCACTATGCACCTAACTGCCCTCAATATGATCACAGAGTATAGGATAGGACAGGATAGGATGGGATGGGATAGACTGGGATAGCATAGCATAGCATAGCATAGGATAGGATAAGATAGGATAGGATAGGATAGGCTAAGCTAGGATAGTGTAGGATAGGATAGGATAACATAGGATAGGATAGGATAGCATAGCATAGCATAGGATGGGATGGGATGGGCTGGGATGGGATAGGATAATGTGATGTGATATGATATCATATGATGTAATATGATATGATATCTAAAATAATACTTGCCCTACTTATCTCACTAAGATCATTTAGTCCAGGGTTTTTTAACTTCTTTTGTGTCATGAACTCTGGGCAGTCTAGTGAAGATTCTAGACCTCTCTTCATACTAATGCTGCTGGGTTGTTTTTTTGTTTTGTTTTGTTTTGTTGTCCTTTTGGAGGGGGGAAGGCAGAGCAATGGGGGTTAAGTGATTTACCCAACGTCACACAACTAGTTAAGTGTAAAGTGTCTGAGGCTGGATTTGAACTCAGGTCCTCCTAACTCTAGGGCCGGTGCTCTATTCACTGAGCCACCTAGCTGCCCCCATACTAATGTTTTTAAATGCATGAAACAAAATCCGTAGGATTACAGAGAAAACCACTTATACTGAAGTAATTGAAATATATTTTTTAAAAGTTCATAAACTCTATGTTCAGAACCCCTGACTAGTCCAACTTTGTCACTTTCTCTGAAAGTTGGAGTGGCTTTTGTAAGGGGACAGAGCTAACTAAGTGACTTAGCTCTTGGCAGGCTTTCTTTTCACTACATAGTCAATACATCCTGCCTCTTCTAACCAGCCTTTTTTTTTTTAAATCCAGACCTGATAACAAATAGCAGCATAGGAGGCTTTGCATTGCTCCTTTTAGCAAAAAATAGCCCAGGGACAGAGATAGCAGTCTTCAAATATGTAGAGCTGTTAGGTGCACTAGGATTAGACTTCTTCTGATTGACCCTGCAGGACAGAACCAAGACCAAAGACTGAAAGTTACAAGGAGGAAGATTTTTGTCTCATTATGAGACAATGTTTCCCAATAAAACCAGCAGGGTTTCATCCAGAATAGGTGATGCCAGACTAAGCATGTTTCCATTTTGGTCAGGGTCACTGAATTGGTAGCTCAAAGGAATTATAAGACATAGTTCACCTAGATTTTAGCAAGACATTTCATGAATTATCTCATGAAAAGATGGAAAGATGTGGGGTAGGTGATAGAAACAGATGGGTGGATTTTGAATGGGTTGATGACGAGACTCAAAAGGTAGTCACTAATGGGTCAATGTCAACTTGGCAATAAGTCTCCATTCAGTTGCCCTAGGGATTTTTATTAATGAATTCAATGAAGTCTTAGATAGCTTGCTTATCAAATTTGGAGACTACACACCTTTGGAAAAGATATCTGTGTCACTGGGTAGCAGAATTCAAAAAGATCTTTACCTATTAGAACAAGGAGTTGAATCTAATCAAATGAAATTCATTATGGCAAAATAAAAAGTCTTACCCTCATGTAAGAAAATCAATTTCACAAGGACAAGGTGGGGGAGGTTCAGTTAGATAGCAGTCTGTCTGAAAAAGACCTAGAGGTCTCAGTGGCCTGAAAGCGAGATATGAATCAACAGGTTACTATGGGAGCTTCCAAAAGCTAAAGTGGGTTTGGACTTCAGGAAAAGAGGCTAAGTTTACAAGAATAAGCATCTTTCTATTTTTTTAAAAAAATATTGGAATGCCCATGTTTGCTGATGATTCTTAAATTCATAATAAAAAGGATTTTTTTTTTAATGTGCTAACTGATCCCTTTGTGTTTTGCCCTGGTCAGACTACATCTGGAGCAATGTGTTCACATCTGAGAGCCTCAGTTTAAGATGGTGATTGTGCAGATTATACTTAAGCACCATCATGGTGTTGAGCCTTAAGTCCATGTTATATGAGGATTAGTTGAGGAAACTGGAGATGCTTAACCTAGAAAAGAGAAGACTTGAGGAGGAGAGTAGACCATAGGAGTTATGTTCAAGTATTTCAGGGGTCATCATGTGGAAGAGGGAATAGGGTTAATGGTGTCATAGATTTAAAGCTAGAAGAGAACTTAGGGGCTACCAAGTCCAATGTCCTCACTTTACAGACAAGGAAACTAAGGCACAGAAAGATTAAGTGAATTGCTAAGGGTTATACATCTAGCATCTGAGATAGAATTTGAACCCAGGTCTTCCTAATTCCAGGAAGTCAGTGTCCTATCTACCATGTGTTGCTGCCTCTCAAATAAGACTTGTCTTGTTTAGGACTAAAGAGCAAAATCAGAAGTAATACTAGAAAAGGCAGAGACAAATTTAGACTTGGTGTCAAATTTCCTAACCATTGGGAAAGGGAAATGGGCTGCCTCCAGAGTAAGTGGCTGCTCTGTCATTGGAAGTCTTCAAGCAAGAGGTTACATGACTGCTTGTCATTTGTGTTATGATGGGGATTTTGCACACTGATACGTTGTTGGCGGAACTGTGAAATGATATAACCAGTTTGGAAAACAATTTGGAACTATGCTAATAAAATGGTTAAAATGTCTATATCCTTTGAACCAGAGGCTCCATTACTGGACTCGTACCTCAAGGAAGCCATCAGTAAGAAAAAACTCCCCACATACTCCAAAATATTCACAACAGCACCTTTTGTGATAGCTAAAAATTGGAAACAAAGTAGATGTACATTGATTGATTGGGGGAATGGCTAAACAAATTGCAATACATGAATGTAATGGAACATTACTGTGCTATAAGAAATGTGTGTGATGAATACAGAGAAGCATGGAAAGACATATATGAACTAATGCAGAGTGAGATGAGCAGAGCCAAGAAAACAGTCTACATAGGAACTTCAATAATGTAAATGGAAAGAACTACACACTAATAAATCAAAAGTGAATGTAACAAAATTATAAAGATTAAATAGGACTTGAATGAAGAGAGATAAGAAGACACCCTCAAGCTACCCCTTCATGGAGGTAGGAGGTTCATAGATATTACATATTACACATGTTTTTAGACATTTTCAATGTATCAGCTCAGTTGTGCTAACTTTTTTCTTCTCTAAAATATACTATTTGTCACATGGACCTACTCCTCTGAAAGGGGGAGGGAGATAACTATGATGATGAAAGAAAGAAAATATTAGTAAAAACTTTAAAAAAAAAAACTTAGGAATTGGGGGAGGAGGGATTAAATTTAGACTAGATGGAAGTCCCTTCCAATTCTAAACATTCCATGATTCCCTCATTAAAGCTGATCCCAAAGTAGAATAATGGAGCTCCTTTGGAGGTAATGAGTTTCTAATCACTAGCAATCTTTAAGAAAAGCATGAAATTATCCCTTGTACAGGACATGGGAGACAGGACTCATGCTTTGGGTAGGGACTGAACTAGGTGACCTCTGGGTTTCTTTCCAACACTACAGTTCTATGATTCTGTGATACACAAAAGAGAGAAGGAACAAAACATGCATTGGACAATCCCATAAAATGGAAAAGTAATTCCTACCTAATTAGGAACTGATTATATATACAAGAGCACAGATCTGCTCTCCAGGGTTTCCAATTTCCAAAAAGTATATACGTTGACGAGAACTAAGCAGATTCAGGTTGCAAGGTATTTACATTCTTAAATACAGTTCCTTATTAATAATCAGAGAGATATAACACTAGCATATCCATGCATACACACACATGTATCCCTACACATCATTTAATACAGGACATCTTAAAACTGCACCAAAACTTTTGGGACACCCTGTAGTAGACTATGAATGGCAGTGTGATGTAGTAGGTAGGGTACTGGACTTGGAGTCAGGAAAGCCTGATTCTAAGTGGGGGGGGGGGAGAGGGAGGGTTAAGTCTTACTTACTAACTGGTACTTACTAACTGTGTAACTATGAGCAAATCATTTAATCTTTATGTGCCTCAGTTTCCCCATTTGTAAAATAAGGGGAAGGGATTAAATGATCTCTTTTTGCTCTAAATCTATGATCCTATGCTCCTCCCCACCAAAAAAAATTTTGTACAACTAACAAAAGGCAGAGTGGTAGAATTATCAGGGAATTGGACCAGGAGTCAAGAGATCTTGATTCTATTCCTAGCTCTTCATTTGAGGTTTTCTGTCATGGTCATTTCCAGCTCCTCTCTCCCTTTCTTTCCTCCCCCCCCCCATTGTTTTCCCCTTTAATGAACTTTCTGAACCCTGCCTATTCTTCCTAGGCCATCTCATGTCCTAATGGTCTCTCCAGACAATGACAGCCAGCACCAATTTCTCCCTTTCCTGACTGCTCAGAGCACTTAACTGTTATTGTTCAGGCACCTTTTAGTCATGCCTGACTCTTTGTGACTCCAGTTGGGGTTTTCTTGGCAGAGATACTGGAGTTGCTTGCCATTTCCTTCTCCAGCTCATTTTCTGGATGAGAAACTGAAGCAAACAGGGTTAAGTGACTTGCTCAGGGTCACACAATTACTAAGTATCTGAGGCTAGATTTGAACTCAAGAAGATGAGTCTTGCTGATTTCAGAACCAGTTATTTTCAGCCTACCACTTCACAAACTACCATCTTGTCTTACTCTCTAGTCTTTTGAGCTGGGTTAGTTTTGTCAACCAAGCTAGACTATAGCTCCTTGAGATCAGAAGTTCACATTTTTAGATCCCTGCTCATTTCTAGGACCCCATCAATAGATGTTCAATAATTGAATTGGGCTGAGTACCCAATCTCCTCTTTAAATGGAGTCTAAGTGGCCACATTCATTTGCATAGCTCCTGTTCCTTCCCTCTGTCTACCCTCACTTGCCTAGAAGTCATGCCTTCCTCCTCCACTTGGTCTATCCCATTAGGTGGAACAGAAGCAGTAGCAACTATTTGGGAGAGCAGAAAGCCGAGGCTGACGGCAACAGAATTTTCGCTTAATCTTTTGTGGCAACAACGTAATCTAGTAAACAATCCCCCCTGCCTCAAACCTTGCTTATAGGCTCCAAGGTCAGCCATGATAGTTTTCAACCTCTGAGTTCCCTTCCATCTCTACACATCTGATGAGACTGGTGACTTTGCACAGCTCTTCATCACTTAAATCCAATACACTTGCATGTCCCGACATCCCCACCCTGATATCATGGTCCTCTTTGAGAACAAAGAACAAACAACAACAAAAACAACAATATTGCCAAGCACCCATCCTATCCCTGGATACCTCAAGCTTCAGGACAATGGAAAGTGCCCCTTCCCTTCATAAAGACCAAAAACCTTGACTCTAATCTTTTAGGATGATAGCCATCCTTTCATTCAAACGACCTTCTGGGGCTCATCAGCTGGGACCAGCTGCCAGCTTTTCCCATTGCTTTGGCAGGGGAACTGAAGCTGAGTTCAGGAAAGCTAAAAGTACTTCAGCTGTTTGGAGAGAGAGGGCAAAAGGCTTTCTCTGACATCCTGGCCTTTAACTGACTGACAGAGCTGATTTGTGTGTGACAGTCGTGGGTGGCAGACTTCAAAGGAAAGTACCCTGGGCTTTTTAAACACTGCACATCTTCACACCTGCCAACACTGGCCACTATTCTTTCTACTCCCTGCCCCCTGTGCCATGGCTCTGTAGAGGAGACCTTTTGGGGGACATTTGAGACATAAGACACAGTTTACTTAGCCAGGCATCTCAGTCTTGGCTGAGGCAGTGTTATGGAACCAAACTTCTGCATTCTTTTACTTTTTCGGGGGGTGGAGTAGGTGGTAAGGATGGATGGGAAGGAACCTGTAGGAGCAGAGAAAGAGAGAGGCTTTCAGGCAGTCTGCATGTCTCACTATAAATCTGGAACAGGACAGTACAAAATAAAAACCAAGGGAAATAGGTGAGCCAGATGCTTCCCTTTGATAATGGAAATTATGCCAGACCCTAAGATCTGCAAGCCTGGCTCAATTTTACTGCAGAGCATCTTGTGGGGGGAAGGTAGGGGGAAAGTGGAATGGACTAAAAATAAGTGTAGAAACAGAGAAACAGATATTGTTCATCTAGTAACAGGTGCTCTGGCGTGCAGGGATAAACTAAGGAAAAAATAGAAAAATACTTTCATATTATAGCCACATCCCTCAGCACATGCATGTGTAAATCAGGAATAGTACCAAGGTTTCTGGGAGGCATCATTACTCATATCAAGGCCTGTACTCTCCCTTAAGGACCTCCTAGACTGAAAGACCTTACATTTCCCCAGAGTTCTGAAGCCCTCCCTTCTCCAGAAGCCCCCTGCTAGCTCATCTCCCTCCTCCCTCCCCACCAGCCAGGCCTTCCTGGGCTGGCTCACCTCCTTTGCCCAATATAGTCCCATGATGCTACCCCCTGACCCCCAGGGATTATGGAGCTTCTGAAAATAAATTGTGCTGAACAACTGCTGTAGACAGAAACGTCCTCAATGGAAATTCCACAGCCAGGGAGTAAGACTCTTGTCCTTAGCCCGAACCTCAACCCCTGGAGATGCTGGAGCTGGGAGAAAATAGGAGAATGGTTTTCTTGCCTCATGAATCCCCTATCTCCACCAATAGAAATAGGTTGGTTCTGGCCAGACCAGGAGAGCAAGATGGAGACCCATAA
Source organism: Pseudochirops cupreus (assembly GCA_028627135.1). NCBI lineage: Eukaryota > Metazoa > Chordata > Mammalia > Diprotodontia > Pseudocheiridae > Pseudochirops > Pseudochirops cupreus. The sequence goes on from CM053584.1 coordinate 356,565,008, forward strand.
CAGGAGAGGGAGAAGGAGAAGGAGGAGAGGAGGGAGAAGGTCTGGTTAACTGCAGAGGTCCAGATTAGATCAGGAGAAACAAAGACCGGAAAGTGAAAACTACCAATTCAAATACTAGAGATAGCCAGCTGAACCTGAGTAAACAGAGATAAAGCGAGAAAGACCATCATGGAGGAGTTGGTGGTTAGAGGGTTATGAAAGCTAGCCTGACAGGTTGGATTTGATCCAATGGCCAATAGAAAGGCAGCATAAGTTCCATTACAGGGTCCTGACTGATCCTACCTTGGATCATCCCCAAACAGTAACAACTGGGCACATTCACATCCCAATTCTCCAGAGGACTGTTTCTAGGATATAAAACCCTGGAGTCTTTGCTGGTACCAACTAGAGATCCAGTAGACAGCTAGTCAACGAACATTTTTTAAGCACCTACATGCCAGGCTGTGCTAAACGCTGATACAATCAAAGGCAAAAATTGTGCTCTCCTGGAACTCACAGTTTAAAAGTGCTTAAGACAGAGGATGAGATTTCCCAATATCTTTCACAGACCTGAAAGACACCCTTCTTAAGGCACTACGGGAGAATATCGTTGGTTTTTAGTACTAATGCAATAGGCAACAGATTTTTTTTAAAAAAAAGACTATCAGACTATATTGTGAAAACAGAGACATAAGGCTACTGACAGATAACTTCTTTCCATCTGTTCTCTCACCATGTATTGGTTAATAATAGGACAACTAGGTGGTGTAATGGATAGCGTGCCTGGAGACAGGAAAATGTCTTCCTGAGTTCAAATCCATGGTCAGACACTTACTAGCTCTGTGACGTTAGGCCAGTCACTTAACCCAGTTTGTGCCAGTTTCCTCATTTGTCAAAAGAATTGGAGAAGGAAATGGCAAACTGCTCCAGTATCTTTGCCAAGAAAACCCCAAATGGGATCATGGAGAGTAGGACACAAGTGAAAACAATTGAATAGCAACATTGATTAATAGTAAAATTAATGCTACTTTGAGCTGCATTATTAGAAGGTAAATATCCAGAATAAGAGAGGTAAGAGTTCCCATGTACTTTCTACTGATCAGACCACATATGGAGTATTATGTCAAATTTTTTTAGCTAAATATTAGGCAGGACATTGATAATTAGACACAGACTCAAGGAAGGGCATTAAGAGTGTCAAGGAGACTAAAGATCAGGATAGAAAATGATCGTTGGAGGGAAGTAGTCATGTTAAACTCAAGCCTTCATTTGCCTTATAAGTAGATAAATACTTGAAGTCAGGGGTCATGACCCCCTAAGTTCCCTCTTCTTCAGGTAATGGGCACATGGTTTCTTCAACTGATCCTCCAGTGGCGTGGTTTCTAGTCGCTTCTCCATTCTGATCATTATTCTCAAGCCATGCCCAGCTTTGCTAATGACCTTCCTAAATTGTGCTGCCCAGAACAGAATACAATATCCTGTATTTACAGACCTAATTTCTTCTTTCTCCCCTTCACTCCTCTGATCTTCTTTTGGTTATATAATTTCTTTTAGTAGGCAGACAGGCGGTAAGTATTTATTAAGGGCTTACCATGTGCCAGGCATTGTGTTAATTGCTGGGAATAGAAATTTAAAAAAACAACATTTATTTATTTGCTTTTTGGAGGGGGGAAGGTAGGGCAATTGGGGTTAAGCGACTTGCTCAAGGTCACACGGCTAGGTGTGTTGTGTGTGAAGTGTCTAAGACTGGATTTGAACTCAGGTCCTCCTGACTCAGTGCTCTATTCACTGCACCACCTACCCACCCCCAAATTTTTAAAAAATAAAAGACTGCTCCTGGCTGGAGTGTGTCAGTAAATGTTTAACAATAGGTCTCCGAGGGAAAAAAAAAGTAAATTTGATGCATTTTAATTTTATCTGCATTATTAACATTTCCTCCATAGCTTTTAAAAGTCTAGATAATAATTTTACAAATAAATAAATCAAGCCCTGATTTATAGCATTTGCTGATTTCCTTGGTGGTAAATGCTCCCACTGAAAAGTTAACAATTAGCTCTCAAGAGCCTGTTAGAGCTGACTCCAGCACACTCCTGGCTCCCTGCCCTCGAGAAGCTTACATTTCAGGTGGAAAACAATATAGAAAGGGGAGCTGAAAGGGAGGGTGAATGGAAGGCATTCACACAGGCCTACTGGTGAAGAGCAGAGACTCAGAAGCACAGCTGGGAGGAGAAGGAAGTATGGGAAACATCTGCCTGTCACCAAATGGAGTCCTGAGAAAGAGTTCACTAGTGGGATTGCCCAAAGACCTCCCATTCCTCCACCCCATCCTGCATCTCCCTAACCCTTGAGATAATGTGTTTAAAATAACACATTCTAAAAATAAAGTTAGAAAAGTTATTGTAAATGCCATTGAGGAATCTTTTTCTTTATACCTTAGGAATGTGAATCAACCTCTGTTCAAGAGACCATAATGACCCTAGTACAGTGGTTCTCAACCTGTGGGTCGTGACCCCTTTGGGGGTCAAACGACCCTTTCACAGGGGTCGTCCAAGACCATCAGAAAACACATATTTCCAATGGTCTTAGCAATCACGACACCGCTCCTCTGTCTCCAGGTGGGTCCGCCCACATGCAGATATGCCCACATACGAGTATTGAAGGGTTGTGGCATTAGGAAGGTTGAGAACCACTGCTGTAGCAGTTTCCTCACCTCTCTGAGTAAAGAAGCTAGAGAGAAGCTCAAAACCTTTGGTTCATCCTGGAAGAGTTAAGACCAGCAGTCCAAAGCCCTTTTCCTACTTCAAGGAATTTGAATATCAGTTGGCTTCCCAGTTCTCAGGAGTCTTCTTTCCTCATTCCTCCTTCCTCCCCCACCAGTATGAATCTGCACCACTCCCTAGGTCCAGGCTTCTTATTCCCTTTTCCTGATATCTAATCCTACTGGACCCAGATAAGAACTCTCTAAAAATCTATCAGACTTTACTTGTTTGGGAGCCCAACTTGATCTGGGGCTACAGTGGCGGCCCATTTCCATCCAGTATCTCAGCAAACCTGACCTGTTTGCATGTTTCTTCCTGACTGCCCTTCATATTGTATGTCCACTCAATATAGCCAACTTATTTTACTATTTCGTTATATGTTCAGTGTACTGGACTTTGGTATTCTGAACCTTCCTAAGTGTGTCTTAAAACACTCTCTTACACATTGCAGAGAAGAAAACAATTATAAAGATAGTTGTAACTTATGCACTAAAATCTGTTGCAAACAATGAAGAAATGACTTAGCGAACCTCCAAAAGTAAGTAATATATCTTTTGTTTTTGAATGATTTAATGCAAACATGGGCACAGGGAAGAAGCATAAAAACTGGCTCTTGGAAAATCATGTTGAAAATCTAAGACGTGAAAGAGGCTAAATTTTTTTAGATTGCTTAGAAGGATTGTGCCTATATGTGATGAACATGTCCTTCAAAAAGAGGACTGGAAGGTGCAAGACATGGAAAGTATTGAACAACATTTTTCAAAATCCACTATAAGAGTCAGTAAATAACTAGTTACTAATGAGTCCTTTGAAAATTAGTTTTTCACGTATAGCCAGATAGTTCAAAAAGAGAAAATTTGCAAAAAATAGAAAAGATTTAAAGAACAATTAAAAATAAAAGGTGGCCAAGAAGACATCCATAATTGCTGACCTGCTTTCCAATTTTCTTAACTCTGTAAATTTTTTTTAACAGGGAGATTCATGCATCAAAGGTATCTTTGATAAAAAGATGAGAAGTAAACTGGCAGTCTATTACAAATTATTTTCTATATTAAATTACGTTTTCACAGTCACCTAATTGACTGAGAAATATAGCTAATAAAAGATCCTGTTTTGTGAATTGTTTGCTGATTAGGAAAAAACAAACAAACAAGTATTTTCCTTGGTAAATCAAAATGTAGCCTACAAGGCTCTTTTCTAAAAAGACGTCTCCTCTGTATGAAGCAATATTCCTTGATAGATGTAGTCATAGGGATGTTTTTCTCCACAGAATCTACAATGATCAATATCAAGCTAGCCACTAAGTGTGGCTATTTATGCTTATACAGGTGGTTACTGCTATCAGGGAGTATAAGCATATCCTGCACAAAGCATATACCAAACAGAGAATCCATATAGATGGTGAGGGTCAGTAAACATTCCTGTTTGGGTGATATGCTGATTGCATCAAGCCTAGAAAACCACAATCATCAATAACATTTATGGTGATTCAAAAGAGATCAGCCTAGAAATCCTCACAAGAAAAACAAAGTGGATGAAAGATATCACATTGTCCTGATGATGATCTGCATCTGGATGAACAATCCATTGAATTTGTTCATAGGTACATATATCTTCGACAAGGCCTGCAGATGGACAATCAGTTGGGCCCAAAATGGATTAGGAAGAAGAAAGCAGGCAAGATCACATTTGGAAAAATGCTTCAGTGCTTTCAGTGATAGCAAGCTTCTCACTGATGCCAAAGCATATTAGCATTGCTATTCTTCAAGGCATTCCTTCTGATTATGAATCATAAAAGTACTTAATTATCAAAAAAATCAAAATTTCAAGTGACCCAAATCATAATGGAAAAATGTGTGGTGGGTGTATCAACTGGTTAGAGCAAAGGTCAAAATCAATATTGACTTAGAAGAAAGAATAATTATTAGAAGACAATGCACATGATTACAAAAACTCCATCTTTTCTTAAACAAGCTTTTGACAATGGAAAGTGGGAAATAGATTAAAGGATACAACTCTGATCATCATGTCTTAGGAAAATCTAATTTATGCAAAGCAATTGCCACTGTGAAGAGGCCAAGGGGGCTCTGCAAAAATTTACATGGCAAATACTTGATCTTCTTGCTAAGCAGAGAGATAAGGCAGACAAAGGCAACACTGGCTTAGACTACAAGATCATTTTAAAAACATTTCAGAGGGGGTGATGGAACATTATGAGATTTTGCTTCTCAAACAACAACTGTCAAAGGGGAAACAAGGTTATAGAGAGCTTGACATGAGACCCAATTAATCAGGTCATCCTAAGAGTAATTACAGATAGAACTAGATGAATGTCAAATAAACATGAAATGAAAAAGATCTGCTGATGTTTCTAGAATGAAGTCTTCTCAGAAACAATAATGAATGAAATACTTGGACTCTACCAATTCAATATGCCGTGCAAAGAAGTGGAAATAGAGCTTTGAAAGATGTGGATGGGATGAATAGCTAGACTTGCCTAAATATAAAGAGAGGAAAATTTAGACAATTTATACTTTATACTATCTTCTACTCTTGAGTCCCTCACTCCTTTATCTTATCATGTCCTTCTAAGCCCCAAACTTGGATTACTCCCATGATCATTTACTTTCACTCCTACTTTCGTGCTATTAAACAGAGCTGGAGAAACTCATGAAACCCTGCCCACTGAGTCCTCTACAAATTTAGATCACATGATTACAGCTGGGTCTTCACTGCTGCATGGCAACCTTTTTAAATTTACAATTGATTCACTATCCAACTCACCAGAATGGCTCTCCAAAGCTTTTTTTTAATCCTTCTTCAAATTTCCTATGGCTCTCTCTTCTCAAGTGTGTTTTAGAGCTTGAAGCATGTTTTTGCTTTTTAAAAAATATATGTTAAGAAGTTCTCTATAGTTTTTCTGTATTATTTTTTGCATTTTAGTATTCAGATTTTTTTTTTTACTTCTTGTTATTCTGGAAGCCCTATAATCCTTTGTTTATCTATGCAGCCTGTCTTTGAGATCAATATGTTTTGCTTATATGGAGATCATGGTTTTTTTTTTGAAGTTGTTTTTTGCCTCTTTTTTTTCTAGATTGTCTTTCATTTTTATATGGTTGAATTCTCAATTAGTTATTGTCTTTTTTGTTTCCTTTGATAGATTTGCAACCATAGATTCAAATTTTCCTATTTTGTCAATGAAATCTGTTGTCTAGGCCATAAATTCTGCTTTCGTAAATTCTTATTCTTATTTCTCCTTTAAACCAGTCAATCAATTAATAAGTATTTAAGTGCCTACTAAGTGTCAGGAACTGTGATACAAAGAAAGGAATAAAAGAGTACCTACTGTCAAGGAGCTTACAACCTAACAAGGAAGACAAATATGTGCAAAAAGTTATGTACAGGATAGAAAGGAAATAATCAACAGATAAAAGACTTTAGAAATAAGAGGAACTGGGAAATGCTTATTATACAAGGTGAGATTTTAGACTAGAAAGAAGCCAGGGAAGATAGGAAGTGGAGGTGAAGAGGCAGAGCATTCCAAGCATGGGGTTCAGTCAGAAAAAAATGCCCTGAGCTGAGAGATAAAGTGAAAAAGCAAGGAGGATAGTGTCACTTAATCAAAGAGTACATGGAGGTGAAGGTGTATGGGACAGAGACCACTACCCAAAAAATCAATACAAAGATTTAGATACCTGAAAACAGAAATGAGTTTATTACTTTCTCATGAGAAAGGATACTGCCCCTGGTCACTCTAATGGCGCCAGCCAGGGAAATACAAATTGATTCCCAAAAGCAAGGTCCTTCATACCCTAATTTGAGCACCCCCAGCAACCCCCTTCCCCTTATCCCATTGACTGGGCTTCAGGAGGCACAATCTATTCATGTGAATCTTCCCCAGCAACAAAGAACAAAGGAAAAGAAAAGGCGGGAGTATTCTGTAAGGGAGTAAACTGTGTTTCAGTAATACAAAGACTATTCATCCTTTTGAGGAGGCTTCACTTCTGAGAACTCATCCCTCACAAAGGGAAAGTTGAGTGTAAGAAGACTGGAAAGGTAGGGCAGGGGAGGTGCCCAACTCCAAGTTGACTTTCCTGTGCCATTTTAATAGGGAAACAATCCACCTAAGTTCAGGTGTTCCCCAGGATGTCAGAGGATGTCCTGCAGAGAATTCAAGTAGGAAGAATTTGTTATCTCCAGATTCTCCAAATGCTGCTATTTGCTGATGATATCGTGCTATCTGGAACATTACAAAGTCTCCTCAATGAAATGCAAAGCCGTCTAAAAGAGATTTGCCTGCTAATATTGAAAAGCTAAAGTGCATGAAAAAAAAAGTGTATTGTCCAGATTATAACATTCAGTTGAAAGAGGAACCCATATAGTTGACTGAAAACACACAGACATGCACACACATGCACATACTCAGGCACACACGCATGCATACATGTGTGTGTCCTAGATTGATATTGCCTATGGGATCATCAGCATGTTCAGTGATTCTGAGCTGCTCATTGCTACAAAAGTTCATCTTTTTAACCACCATTTTCCTAGTGATGCTGCTTGTCTGTGACTCATGGAATGCCACAATAACAAAAGAATCAAAGTCAAGGATTCCCCAAAGGACTATGGGCAGTACCACCCACAGAAGGCAGTGGATTAAGTAGTAATGAAACACATTACTGAGAATAATTTGCATTGGAGAACATCTACTATCATCATTTGTATATTTATTAAAAGCAGTTTCTCAGAGTGTCCCAAATTTAAAGACCAAAGAACACTTTATAATCTCCCTAAAGATCATTTAAAGAATGTCAATACCTACCACCTTGTTCTATGTACACCTATGGTGTACGCACACCTAGCTTCCTATGTTCCAGCACACCTAGAGGATTAGCGGGAAAGGATAAGATGATTTCTCCTCTGTAAATTCGGGGGTTGAGCTAGATGATCTTTATGGGACCTTCCAGCTCTTAAACTTTATGTAATTCCATTGAGAATCATCCCACTTCCTTTGCCCAGAGTTCAACCTGACAGTTGGTACCAGGGGACAGTTTATGAGAAGATACAATGTCAGTCTTAAAACATCAGGGATTTACCACCATCTCCTAATCCTTGAAAACATCTTTAACTTCCCTACCTACTACTATTACTAGCTGACATTTATGTAGTACTTTAAAGATTTACAAAACACTTTCTATACAGTATCTCATTTGATCTAACCCACTTGGATTCTATTATCTGTTGTTAAGAACTGACATAGTGCTTTGCCTGTTGCCAGCTCCATGCTGCAGATTTAGAAAAACAGGAAATTCAGGACTAGCAGTGAGAGCTTTTTTTTATAAGAGAAGCAAATGAAAAATATTAATAGTAAATTATTTCTTTCTGTTACCTGAGGCCCAAAGTGCCCTTTCCCAAAAAGGGCTCTGGGGTTCTTGAGATCAAGTGAACCTGGGTTCAGTTCTGGGGACCCTGATGCCAAAGTGAGGAGAAAAGGCTTTTCTTACACTCTGGCTTATTATAACCCCAGCCCATGGTAAAACATTAGGGACAATTTTTAAGCAGAAGCTTGTGTCTAGGGTCTTGGGTCTTTGCAAAAGGAATTAGCAGATGTCCCTGTTAGAAAAGTTATTCAATGTACAAAGTAATCAATAGCAGGTATGGGACAGTTATTTATTTCTTCCACCATGAAAGAAATGCTTAAAGTACAAATAATTTATAAGCATACACCATCAAGTATTTAAAATATGAAGTAGTTACCAATCATAAAAAACTCACAGTAACCCACAAACAGGTGCAGAATCACATTGCCCATCACCTCTATTATATTCTGGTAGAAAATATTCCTGGGACAAATAGAACCACTATAAAGTTATTTCACATTCACTTTGGTTCTGACTCCCTAAGCATTAATTCAAGGTCCAGATATCCTGACCACTCAGGGAATACCTAATCCTCCTTCTAGTGGTCATCTTCTGCTCTAAGAAATGTGTAGTTGTAGGAAGTATCTCTTGCTGCTGGTCAGGAAAAAAATCAATGTCTACCCTCAATGAGTTTATATTTTAATCATATACTTTACATATGTAAGCAAACATGTACATAGTGTGTATACATATGTATAAATATACATATATGTTCTACACATACATTGCACTTGTAAGTATACACAGATAAAATCAAAATCATTGGGAGAGGAAGAAAGGCTTCATATAGAAGGTGGATTTTGAGCTGAGTTTTGAAGGAAACAAGGGATTGTAGGTGAGAGGGGGATGCATCCAAGGGGTACAGCCAGTGGAAAGCATAGCAAGGAGAAATGGGATGTTGTGGGTGAGGAGCAGTTTAGCTTGACTGTAGGGCGACAGAAGAGGAATCATATAAAAAGACTGGAAAGAGAGATTGGAAAGCTCTTTAAAATCCAAATGGAGCAACTTATATTTGATCTTCGCAGCAATAAAGAACCACTGGAGTTTACTGAGTAGGGGAGTGACATGGTCAGACACAGGCGTTAGGGAAATGACTTGGGCAGCCATGGGGGGAACAGATTGGAGTGAAGAGATACTTGAGTTAGGAAGTTCCATTAGGTCACTATTGCAATAATCCAGGATAAAGGTAATGAGGGATGGAACTAGGTTGGAAGCAGTATGAGTGGAAGGGAGGTAACAGATGTGAACATTATTGCAGAGGTAGAATAAACAAGATTTGGCAACTGATTGATAAGTGGGATGATGAAGAATGAGGAGCATAGGATTATACATACCTAGGTTGTGAATCTGAGTGATGAGAAGGATGACGATTCCCTTGACAAAAATAATGAGGTTTGGAAGAGAGGTTGGTTAGGGGTGGAGGGAAGGGGGGAAGATAATTAGTTCTGTTTTAGACATGTTGAGTTTGAGATTCCTGTGGGACATCTAGTTCAAAATGTCTGATAGAGAGTTGTAGAATTGGTATTGGACCTCAGGAGAAAGGGCCAAATATACACAAATACATACATATATGTATATATGAATACACACATATGTACACAAAATACATACACATATATGACATACATACACACATATTTAATTATCATATAACTCACACATAACACACTCATGCTTATATATGTATATATATGTGTGTATATATATATATACATATATACATATATATGCGTGTATAGGTCACATGATAATTAAACCCTTAGGAGCTGATAATGTCTCCAAGTGAGAGAGTATAGTGAAAAGAAAGCCTTGGAGTACACTCACAGCAGAGGGGATGAAAATGAGATATGGATGATGAATCGGCAAAAGAGACTGAGAAGGAGTGTTCAGATAGGAAGAAAACAAAAAGCAGTGAGATAAAAAAAACCAGAAAAGAGAGAAGGAGAAGGTAATTTGCCAGTATCGAATGTGGTCAAGATCTACAGTGTCAAAGAGGTCAAGAAGAATGAAGACTGAGGAAAAGTCACCAGTTTTAGTAATTAAGAGACTATTGGAAACTTTGGGAAGAGTGGTTTCTGTTGAATTATGAGGTCAGAAGACATTTTAAAGAGTTGAAAAGCAAATAAAGAGGAAGGAAAGTAGGAATGACTTACAAATAGCTTTTTAGAAGAATTTGACTGAGAAAGGAAGGAGAAATGTTGGGTAAGTGCTTGAGTAAAATGGTAGAATCTAGTGAATTTTTTTTTTAAAGATGTAGAAAACTTGGGAAATAATGTTATATATGGTATCTAGCTTGCTCTCCAAGCTAGTCCACAAAATTCCAGCTATCCCTTAATGGAACTAAACCAAATGGAACTTAAGGGTACTGGATGATTGAACCACAACTTATAATACTATTTCTGTAGGGAAATGCAATTCTGAGTTCCAGCTCAAGAAAATAGGAACACAAACTTTCTAGTAGCTCCCTAGATGCTAGGAATACATCTCCAGCTATGGCCATGAAAGTTGTCTGTTTAGTGGCGGAGTCTGTTCCTTTTCCTTCTTTGAAAATCTGGATATTTAGCTTTTTCCAAACTTCCGGTACCTGTTTTGATGCCTATGATCTTTCACGTGTTGCATATAGTGGTTTATCAATCACATTTGTCAGTTTTTCCAGGACCCAATGATGGAATTCTTTTCTGTTAGTTGTTGATGTAAAGGTCACTCCAGAGAAAATGGAAACAAAATAATAAGACCAGCAGCTTTGGCTTGTGTCTGCTGTCAAACTTCACTGTCCCAACCACTTGACGTAAAGGTCTTGTCCTTCCTTTCATCCTCCTTTTTCCTACCAACACATCTAAAAAAAAATATTCACAAGAGTTTCAAAAGACCTTTTTGTTGTTCTTATCTTACAGGAGACAAAGGATGTGAATAAACAGTTCTCAGAAGAATATCAAATCATTAATAACCATGTGAAATATTTCTCTGAATCACTAATAATAAGAGAAATTCCCAAACAAAACAAAATTGCAAATTGACAATGATGACAAAAGATGGAGTTAGTTAGGGCCAGAAGCGTTGTGGAAAGACAGGTCCTCTTGTTGGAGCTGTGAATTAGACACGTCATTGTGGAAAGTCATTTGAAATGGTAAATAATAATAGATAGCATTTATTAAGATTTCTAAAGTATTTTTGCATAAATTATCTCCTTTTGATCTTTATCACAAACCTATGTAGCAAATGCAATTAATATCATAATTTCAGAGATGAAGAAAATAAGGCTTGTCCAGGATCATATGGTAATTTTCTGAGACTAGATTTGAACTCAGGTTTCCATACCACATCCCAGTAAACTGTCTTGGCAAACAGGCTAAAGCAGGTAGAGAGTAACCAACAGGCCTCAAACCCATTGAGAAAGGACAAACAACAACTGCCAAGGTAAGTGAGTTCATCCACAGCATTCAAAATTTCTCCATTTGTGGTAACCAATGGTTCCATGTATGGATGGTATGGTGCTGGCTGGTGGAGGACCTGTGTTTTCTTGGTATCAAATGTTAGAACAAAGTTAGCACAAGCAGCAGAGAATTTATTTGTGCTCTGTTGCATGTCAGCTTCAGAGGTTGCATTGAGTGCACGGTCATATGGGTGATATCTTTTGATTCAAGCATAAATTGGACTTAAGTGAGGCAGAGTTGCTTGAAGTCACTGCCTCACTCTCTCTTCCAGAGCCATCAGAATCCAGTGGCAAAACAAAGGTCAAGATGACTGACAACATCTCAGGATGAAGTGGATGACCTGGTGCCTTCAATGTCTAATCAAGCTCTAAGCCCTCCATGTCACCTACTTCAGCTACATTCATAGCTGTTGGAAAAAATTGTTCTCATCTGCCCATCTGTTGAGGGAAGTTTTCATATGCTTAGGGCAGACATCCCTCAATTCACCCATCAGTTTGATGCCAGTCAGTTATCCTCAACCTGCACTGCCAGAGCTATCTCAATGTTTGGGAGGCTCTGAAGGAAAATGTGGGAAAAGAGATGCGTCAGACTGCCTGCCAAACTGAAAGTCTACAGAGCCATTGTGCTGACTTCATTGTTGTATGCCTGTAAAACACTGATGGTATACTAGAACCATGCCAGGAAACTGAGTCACTTCCATTTGAATTGTCTTGGGAAGATTCTGAAGATCACATGGCAATTTAAGGCATTGGACACTGAGGCCCTTTCTTTAGCTGAACTGCCAAATATTTAAACTCTGTTGTAGAGAGAGCAACTCTATTGGGCTGGCCATGTTGTTTGAATGCCAAGTGTACATTTGCTTAAAAGACTATTCTATGGAAAACTCACACAATGAGTTTACATGGAGAGACACAATGTAAGACAAAGTGATATAAGGATACTCTTTGGAATCAATTGTGTTTCATGGGACTCACTGACAAAGGACTGTCCAGCATGTCACGCTCTCATCAAAGAGGGAACTGTGCTCTATGAGCAAAGTAGAACTGTAGCAGCTCAAAAGAAATGTGAGAAAGCAAATTTAGAGACATCTCCACTCTAAATGTTCATATGGACTATTTGTACCTGATCTATGGTACAGCCTTCTGAGCATGGATTGGTCTGATCAAAATCATAGTCGGACAAACGGTACCTTGACCCCAAGAGAGCGATGTTATTTTGATCTTCCTCTAGAATGAATGAGAACAACCACCACTACTACCATCCAATACATAATAGAGAAACTCCTAAGACTTGTCAAAATATGTAACTGCTACTACTTTCAGGTAATTCATGTGAGTACAAATGATACTACCAGAAAGAAACTTTTAAAAAATGTTACCAAAAATTAGAAAATCTTGGGCAAAAAATGAAGAATGTATTTTACTCACTAATGATCACTGAGGTAAAATAATCTAGAAGAGAATAATTGATTTTGGAAGTGAACAGTTGGATAAGAAAACTGGGACCAGATTTTTAAATTCTGTACCACAACTTAATGACAGATTCCTGGCCAGGGATAGAGTACATTTGACAAAGATTAGTAAGAATTTATGTGCCTGGTATCTTGCAATCTAATCAAAAGAGCTTTAAATTTAAATGATGTGGTGTTGAGTTGGGGAAAGCTATGTATCCATCAAGATAGAGATCATTAAAAGTAGCTATGGTGAGACAAGAATAGCAGTTAAGATACTTGGAAGTTTACGGGAGATAAAATCCAAGAAAGAATCTACTCATAAAAACCCAAGGCTTCAAAATTCAAGTTTAGGCAATAAACAAAATAGACTATAGGTCCTCACATAAAGAGGAAAATTTGATGTAGTAAGCATTATTGAGACTTGGTGGAACAAAAACCATAAATAAAATATGACTAAGGGTACATATTATTTAAAATAAACAGGATAAGTGAAAAAAAGCACTGAAGTAGTAATGTATATTAAGAAGGCACAATAGTGTTTAAGGGGATGATACCCCTCACCCTTCTACTGGCTCATTGCCCATATGCATTTTCCTGATATTCCCCACTCTGGGAAGTAGTATCAAAAGACTATTTTTTTAAAAAAAATCTTCTGTTATGTCTGATATCAGGATTACTACCCCTGCTTTTTTAACTTCAGCTGAAGCATAATATATTCTGCTCCAGCCTTTTTCTTTTACTCTGTGTGTATCTCCTTGCTTCAGATGTGTTTCTTGTTAGCAACATATTATGGGATTCTGGTTTTAAATCCACTCTGCAATCTGCTTCTATTTTATGGGAAAGTTCATACCATTTACATTCACAGTTATGATTACTATCTGTATCTTTCTCTCCATCCTATTCCCCCCCCCATTTATACTTTTCTCTCTTTTTTCACCTCTCTCATCTCACCTCCTCACCAACGTTTTGTTTCTGACCACCACCTCCTTTAATCTGCCTTTTCTTCTATCAGTCCCACTTTTCTTTCCTTCTCCTTTTCCCTCCTACTTCCATATAGAGTGAGATAAATTTCTATATACAACTGAGTGTATATGTTATTTCCTCTTTGAGCCAAATCCAATAAGAGTAACAATGCTCACCCCCTTCCTTCTTTCCCTCTACTATAATAGATCTTTTTTGCCTCTTCATGGGATACAGTTTACACTATTCTAACTCTCACCTTCCTCTTCTTCTTCTTTTTAACCCCTTAATATTTTTATATCATCACATCTAAGTCAACTTGGACCCATACTCTCTGTGTACAAGTTCATCTTGCCACACAGGGGTGTAAATAGCTTAACTTTATTGAATAACATGTTTTTTTCCTGTTTACTTTTTATGTTTCCTTTGAATTTTGTACTTGAGGATCAAATTTTCTGTTCAGCTATGATCTTTTCATCAACAGTTTGAAAGTCCCCCATTTCACTGAACGTCCATCTTTTCTCCTTAAAAGTTGTGCTCAATTTTTCTGGTTAGTTGATTCTTGGTTGTAATCCAAACTCCTTTTCCTTCCAGATTATCATATTCCAAGACCTCCAGTTCTTTAATGTAGAAACTAAAAAATCCTGTGCAATACTAACTGTGGTTCCTTAATATCTGAATTGTTTCTTTTTGGCTGCTTGCAGTATTTTCTCCTTGACCTGATAATTCTGGAATTTGGCTACAATGTTCCTTGCAGTTTTCATTTTGAGATCTCTTTCAGGAGGTGATTGGTGGATTCTTTTGATAAATATTTTACCCTGTAGTTCTAGGATATCAGGGCAGTTTTATTTGATAATTTCTTGAAATATGCTGTCCAGGCTCTTTTTTTTTTTTTATCATGGCTTTCAGGTAATCCAATAATTCTTAAATTATCTCTTCTGGATCTATTTTTCCAGGTCCTTTCTCTTCTCCAATGAGGTATTTTACATTTTCTTCCATTTTTTTGTTCTTTTGATTTTGTTTGACCAATTCTAGATGTCTCATAGAACCATTAGCTTCCACTTGCCCAATTCTAATTTTTAAGAAATTATTTTCTTTAGTTAGCTTTTGTACCTTCTTTTCCATTTAGTCAATTCTACTTTTAAAGGGATTGTTTTCTTTAGTGGATTTTTTTTCCCATTTGACCAAATGTATTTTTTAAGAGATTTTTTTCTTCAGTCAATTTTTGTCTTTCCTTTTCCAAACTGTTGACTCTGTCTTGCATAACTCTCATTACAACTTTTCTTCTACCTCTCTTATTTGATTTTTAAAATTTTTTTGAGTTCTTCCAGGAGGGCTTTTTGGGCTTGAGACCAATTCATCTTCCCCTTTGAGGCTTCGCATGTAGGCATTATGACATGTTGTTCTGTTCCGAATTTGTGTTTTGATCTTTCCTCTCCCTATAGTAGTTTTGTATAGTCACGGCTCTTTTCTTTTTTATTTTGGTTTTGTTTTTTGTTTTACTAATTTTTACCCTATTTCATGACTTTTAAAGTTGAGCTCTGCTCCTGGGACACAGGGGGAATTGTCCCAAGCTTTTTGTGCTGTGAGTCAGGAGCCTAGTCCTGAGTTTCTGTGTCAGGGTTCAGGTGTTGGTAGCTTGCCTACTGTTCTGGGATGGCCTAGTCTAGTTATCCCTGTTGTGCTGGGGGTTCCTAGGCTGGCAGTTTACCTTTTGTGCTGGGGCTAAAGGCCTCACAGTTGCCCTGCTGTGCCACTAGCCTGCTGAGCCAGGACTGGGAGGCCAACTTGATTGTGATGTGTGCCCCCTGCTGTGTTGCATAGACACCACTGGGCTGTGGTCACTTTTTACCCAAATGAGTCAGACCTTTCCTGAAATCCTTCTAAGTTGTCTTAAAGTTAAAAATTGCTTCATTCCATCTTTTTTTAGGTTCTGTTGCTCCAGAACCTGTTTAGAAGCTTGATTTAATGTTGTTTCTGAGGGAAACTGGAGAGAGCTAGGGCAACTTCCTGGTTTTTCTCTGCCATCTTGGCTCTGCCTCCCAGAACTTCCCCAAAAGCATTTATTAAAGTGCTAGGATGTGCTAGGCATTGTACTAAACTCTGGAGACACAAAGAAAGGCAAGAAAATAGTCTCTGTTCTCAAGGTGCTCACAATATAATGGGAGAGACAACAAGCAAACTTTTTTGTTAATTAGTTCAGTTGTGTCCAACTCTTTGTGACAACGTAGACTGCAACATGTCACAGGACATTTTGGGAGCAAGGATAGTGGCATGGTTTGCTATTACCTTTGCTAGAGGCAAACAGGTTAAGTGACTTATCTAGGGTCACACAGCTAATAAATGTCTGAGGTCAGATTTGAATGCTGGTCTTCCTGACTCCAGGCCCAACTGTGTATCCACTGAGGCATCAAGCCACCTTCAACATGCAAGCAACTATATACAAAGAAGATATATATATATACATATATATATGTACATATATATATATACATATATATATAGGATAAATTACATATATTATGTATATATTACCTAATATTATAATTGGAAGAAGGACGTGAAGGATCGTGGGCAGCAGAAGCGTGGGGTGGCAGGGAAGGGGTGGAGAAAAAGAATAACAGCCAGTCTTAAAGCTAGCTGATTGCAAGTGAAAGGTATTATTTCTCCAAACTGAATGTAGTAATAAGCATTGGAAGCTTTTTCTGGCTCACTAACCCTTCTAAGGAGTGATCTGTCTAGACAGAATTTGTTGCCTCACTGGGACCTGGTGAATTTTTTTCCTCTCTGCTTTCCTTTCCTCCTCTGCCTTACCACTCCCTGGTGAACCGGCATTGTTTCCTCTTGGGAGTTTTCTTCTCTATTTAAACCTTGCTTTATTTGCTGTGTGTACTTTTATAATGAGCTTTGTCTCCAGATAAAGATAAACTGATTTTTATTGCGTTCTGATTAAGGGTTTGCTACAAGTAAGTGGATTGCACTGTGGGGAAGGATGAAAAAGGGACTCCTGGACAAACAGTCTATGACTAAATAAGCATTAGCCTATTGTGAAGCTCTCTCTGTCTCTGTTTATCTCTCTCTGTCTTTATCTTTCTGTCTCTCTCTCTCCACAAAGAAAGGCTTCATTTATATTCTTATTTTGACAAGATAGCTTTTGACAGGATTAGAGGGTAGGTTAGGGGATATGCTGCTAATATAATTTTTCTATTGAAGATTTTAGGTAAACATTTGATGAAGTATTTCATGCTTTTCTAGTAGGAAAATGTTGAGATGAAGGCTAGACAATATTATTAAAAGGATTTAGAAATGATTCAATGGATTGCTTCAAACAGTCATAGTTAATGTTTTTATGCTAACTTAGCAGGAAGTCTTTAGTGACATGCCCTAGGGATCTGTGCTACTTAGTACTTTTATCAATGACTTGGAAAATAGTATAGATGATGTGCTTATCAAATTTTCAAATAACTCAAAACTGGGAAAAATAGCGTACACACAATCAGGATAAGAAAAGTTCTTGGCAGACCAGAGCATTGGACTTAACCTAAGAAGAAGAAATTTAATAGGGATCATTGATCAATCAGTAAGCAGTTGTTAATGCCTCTCATGTGTCTTTAATATATTTTCACCTTATCTATGTTGAAGAAGAGGAAGAAGGATAAGAAGAAGAAGAAGAAAAATAAAGTGAAAAAATATGCTTCAGTCTACCATCAGAGTTTATTGGTTCTTTTTCTGAAGGTGGATATCATATGCATCTATTAAGCACCTATCATTTGAGGACACAAAAAATTAAATAGTTCTTGCCCTTAAGGAGCTTATATTTTTATTGGAAGAAACAACATGTACATGTATAGAAAAGAAATACAAAAGTATTTTGAGCAGAGGCATTAATGGCTCAGGAGATCAGAAAAGACCTCATGTAGAAGTAACATTTCAGCTGATCTTTGAAGGAATTCAGGGACTCTAAAAGGCAGACGTGAAGGAATGCATGTTAGTCATGGAGCTCTGTCGATGCAAAGAGATGGGAGATGGAATGTCGTATATAAGGAGTGTCAGGAAGATCAGTTTGGCTAGAACACAGAGTGCAGAGTAACACATAATAAACCTGAGAAAGCATGTTGAAGCCAGGTTGGAAAGGACTTTAAATGTTAAACAAAGGTGTCAATATTTGATCTTAAAAGTAATGGGGAGCCAATGGAGTTCATTTTACCTGGACAGTGGTATAGACAGACTGATGTTTTAGTGCAGCATCAGCTTCAATAGTCTAAACTACAGAAATTATAGATGATATTACTGTGTCTTTAGATAGCTTTAGAATCTTGAGAGATAGTAGTTTAATTATCATTCAAGAGAGAATGTTAAAAAGTGATAGTTTGAGATAAACTGTAAAAAGAAAGAAAGAAAGAAGGTTAAGATAAGTTTTCTGGAGAGAACTATTATGTTTGCTTTGTGAAGAAGATGCAGAGAATTTTTGAGAATAGGCTTTAATTGTTTTGTTGAGTGAACTGAATAGTAGGACTATTTTTCCGGAGGTGAAAAGAAGTAACCTGTACATATAGCGGTGGTAAAGGGTGACTCTAGCTGCAAACATTCTCAGTCAAAACATTGTAAATAATTACTTATGTCTTTATGTTGTTTGTTACATTGTTGATAAATTGCATAGCCAGTAACTGATTATTTAAGCCTAGGAGATAAGGAATTTTGATATATGCAGAAAAGCAATTCCTAATGGGAAAGTAGATTATCCTTTTTTTAAATTGTTAAACATTTGATAAACTGTGGTATAGGCTCAAATCTAATTGATAAATTTATTTATTTATTAATTTATAAAGAAATATGTAAACAATAAAGAATACATACTTAGCTTATAATTTGGAATGATTATAATAATATGGCAATGAGTCAGGTAGTAGACTGAAGGGTGATTATATCCTATAGGCTACAGGTGAGGGTGATTGATACTCTTGTATCAATAATATCACTTCGGCAATTCTGTCAAGGATAGATTTGGGAGGGACCAGTTTTAAGGTAAGGATACTGTTTGTGATCAAGGTGATGCATGATGAGAGCACCAAATGTCATGATTGACATGTGAGTAGAGAGGAGATAGATGTAAGAGTCATTTTGGAGGTAAAATTGACAAGACTTAGTAACTGATTAAATATGTGGTGTAAGGAAGAATGACGAATGGAGGCCAATTCTGAGGTCTGATCCCACTCTCCCTAGAGATCTTGTGTAAATGAGGGGAAAGTACATCCTGTTTGGAAGAGATTATTTTGTAATGATTATTCTTTTTACGCTTTCTCTTTTTTTTTTTTTGGAGGGGGGAAGGCAGGGCAATTAGGGTTAAGTGACTTGCCCAAGGTCACACAGCTAGTAAGTGTTGAGTGTATGAGGCTGAATTTGAACTCAGGTCCTCCTGACTCCAGGGCCAGTGCTCTATTCACTGCACCACCTCGCTGCCCCATATATATATATTTTTTTATTTTCACTTCCAAATTCTCTCCTTCTACCCTCCCCACCCATTGATAAAGCAAGGGATATGATACCTATTATATATGTGAAGTCATATAAAACATTTCCACATTATCTATGTTGAAGAAGAGGAAGAAGCTAAAAAAAATAAAGTGAAAAAATATGCTTCAATCTGCCATCAGAATTCTCTTTCTGAAGTGGACAGCATTTTTTCATCAGGAATTTTCAATGGGTAATTTTCATGGATCGTTATATTAATCATAGCTGCTAAATCTTTCACAGTTGATTATCATTACAATAATGCCGTTACTATGTACAATATTTTCCTAGTTCTCTGCTGACTTTTCTTTGTATCACTTGCTATAATTTCTCAATAAATCCCTTTTCAAAAAATTAACAGATTTTTACTGGTATATTGCTAATGAGGAGTACACCAAATAGGGGATTTTGAGCACAGTCCTAGAAATCCCAGTCCCTCATAATTAATTACCCCTAGAACTCTGAAGAAAGAAGTAGTCAGTAATGCTCTGTGGAACCAGTCTCCAAGTGCGAGTAGGAGTAAGTAGACTGAGCCCACAGGGAGTATTATAGAAGGATAGGGGAGAGATGGGAGTGTTTATAGGTCACAAGGAAGAATCTGGACAGACAGAGATAGATGGAAGATTACAGAAAAAGTGGGGATGATTGCCTGGGAAATCAGGTGGAGGGGATGGGATCAAGTAGACGAGAAAAAAAATACACAGAGAAAATAAATTCTATTAGAATTGAAAGAAGGATCAATCATTTACAGTTGGGGATGGTTGGAAAAGACTTCATGGAAAAAGAGGCTTGAGCTTGGCCTTGAACTTTGTTGAGGTGGAGAAGAGGATGGAATTCACCAAACAAGCATTTGTCAAACACATAATAATGTGAGATTTACAAAGAAAGACAAAAATACAGGAATAGTCCCCGGCCTCAAGATGCTTATATACTAATGGGTAGACGGCATTTCAGGGGAGGAGAACAGGAGAAGCAAAGGTAGAGAGGCAGGAAAAGTTGGGTATATTATAAGGACTACTAATAATCCAGGTTAACTGAAATGCAAGGGACTGTTGAATGTTGTTTTTATGTTCCTAGTACCTAATACAGGGCCTTAGTAGGCACTTAGTAGATTACACATAGTAGTCACTTATCAGGTGTTTATTGTTGACTGTTGGATTAGAGTTGATTCCATAAAAAAGAGTTCATGGCACTGAGATTGAGTACATGCAGCATGTTCCAGAGGAAGAAACCCTGGTTTAGGAGTCAGATGAGAACCTGGGTTCACATTGTACATCTTGTATTTACTGCCTTTGGAACTTTGGACAGTTCACCTAACGTCACTGGGCTGCAGTTTGCTCGTTTGTCAAAAAGTGGGGGTTGGATGTTTTATGAATTTATGATGTCCTTCCTAGATCCTATGACATCTTTTTAAAAGTAGTCAGCATAGATAATGACACTCGGGTACTGGCTTTAATTCAGGAACTATTTATTAAGTACCTACTGTGTGCTAAGTTGAGGCAGGGGATTGGGAGTTAGGGGAAGAAGTCAGAAAAAATTCTTATCCTCGAGAAGCATACAATCTAGCAAAGAAGAGAAAGTGATTACACAGTCATTATCCAAAGCGATCTGTGATAATTGACATGAGAAAAGTATAGGCAGAAGTGTGATTGGAATTCAGAAGAAAGAGGACTATCTTTTGGGGGTTAAAGAAAGGCTGTGAAATATGATCAGGGGAATTGTTTGTTGAACTGCATTGAAAGGCTTTATGACGGAGGTGGTATTTAACATGGGCTTTGAAGAATGGGTAAGATTTCAGCAAGGGAAGATATGGGTAGGAAAAGGACATTCCAGGAGGATGGAACAGCATGAGCAAATGCTGAGAGGTCGGAATACATAGAGGAACATATTTGAGGAATGTGAATAATAAGCTTTGGCCGGAAGCTCCCATACATGTAATATAGTAACTGGAGATAAGACTGGAAATGTTGAACCACCTATTACTGGAGCCAGAAGGGACCTGAGGATCATTTATTCCCATCTCACTTGATATACAAAGAAGTTCAGGACTAGCAAAGCAACTTGGCCGTTGGTCCTCATCCTCTTTGATCCTTCTTCAGTTTTCAGCACTGTTGACCACTTCTTTCTTTTGGATGTTCTTGTTGACCTCAGTTTTAGAGACCCAAAGCCATCTTGGTTCTCTTATCTCTCTAATCACTCTTCCTATGTCTCCTTCATTGGCCACTTCTTCCTGACCACTTAATATTGATATTACAAATACTTCTTTCCTCACTCCTCTCTTTCATTTCCCTGACAATCCCACTTCACCTCCACAGTTTCAACTATAAACGTTATACAGAGGACTCTGTCTTCAGTCATAACTTTTCTCACAAGCTTCAGACCAATAGTTCCGACTTCCCACAACATACTTAACCTGGCTATTCCATCACCAAATCAAGTCCAACATTTCTAAAACTAAATAGACTGTCTTTCTGCTAAAACTTGGTCTCCTTTCTGGTTTCCTGACAGTGTATTCCTGACAATGGCAACACAATTCATCTGTGTTCGAAATTGTGTTACACTGGACTTTTGCCTCTTTCGTACTTCTCTGCTCCCCAGCATCTAATAAGTTGCCAAGTCTTGTCATTTCTACATCCCCTATAACTCTAGTATTCCTTCTCATCTCTCACTATCACTTCCCTAATGGAGGTCTTTACTACAATTTGCTTGGGCTAGGGCCATCGCCTCCTCAATTTCCCACCATCTTTTGTGTTAATGTCAGACTGATCTTCCATGTGCACCAATCTAAACATGTCACTCACAGCATCATAGATTTAAGGCTGCAAAGACTCTTACCATCAAGTCCAACCTTCTCACTTTACAGATAAGGAAATTGAGGTCCAGAAAACTTGTTACTTGCTCAGTAAGCATCTGAAACAGGATTTTAACTCTTGTCTGACTGACTCCACACCCAGTGCCCCCTCCCCAACTCCCCCTCACCTCCTCTTCTCAAAATCTTTCATTGATTTACTATTGCCTACCTGTCCAGCCCTAAGTCACAATTTTCCTCCTAATGCATTGAATGACCTAGTCTAACTAACCTTCTGCCGTATAAATCCCATGCTATTCAGACTTTGTATTTTTATTACCTCTATATTTGCCATCTCTGTGTTAGAATGACCTCCTGCCCATTTCTTTTTATTGAAATCCTAAATATTCTTTAAGACCCCACTGAAATGTTACCTCTCCCATAAAACTGCCCACAAATTTTCCCCAATTAGGACTGAAATCTCCCACCGCCCAATATAATATAATACTTGCTTTCCACTTCTCCTGTGTCTGACATTGTATTATGGTAACTTGTATATCCTACTAGAAGCTAAATTGTATGGTCCATGAGGGCAGCAACCCTGCCTCATATAACCCTGTGTCCTCCCCAGTTCTCTGTGCATAACAGACAGTTAGATCAAGTTGGTGTTTTTTTAAAAGTCTGTATGGGGCAGTACGTAATTTTCCTTCTCTGATTGTATTCTGGAATGGATGCTAGTTAAAATTACCCACAAGCAACTAATGCCATGGTTCTAGTTATACAAAGCTAATTAAAACCAATGTGAATGGTTCTTTAGCTTCAAACTCAATAGAACCTGGATTCCTGGGCTGGAGCTGTTAAAGAGAGTCCTAGGTCCTAAGAATGGAAAAGGAAAGTGGGCTGGCTCTTGGTGCTTGCTTATATCAAGTACCTCATCTCTTACAGACTGATATGCATGGCATGGGAGAGGAGGAAATGTAAGTCACCACATTTCAATTTCTACAGTTCTGTAGTTTTCAGATGGCCCCATCTACAGACCACAAAGTGCTCCAGTATAAAGTGGTAAGATTTCAAATTAAATTCTGCCCAATTGGTAGGGAAAGGAGATGACAGATGGCCCGTGCTCACCAAGTGGACAGCCGTCAGCTATTTCAGGGAAACCTTCCATAATTGTGCGCACCTGCTCTGACATGTTAAATTTTAAAATACACCTCCTATAGTAAAGTTTCAAGAAATGGAGGCAGAGATCTCCAAAGCCATAATATCCTACAGCCCTCTTCTCTTTAAAGGTACAAAATGTGGGAAAGAGAGAAAGAAAAGTACTATGAATGTATTTTACATGCATCATATATATTAGTCTATAAGTTGCAGGCGTCTGTTTTATATACACATCACCTATGCTTATGTGGTGTTTCTTTGTTAATACTGCCTTTCTTTCCAAGGGAATCTCTTTCCTCCTTGCATTTTGTTGTATCTTCTCTCTTATTCTTTTCTTGATTTACATTTTTACTCTCTTCCTTTCCCATCTTCTCTTTTTATAATGTTCTTATTCCCCAAGCTATTCTGCCAAATGTTGCTCACATGTACGTGGACCAACACAACGTAGTCTCTCTCATTCAGTTTATTTCAATTCAACAAACATTTATCAGTATGTACAAAGTTCTGGGTTAGGTTCTGGGGATAAAAAAGGATCCAGGGGTGGCTGGGTGGCACAGTGAATGGAGCACTGGCTCTAGAGTCAGGAGGACCTGAGTTCTAATCCAGCCTCAGACACTTAATACTTAGTGGCCATGGCCCTTGGGCAAGTGACTTAACCCCAAATGCCCTGCCTTGCCCCCTCCAAAAAGCAAAAAAAATCCAGTCTCTGTCCTCAAAAAAGTTATCAGTCCATTGGGGGTGGTATGGGGTCTTTACATGGACACAAAGATTTCTAATACAAGGTAGAATGAGGTGAGATCAGAAGAGACATGCAAACAAAGTGCTTTAGGAAAATCTGAGAAGGAAAAAGTCAGTTTTCCTTAGGGGACAATTTCGGGAGGCAGGGAGGAGTAACTCTTAGCTGAGGGTAGGGGAGGAGATAAAGAAAGACTTCTGGTATATGGTAGTACCTGAATTGGTCCTTAAAGGGATAAAATATCAATATATGGAAATGAGGTAGTTTTTGTTCTGCATTCTATGGATCTTTCCATCTATCATTAACTGATATTGCAAGTTACAAAAATGTTCTAACCTTAATAGAACAGAATACCTGGAGGAAAACATTAATACCCTAATTCCTTTCCCATATGTAGCATCCTTTCTGGAGACTACTTCCACAGTTTTTACACACACACCCCCCACTTGCAAGTTGGGTCCGCAGAGGGTGGCTGCCACGAGGGGGTAAACTTGTGGCTCAGCTTTCCAAACATACTTCATGAGCCCTCATCAATGTGTATCCCATGAATAGTAAGCCAGCAGAGTAAATTAATTTTCCACAAAGGCATTACTAAGACAGTCTAGTAAAAACAGTAGCTAAAAACATTTCCTCCCAGAAACCTGAGGTGTATTCTCCCACAAATATACACAATATTCAGGGGAAGAAGGGACAAAAGCTTAGAGAGCAAAGGTAATAAGGGATATATGTGCGGAACACATGAGACAAAGAAATGAACAACTACAGAACTGTAGGTCCAGGAAGTCCTTTCTCTCCTGGTGAAATTTCTTTGCACCTAGTCTTTTTATTGCCAGAGCTAGTGCTTGAGACCATAGCCAGCTCTCTTGTCTTCTGCCACGAAGCTTATTTCTTAAAACTACTTCCCTTCTTCAGTGACTATCTCTCTGTACCTGAGTCTGTCAGGAGACACAGGAAATAGACTATGTCTTCTCCACACTGAATGCAATGTCTCTTACTGGATAAGTAGCTCCCTGCAAAGCTATGTGACTGATAATGGGAAGAAGAAAGAGAAACTCCTTCCCCTTACCCAAAATCAATTTCCTCTGAGGGATCCAGTTCCTCCTCCATTTCTGGTTCCCAGCTTGAATTCCTCCACCTAACAAACTCATCCAAGGCTGAGCTACGTAAAGCCCTTCAAAGCAAAAATTTATTTATTCAATTAGGTTGCTACCTTTAATCCCATAAGAGAAAGATATTCACACTGCACAAAGGAATTACTGGTTGTGTCCACAATTTTCCAGTTAGTTTAATACCTTGTTACCACATTAAAACCTCCTCATCTATGACCACCTCTACCAAGCTGGAGGTGATTGTGAGTACCATATCTTTCTCCCCACCCCAGCCTCATACACAAATATGCCTCCTCTTAAACAATATTGACAAGGGGAAGGAGAAGGAGAAAGGAAGGGAGTAAGCATTTTAAAACACCTATTATGTGCCAGGCATTGTGCTAAGCACTTTACAAATATTATTTCATTTGGTCCTCAAAATAACTCTTGAGAAATAGGTGCTATCCTATTGTATTTATTACCCTCAGTTGGGAAACTGAGACAAACAGAGGTTAAGTAACTTGCCCAAAGACATAGCTGTTAAAGGTCGGAGGCTGGATTTGAACTCATGTCTTCCTAACTCCAGGTCTAACTGCAACACTGACAAGTCTCTAGTTTCATGAGATCATGTCATCATTCTTTCTGAGCTCCTCCATTTTTGTTTTCCTTTTTTTTCTTCCTCTATGTACCTTAGGAACTAAAAAACATAGGCTGGTGCAGTGGGAAGGGAGCTAACTTTGGAGCCATAAACCTGACTACAAGTTCCAACTCTGATACTTACTGAAGAGGGGGAGAAATAGCTAAGTGTTTCAGGGACCCCAGTGAATCCCTGGAGGGTTATAGTCTGGAAAGAATTCTTAGGACTCAAGCAATCTTTTAAGTCAGCATTGTAAAAGTTTATTGTTACGCTTTATAGTGGGCAGGAGGTCTTAAGGAACCTGCAAACTTAAAGGAGTCAGGGGTACAGATTACAAAGCCATTGAATCGTAAATCAGGTATCAATTATGCTAACTAAGTGAGTAAGGGTGGGATTAGGGAGAAGTTAAGGAGTGGTCAGTGCTTAAAGGGACATGCACTTTTCATATCTACTGCGCAGGAGTATTGTCCATAATTCACTGGGAAAAAGCCCATGGGGGGGGAGGGGTGCTACATGGAGGTGTGGTTTTAGGCTTGATATGTCACTGGGTCACCTAATGGTCAGAGATGACTGAGAGGTGTCCAATTTGTTACTCATCAATGTCCTGTTTAACAAGATGGATGTTGAGAAGCTAGACTAATTGGGGATCCAGGATGTGCCTAATTGGAGAGGAGTTAGCTTACTGATAGTGCATTGAAGGATTCATAGATGCAGCTGGCCATTAGAACAAGGGAGATATATATTTCTCTAAGCTAAAGGGATTGTTTGTAGATGTTTTAGTGAAGGATTCATAGGTATAGCTTGTTATTGTACCAAGCAGGGATAAAGCAGTTCATGAATTGTAGCTAGGCAGAGTGCTGGCCTAG
>CM053584.1:356591896-356611429 GCA_028627135.1 Pseudochirops cupreus
CTTCTTTGAAATGAACATGATAACTCACATTCACTTAGTGTTTTACAATTATAAAGCACTTTCACATTCATTTTCTCATTTGATCCTCACAGTGAGCCGAGACTTTCCTGCTGTACCTCACACAAGGAACATGCTATCTCCCCACCACAGGCATTTTTACTAGCCATCCTCCATGCCTCAGATTCTCTTCTCTTTCATTTCCATCTCTGAACCTTTCTGACTTCCTTCAAGTCCCAGTTAAAATCCCAATATCTACAGGGGGCCACCACCAGTCATCCTGGTCTCTATCTGGCCACCAGACCCATATGGCTCTGGAGGAGAAAGTGAGACTGGTAACTTTGCACAGCCCTGCCTCACTTAAATCCAATTCATGGCATCATCTTCCGGATGTCATGGTTCTCTTTGAGAATGAAGGACAAAAAAAACAACAATAAAATTCCACCTTCTACAGGAAGTCTTTCCCTATCCTTCTTAATTCTAGTGCCTTCCCTCTGTCAATTATCTCCAATTTATTTTGCATATGTTTTGTTTGCGTATTGTGTCCCCAGTTTAGACTATGAGCTCCTTGAGGGAAGGAATTGGCTGTCTTTTTTTAATCTTCAGGGCATAGCACAGTGTCTAGCACACAGTAGGCACTTACTAAATGCTTATTGACCAATTGATAGCAACCTTGTAAAGGGTACTGCAAAAGAATTTGTGATCCCTCCAGCACCAAGGGCAGTACCTTAAAAAGAGTAGGCATTCTATACGTATTTCACAAGCCTATAGAGTTAGAAATTAATCAATCAATATTTATTTATCAAGCACCTACCATGTGCTATAGGGATACAAAAGAGGCAAAAGATATTTCCTGCCTTCAAGGAGCTCACAATCTAATGGTGGGGAGGAGGGGTGATAGGGAAGAGGGATGATGGGGGATGGAGAGAGAAACAACTTGAGAGATAATTTTCCTTATTTCAGTGAGATTTGTTATTTATTTAAATGTTATTTAGGGAGATTCCCCACTCACCTGGGAGGATGTATGGTGTAATTGGTAACAACTGACCTCTGAGCAAGAAAGATTTGGGTTCCATTTCCACACCTGCCATATATTAATTGTTTAACCCTTCCCTGCTGGATTAACCTCTTAATACTTGGGGCAACTAACTCTCCAAGACTCTAGGTTACAGAAAAAGAACTTACCTGAATTAGAACAAGTTTCTTTATCTAGGAGCTTCTTCTCTCAATAAGATCACAGGTCTGGACCCTCTAATTCCCCATTCCTGCCCCTTTGGAGGCCCTTGGGGATTAAATGACATTCCTGGGTAACAGAGGAAGTACCTGAACTGGGATCCCACCCCAGATTTTCTCTCTGCAAGGTCTGCCTACTATACTGTTATTGGTTGATTAATTGGTGCAGTATCTTTTTTTTTAATTTAACAATCACCTCTTCTTTCTTTTTTGGGGGGGCAAGAAGCAACATAGCTGGCACATAGAGAGGCCAGCCTTGAAGTTAGGAAGACATTTGTTCAGGTCCCTCCTCTGAAAAATGTTTAGCTGTGCGACCAGGGACAAGTAACTTCCCAGTGTGTCCAGGCAACTTAGACTTACAGATTGCGCCCCCTCACTAACCCCTTCCCTCACCCAAAAAAGGGGGAAGAAAGAAAGAGTTCTAAAGTACTTGAGAAACATTTGCCTTTCTTAAGCAATTTAAATATTCCCCCTTAATGTCTCACTTAGGCTATTACTTTACCTGCAAACCCTCTCTGTCATAAGCATTGCAAAGGTAAATTTCAGCTCAGGTCATGTGAATTATCTCAATTCAAAATCAGAGTAGATCCAGATGGATGAAGCTTTGCTGTTTTTTGATATCTGCAACCATCCTTACCCTAGATGTCTCAATCTGATCCCCAGCTCCCTCTCCTGGACAATAATTATGCAAATTAAAAAGCTTGGGGATCTCAGGACCCCACTGATAGAAGGTCTCCATCTTCCCCTCTCTGGCCGTGGCTCCTAGGTACCAATTCTATCATGTGTAGTATTGCTTGAGAGATCCAAGAGAAAAGGGGAAGCAAACACTTGAGCCTCCTGGGAAAGCCACCACTTTGTACCCTCTGTGAGCAGGAAAAGCTGGAGATTGGCGACACCCACTGTTTGGTCTTGAAGCTGGGCTGCAGACTTGCCTCTGTCCTGAGAGGCTCCCGAAAGGACGACTGACAAGAGGGGCCAGCCAGGTCTGCCTTGGGCCTCGCTCACACAGAAACAGAGGAAAAGTGTAGGGTAAGAAGAAAGGCTTCTGTTCGGAGCTCAGAGCCTTCCTCTGTTCCTCAGAGGGGGTGCCTTCTCTATTAAAGCAGCCCTGAAGAATTCAACTTTATTCATTGCCTTGGCTCCGGGCTGACTCCTTAGCCTGGTTCAGAACTAGGCAGGTTGCCTCTGCCCTCATCGCTAAGGGCAAAGCTGGCAGATATCTTCCCATGATTTTGGTCTATTGGTCCAAGGAACAAATGATCAGAGGTGGGGAGGTGGGGAGTAGGGGTGGTATGAGAGGTGCAGAGGCTAATGGGAAACAGGGGCTTATCACTTGCTCATAAGGTTGGGGGGAGGGGGATATACATGAGGTATATAGAACCAATCTCTGGGTTGTCTCTTTAAGGTCAAGGTAATGAATGGGACCTCAGGAGATCTTTCATGCCAGCCTCAGGAGTCTGTGGGTACAAATAGAGGAGGGAAGAAGGGTTTGAGAAGATAGCCAATCTTTTAGTCTTAATTTGGGTCCCAGGTCTGGGCATCTATTTCTCCTACCTTTCCTTAAAATCCTAAATATTTTCCCCAAGGAATTGCTCAGAATAACATTTAAAGTGATACTCCTACCGTTCTCATTGCTTCAAAATTCACTCTATTCTATTTAATAATAACTGATGTTTCTTTTTTAATTGTATTTTATTTTTCCAATTATATGTAAAGACAATTTTAACATTAATTTTTACAAAATTTTGAGTTCCAAATTTTGTCCATCCTTCCCTCATCCTAAGACAGTAAGCAATTTGATATAGGTTATATATGTGTAATCGTGTAAAATATATTTCCATATTAGTCATGTTGTGAAAGGAGAAACAGAACCAAAGAAAAAAAACACACACCCAACAATATAAGGAAAGTGAAAATAGTGGAGTCCATCAGTTCCTTCTCTGGATGTGGATGGCACTTTCCAGCATGAGTCCTTTGTAATTGTATTGCTAAGAAGAGCTAAATCATTCTTGGTTGATCATCACACAATGTTGCTAATAACTGACATTTCTAAAGGCTGTACAAAGTGCATCCCTCCCAACAACCCAATGAGGTAGGTAATCTAGGTGTCATACCCCTGTGTCCAATCAGTTGGGAAGTCCTTGATTTGCTCCTCCCTCTTCTCTCCCATGTATCTCTTCTCAATTTACATGACTACTCAGAACTTTTATCAATGGATTGAGTGCTAGACTTGGATCCAGGAAGACCCGAATTCACATCCCACCTTAGACACTTAATAGTGGTGTAACTCTGGGAAAGTCACTGAGCTTTCTCAGCCTCAGTTTCCTCACCTATGAAATAGGCATAATAATCATAATGATAATAACTAGCATTTTAAGGGTCACCCATCTTTCTTTGATCCCCACAACAACCCTGTGAGGTAGGGGCTATTATTAACCTCATCTGTAAGAGGAAAAAACAGAGGCAGATAGGAGTCTGGTGACTTGCCCAGGGTCACACAACTAGGAAGTGTCTGAGGCAGTGATATGACCTCAGGTCTTGCAGACCCCAAGTCCAGCCCTTAACCACTGAGCAGCCCTCCCTCCTAGGGTCGTGGTGAGTAGCAAACGAGATAACATTTGTAAAATGCTTTGCAAACCTTAAAACACCATATAAACAATAGCTAGTCTTGCCTAAACTATTGTTGTAGCCATTTGTAATTAGGAAATCTCTCTCCCTGTTTCCATTTATTTCTTTCTCCACTCCATCCTTTACTCAGCTAACAAACCAATTTTCCTAAGGCTGGAATTTCACTATGGTACCCTCTTGCTGAAAAATCTTCCTTCCTGTAGAATAAAATACAGACTTGGTGACTTGGACCTCTCAGGCCTCCGTAATCTGTTTCCAACCTTCCGCTCCCACCTGATTTCACCTTTCTCTCCCCTTTGTGCAGTCTATGTTCCAGTCACACTAGACTACAAGCTGTTCCTCAAGCCTAACTGTCCTCCATGTTTGAAATGTCCTCCCTTATCATCTTTGATCTTTCAGAAGCTCTTTTCCTTCCAGGTTTGCCTCAGGAACCCCTCAGAAGAGAAGCACTCCTCCATCATGACATTCCCTTCTGAAAGTATTCACGTTTCCCTGAAGCATTTGGTCCAGAGCTTTCTTTTGCTGATACCTCATGCTTATATTATAACTTATTTCTGTAACTGTAGTAGACTGTAAGCCACTCGAGGGCAGGACCTGTGTGTGTGTGTGTGTGTGTGTGTGTGTGTGTGGTTTTTAGAGTTTATAGCCCAAGTATCTAGCCCTATAACTTGTATGTCATAGGTGCTTTAGCATATATTTGTGAACTGAAGAAACTGAGGCAAGAGCCCAAGGCTACACAGTTATTAAGCAGAAGAGCCGAGATTCAAATTCAGTTCTTCTAACTCCAGATCCAGCACTCTTTTCACTGAACTTTCCTATTAGCTAAGTGTTTCTGTGTTTGTCCTTTGTTTTTGAAGAAGAAATGATGACATGACTTGCAGCTGACTTTGATTTAAGTGAGGCAGGGCTGTGTAAGATCACCAGCTTCACTTTCTCCTTCAGAACCATCTGGGTCCAGTGACCAGATATTCATCAGCATGACTGGAGATGGCCTAGGATGCAATGTGCAGTCCTGAACCTTTTAGGCTAAGGTCTTTTCACGTACTCATTTAGAGTGAGGTAATGCCCAAGGGATGGCCTTAAAAGGACCAGGGTCTCCCATTGCATCCTGGGTCATCTCCAGTCATCCTGATGAATATCTGGTCACTGGACCCTGATGGTTCTGGAGGAGAAAGTGAAGCTGGTGACCTTGCACAATCCTAAGTAAGTGCTATAGGTATTACAATACATTTTACAGAAGTGGAAACCAAGTCTCAGAGTAGTGAAATGACTTGCTTAGGGTCACATATCATCTGAGGCAGGATTTAGACCCAGGTCTCCCAGTCTCCAAGTCTAGTACTCTATCCACTGAGCCACACTACCTCTCAACTTGGCAATGAAAGAAGAGAGAAGTGACATATTGGAGACATCTAATGAGTGTTGGTGTGTAGTCCCTTGATGATGCAACAAGGCTCTTCTTAAAAAAAAAAAGAGTCATGGGTATTTTGTTAAGTAGAAGAGAAAGATCCAATGGGGAAAAAAAAGATTAAGAATGTCAGAAAGAGAAATGATGAAACCATGTCTTGGGAAAGACAGAAAGGAACCAAATGCAAGTGTTAGCCTTAGAAAGAAGGTAGGACCTCTTCTTCCTCTTTAACTGCCACCAACACTGCCTCTCCAACCCCCTCCAGTTCATCTGCTGATGCCATTTCTTCATCCATCACCATTTCTCCCTTTCCTGCATCAGTAGCCATCATGGCCACCACCCGAATGAGAAGACTCCTCTCCTTATTCTTCTTCCTTAGAAACTGGGCTCCAGAATATCTCAAGAAATGGTCCAGTGCTACATGTATTCAAAGGATTCAGTCAAAGAGCCGCATTTGAGGACCTAGAGGGCTACATGTGGCCTCCAGGCCATAGGTTGTCCATTCTTGACCAATTATTGAACAAACCTTCCCTTTTTCTCAAGTCCCCCAAACCTTCCTGAAGACAAAATGTAGACATGTGCATGGAAAGACAATAGTTAATATAGCATAAGAAAAAAGAAAATACATTGAATGTTAATTGACTCGAAAAAAATGTAATGACCCCAAACCTGTGACCTGGATTCTACATATTATGTATGTTTAAAAAAAATTAATGCCTTATTTCATTATAAAGAAGCTTCAGCTCTAGATTATTCATTGAGGTATACCTGTGCTTCATAAAAGAAGGAAAAGATACCTATATACTGTTTTACAAAAATTCCAAGAGTAGTTGGATAACCTGCTGATTTGTCTTCAAAGACCTGTTTGACAGTTGAATTGTTTTCAAGTACGCCAAAGAGGTAAATGGGGGAGGTTGGCAGAGAGAGGGAGTATGTTTGACTCATGTTTGTGAATTGTTCTACAATAAAGAATAATTTTCTTCACAATAAAGTTTTTCTCTCTGTATGTGTATGCTTTTCATTCAAACACAAAACACTCCTCTTTACTTAAAAAAGAAAAAAAACCTCTGTCTTTATTATAGTAACAATTGTTCATTACTTAAAGCTCCAAAGTTAAAATTGTGGAGTGTTAAAGAGAAAATACAGCTGCTAATATGTTTAATGTCTTTTATTGGACTTAAGGGAGGGGAAAGATGCTTTAATATGTCCCTAAGTTCAGCTCTTTGGTAAGGGGAAGAAGAGATTTGGAGACAGGTATATAGTGGACCTTGAAAATATCTGCCACATCCAAGGAATAGAGTCCAATGACCCAATAGATGGGGGTCTACTCTTTTCATGTCTCTCCATTTAGTCTAACCTGATGTGATTTTTAATGTGATTTTAAAAAATGCATTAAGCACTTATAATCCATAAGGCATTATGATGTGTTATATAATAACATAAGGCAGTATAGTTACTGCCCTTAGCAAACCTAAGAATTCATTAGTCAAGATCTAAGTGGTGTAATGGAAAACCAAGACAATATGGCATATGATCAAATATGTAATGCAGTCATTAAGAGCTATAGGATATCAGAAATAATGTGGATTGAAGCAGGTGAGGAAGGAAACTTGAAGAAGGTGGGACTTAAGCTGGTCCCTGAGGAGTAGGTGAGGTTGGTAGAGAAGAGAGGAGAAGACTTCTGTGAAGTCTGAGCAAAGACACTCAGGCAGGAATGAGCAACATAAATCCCAAAACAAGGCAGTGATCAGCCTACATTGAAAGATACAAGTGGCATGGGCCAAGGAAGGGCTGGAGAAGCAGGAAGATTGAAGAACTGTACTAAAGGCTGAGAATGAAGAATTGGAGTAATTAAGTGAAGGGAATGGTCCA
Organism: Pseudochirops cupreus; assembly: GCA_028627135.1. Classification (NCBI taxonomy): domain Eukaryota; kingdom Metazoa; phylum Chordata; class Mammalia; order Diprotodontia; family Pseudocheiridae; genus Pseudochirops; species Pseudochirops cupreus. The sequence goes on from CM053584.1 coordinate 356,599,032, forward strand.
GACACAAGATGGAGCAGTAGGTCCAGGGCAAGACAAAACAACCAGAAACCAAGGATAGTAAAGAAGTCAGAGATAAAGACAAAATCAAAGGTCAAGTTTGTTCAGCACTGCTTGGACTGAGATGTTACCATAGAGTATGATAGGGTTGTCTTCATTAGGAGCTCTCCAAGCAGGCAATAATCTTACCATGTGGCAGGCACTGTGCTAAGTGCTGGGGATACAAATAGAAGCAAAAAGAAAGACAGTCCCTGCCCTCAAAGGGCTTGCATTCTGGTGAGAGAGGACACCATATAAAAGGGAGCTAAAAGGATTTGTATTGGAGGGCAAAAGGGAGTAAGCACAGTGCAAAATCCAGAAAATCAGAAGCATAGCCAGGAGGGGAAGGAAGCGTGGTGGCTCTTCTCCAAAATGAAGAGCCTTTAGAAGAAGCTCACCAATGGGAAAGGGGGACCAGAGTGGCAGAGGGATGTTCTGGAGGGAGAAAGTAGCCAAGGGATGCTGATAAAAGTCCAGAGAAAAAGAGCACAGGCAAAGCTAGAGAAGAAACTGAAGGGCAGGGCTAGACACACACAACTAGACATACACTTAACCACAGAGCATGAGAAATGATGTTTTAGCTTCTACTTCCTATCCCTGCAATCCCCAAACCAGAGAGGGTTCCATCATTACCATGGACTCCATTCAGTCACAGCCCTCTTGGAGCCCAGGTACCAGAAAACCCAGGTAAGTAGTCAGAGCCACAGAGGCAGGTACAATGTACAGGAGCTTTAGAGTGATGTAAAGAAAGCTTTCCTCAATCACCTTGTCCTGGCACCAACCAGTGACCTGTTTCCCAAGATGGGGCCACTCCACAACCTAAAAAATTGAGGAATTCTACTGTGTAGCAATTCACCATAGCCAGCAGATCCTGACAGCTCTGGGTACATTTTAATTAAAGGAACACGCATTAAGGGCACACCATGTGGTAGGCATTGTTAGCAAGTAGCAGGAGATAAATTTGTCTTCACTCCTTCTCTGGGTCTGAGAGATAAATCAAAGGACTTTGTTCTGAACCCAGAATCTGTGTCTATCATCCTGGCCCTCTGTGTTCCACAGTTCCTGTCCTGGCCACTTATCTTTGGGTCAAATTTATGATCTTGGGCTAGAAAGATGACCCACTGTGGTTTCTTCTTGGATTTCCCGGTCTGGCAGGTTTGTTTATTTGTTCTTTGTTAGAGTAAATGTGGTGGGAGCTGGGCTACTTTCTCTTATCCCATTTTGGCTGGTTTCCTAGGATATGTGTTTGGATAGATTAAAAAAAAAAGAGAGAGTTACAGGATTAAGAATTTGGACCCTATCTTCTAATGTCCCGTCACTTCCAGTCCACATCAAGTACAAGACCAAGGGTAAGATGAGTCATGAAAAGAAACAAAGCTGGTTGGAAACTAGCAATCAACAACTTAGGATCTGAATATCAGGAATTATGTACTAGAGAGCACTGTATAAAAACAGGAAAGAGTAACAATTGCAAGACATACAAGTGTAGTTTGGCTCCAAGGGGATTCAAAGATGGACTGGACACTCAGGAGAATTGGGAGCCACAGACAGAGTGGGAAGCTGAGTTTCTTCAGGAAGGAAATAAAGCAAAGTGATACAGATCTGAGGAAGGACTGAAAGAAGCACCCAAGTGCATAGGCCAGCACCTACCTTCTGAGACGCCATATTCTAAGCTGCCTCCTCCTTCTGCTTGATGCTCAGCATTTGTGGAGGGGACGCAAGACTCCTATATTTTGTTGTTGTTGTTGTTTTCAGAATTTATTTATTTTTAGTTTTCAACACTCATTTCCACAAGATTTTGAGTTCCAATTTTTTTCCCCATCTCTCCCCTACCCCCCACCCCAAAATGGCAAGCATACTGATTATTCCTTCCTCCAGTCTGCCCTCTCATATATCCCCTCGATCCCTGTCCCTCCCTCTTCCCCCTTACTTTCTTGTAGGGCAAGATAGATTTCTATACACTATTGCCTATATATCTTATTTCCCAGTTGCATGTAACAATAATTTTTTTTAACATTTGTTTTTAACACTTTGAGTTCCAGATTCTCTCCCTTTTTCCCTCCTCATTCATGCCCACTGGGAAGACAAGCAATAAAAATAGGTTATACATGTGTCATTATGCAAAACATTTCCATAGTAGTCATATTGTGAAAGACTAACTATATTTCCCTCCATCCTATTCCACCCCCCTTTTATTCTATTTTCTCCTTTGACTCTGTCTCTTTTCAAAAGTGTTTGCTTCTGAGTACTCCCTCCCCCAGTCAGCCCTCCCTTCTATCATCCCCCCTCTAATCCCCTCCCCCCCTACTTTCCTGCCTATATTTATTTTTTATTTTATAATTAATTATTATAATATATTATTTTACTATAAAATATATTTTCTATTTACTTATATTTATATATTATCCTGCATAAAGGCAGTGGTGAGCCACTACATATTTTTGAGTCAAGAGGGAGATGATATGTTAAGAAGATTAAGCTGGAGATGGCATTTAGAATGAAAGGGGAGTGAGGTGGAGGGAGAATGAATACAAAAACACCAGACTGGTAGTTATTACAATAATCCAGGTATGAAGTGATGGCCTAGACTGAGATAATGGTATTAACTCATTCCTTCAACAACTATTTCATAAGCAATTACTATGCGAAAAGCACTAGGGATCGCAAAGGTAAATAAGGAATAAATAGTGTCTGCTCTCAAGAATAACATAAACTCATTGGGGAGAATGATGCTGTTCCAAGGCTGAGTCTAGGGGAAAAGATATTATCCCAGATATTGTCAGTTAGCCAGTAAACATTTATTAAATGCAAATTATGTGCCAATAACTGTGCTAAGTGGTAGAGATACAAAGAAAAGTAAAAGACAGTCCCTGCTCTCAAGGAGTTCAGAGTCAATGAGTGAGACAACATGCACACAATGATGTACAATTTATAAATTGGATAAATCAGAAATAAAACAGAGGAAAGGAACTAGAATTGAGGGGTTTTATAGAAGGTGAGAGTTTACCTAGAATTTCAAGAAAACCAGAGAAACTAGGAGGTGGAGATGAGGAGGAAGAACATTCCAGGCTTGGGGGACAACTCAGCAAAATCCCCAGAGGCAAGAAATTAAGTATATTGTTTGAGGAAGAGCAAGGGGGCCGGTGGAATGAGTCCATGGTGTAAATGTAAGGTGTAAAAAGACTGAAAAGGTGAGTCGGGGAGGGCAGGTTAATGCCAAACAGAGGATTTCAGATTTGGTCTTGGAGGTAATAGGGAGCTGTAGGCTTTCATTAAGTAGAGGAGTGATGTGGTTCTTCTGTTTTAGGAAGATCACTTTGATAGCTGAGTGGAGGATCCACTGGATTTGAAACTACCAAGCAGGCTATTCCAATAGTCCTGGCATGAGCTGATGAGAGTCACCAGGATGGTGATAGTACAAGCAATAGAAACGGGCATATACAAGTGATGCTGTGAAGATAATATTAATAGGACTTGGCAACAGATTAGATATGGGAGGTGAGAGATAGTGAAGAGTTTAAGATGCTACCTAGGTTGTGGGAGCCTGGATGACGAGGAGGAGGATAGTACCCTCAACAGGAATAGAGAAGTTGGGAAGAGGGGAGAGTTTGGGGGGGAAGATAATGAGTTCAGTTTTAGACATGGTATGTTTAAGTATCTACCATCTGAGATGTCTATTAAATAATTGGAGGTGTGAGTCTGGAGGTCAACATAGAAATGACAGTTGAATCCACTGGAACTAATGAGTTTACCAAGTGAAAAAAATATAGAGGGAGAAAAGAAAACACCTATAACTAAGGAACACCCACAGTTAGTGAGCATGACCTAGGGGAATATCCAGCAAAGGAGACTGACTGGGTGTTCATATAGGTAGGAGGACAACTAGGAGAAAGTAGTATCCCAAAAACCTAGAGAAAAGAGAGTATCAAGGAGAAAAGGTGATCACTAGAGTCAAAGGGTACAGAAAAGACCAGAAGGATGAGGACTGAGAAAAGGCTATTAGACTTGGCAATTAATAGAATGTTAGTGTCTGTGGAGAGAGCAGAGTGGTTGAATGATAAGGTCCAAAATTAGACTACGGATAGCTCAAAAGAGAAGAAAGTAAATAGAGGCATGTATTAAAGACAGACTTCTCAGAAAGTTTAGCCACAAAAAGGAGAGCTATGGGGCTATACCTAGCAGGGATAGATAGCTCAAGGGAGAATTTTTTTGAGGATGGGGGAGAAATGGGGCATGTCTGTAAGTGGTAGAAAAGCAGCCACCACACAGGGAGAGATTGAGGGCGTGAGAGAGTGGAGTTGATAGGGGGAGAAATCTGCTAGAGAAGATGGGATGGAATAGGATCCCTTGTACATAGACAGGCGTTTGCTTTGGCAAGGGCCACCTCATTATATGAGAGAAGAGGAGATACTGGCAAAAGGCATCTGGGTGATATAAGCTGGGGTGGGGGGCATAAAAAAGAGTTCTCAGTGAATGGTCTAATTTTTTAAAAATAAAATATGAGACAAGGCTCTCGACTGAGAGGAGCCACAGGAGATTTGAGGAGAGATGAAAAATTTTGGGAGAGATTCTGCGGTGTGTGCAGTAGTGAATTAATTAGCGAGGTATAAAAGGATTGCCTTGCAGCAATGAGTCTTCAGCTGAGGTTATGTACTATAAATTTGTAATGAACCCATTCAGCATGGTTTCATGATTTTGTCCAGCTTCATTCAGTAGGATATATGGAGAAGTGACCCAAGGCTGGCTCTTGGCAGGGCAAGAATGGCAATACCATAAAGGAACAAGAGACTCAAGACACGAGGAAAGTAGAGAGTTGAACTGGTTCACCCAAAGGGTCAAAATAGGGGGGGGAAGAGAGTGCATGGCAGGTGAAGGAGTGACGCCTAGGAAAGAACTAAGGGATTGAGATCTGCAACCATGGTGTCCAGGAAAAATTAAGCATGGGGTTTCAAGGTAGACAATGATTAGATAAGGGAATTTCATAGGTCATAAGTGTGAAGAGATGCATTGGGAGGCTATGGTCAGATCAGGGGCATGGCCATCTTTTGGGTGTGGCTAAGGTGGGGTGAAAGAGTAGGTCATATAAAGTGAGTAAACTGAGGAACTGCGAGATTAGGGTGTTTGAGGGAGTGTCTATGTGTAGGCTGAAGCCCCCTAGTATGAGCGAGGGCTGCAGCTGAGGAGAGAAAGCCTTTGAGCCAGAACTCATCTGAAAAGAAGGGGAGTGTCCTATAGGTGAGTAGACCAGAGCTACCAGAATTTTGAACCTCAAAGGAAGGTGAGTATCAATACATCAGTACTATGAGTATCAATGAAAAGGTGCATTGTCTATAGAGAACTTAATAAAATACTACTAAAATCAACTAAAAATTAGTCTCCTTTTTATTATCACCTTGCTCTGGCAATTCTAAAGAAAATCAGTGACAAAATGCTCCTCCTGAAAAAAATGAATGTTGGTCTAAGTTTTCAAAGATTGGTATGTGACTCGCTGCTGAGACACAGAAAGATTTATCTCCCCACCATAGTTTAGGGCAGGGGTGGAGAGCCTGTACCCCCAAAGCCACATGTGGCCCTCTAGGTCCTCAAGTGCAGTCCTTTGACTGAATCCAAACTTCACAGAATAAATCTCCTCAATAAAAGGATTTGTTCTGTAAAACTTGAGTTCTGTCAAAAGGTCACATCCAAGGACCTAGAAGGCCACATGTGACCTTTCCCCACTCCTGGTTTCTAACGGGTGGAGCTTACTTCAGGCCCCATTTCTGTCTTCACTCCCAATAGCAATACACATTGCTATGTTTAAACGATAAATAAGCAGTGAAGGCACAATGTTTGCAAAGAAGAAATAGACCTTGCATTTCTTCAACTATTTCTTCATTCTTTGTAACCACGTGAAGGTTTTATTTGTGCTTAAATTTGAAAACAGTAAAACAGAGCACAAACTGTGGGGGTGTAATATTTTTGTTTGGTAAGCACAAATTTTAATTCAAGCATGAGATATTTTACTGAATTTGAATAATACCTTTAAAATGGAAATTTATCCTTTTTTTAATTGATAGTTTTAAAACTAAAGAACAAATCAAGAAAATAAAGCCTTCCATCGGTGGCCTAAATTGTCCCTTTTACAGATGTTTTGATTTTATTTAAATTTACTTATGTAATGTGACTTTTTTATGAGTCTCTGACAAATATCCTTATGTTTAAGACTTTTCCTATTTGTATCTCTTTTGCATTACATGAAACTTTTCCAAATTAAAATGAACAAAAAAAGTATTCTTTGAACAATTATGAGTGAAGATGGACAAATCTGGTTATATTGTTTGCTGAACATGACTATGTGAAAATCAGTTCTGATGAAGTCATTGGTAAAGTTTAAAAGTTAAGAACTTTAAAACAGAAAATAATCTTATTTGTTACTTTTGTGACCAAAACATAAATATGATTTTCCCCTTTCCCCCCAAAATATATTAATATAATTAAAAGTACTAATCGATTGCTTTTTCCTCCTTAATACTATAATCTTTTGGGGTGGCTAGGTGGTGCAGTGAATAGAACACCAGCCCTGAAGTCAGGAGGACCTGAATTCAAATCTGGCCTCAGACACTTAACTAGCTGTGTGACCTTGGGCAAGTCACTTAACCCCTAGTATGAGTGAGGGCTGCATCTGAGAAGGAGAGAAAGCCTTTGAGCCAGAACTCCCAGTCCTTCCCTCCCCACTCCAAAAAGCAAAACCAAAAAAAGAAAAACCAACATAAAAAAAACAATACTATAATATTTTTATTTTAAAATTGCCTTACTGGCATGATGATACATATGAAACTCATAAAATAAAATTTTCATTACATTTTTCCTAGCCATTATTTCCACTCATTTCATGATTATTACTGAAAATAATTTTTGACATATAAAGGAGAGTAGGGGCTATTAAAAATGACCTATTCCAGGTTTCAAATATGCTAGTTACACATCGGGGGGGAGAATAGATATAGTTACAACTAATTCAAATACAAATCAGACTGTGAAAAGTGCATAGGAAAGGCACAAGCCAGCATCATAAGAGATCAGAGGAGGGAGAGATCATTTCTAGTTTCCTAGCAAGCACCTCTCTGGAAACTGAAAGGATACATAGGGTATCAATAAGGTTGGCAAAGAGGGTAAAAGAAGCGAGAGAAATACATTTTAGGCGTGGTAAACAATGTGAGCAAAAGTACTGAGGAAGAAGGATTCGGGATGAGTTTTGGAAATTTTGAAAGGAGCTAGAGTTCATGAAAAGGAATAGTGAGAAAGGAAGAAATGAGTGGAAATGGATTCTTGAGCTAGAATGGAGGCCGTGGTGATGGGAAGGAAGGGACAGGGAGGAGGGTCACAAATGAAATGGAGCCCATGGAGGTAACGTTGACAGGACTTGGTGACCGATGAGATGACCTCCTGGCAAGGAAGGCGAAGAGTCAAAAACCTAAAGTTCCAAGATCAGGTAACTGAGACAAAAGATAACATCAGAAAGAGAAAGTTTGCAGGAAGAGCAGATCCGGGGGAAAGATGCTGCATTTCTTTGTTGACATCTGAGTTTGGGGTGCCAGTGGGAAGCCAAGATGGCTATATTTGCATTTGTGTTATCCATATTCTAGAGCAATTTGCCTAATGGGAACATGGCCCCAACTGAGGTTTGAATGGGGGTTAGCATCTGTTAGCAGAAGGCATAACCAGATCCTTTTCCTGCCTTACCCCAAACCTCACCTGGGGCCAGGTTTCCATTAGGCAAATTGCTCTTGAGTATAGGTATGACAAATGCATATTTGTGAGACCTAGGAAAGTTTTCTCCCTTTCTTTATAACAAGAAAAAATGACAAAATAAGCTTCTCTCTCGTAATGGTAACCGAGACCCAACTTGTCCAAAAACAAATTCATCCTTTCTAAAAACTGAATTCTCTTGCCAACTTCCTCATTTTGATCAATGGCATCACCTTTCCTTCAGTCATGGAGGTTCTTGGAGACTTGGTGTTTTCTTGGAATCCTCCCTTTCTTCATACCCTATATCTAATCAGCAAGTTCCCTTCATTTCTCCTTCCCTTTCTTCCTCTTCACCCGCTGATATCTCTCTATGAGTACTCTTCTGTCATTTCTGTTTCTAACAGGTTGTGTCTATATAGCCATTTCCACTACATCTCAAAAATCAGCTGAAGAATTTGCATTGGGTAACGATTACAGGAGACTCCTACCTCCAGCTGAGTTATTGGCAATTGGAACGCAACAAGCATAAAGCTAGTTTAAATAAAGAATCTGGGAAAGGAGCAGAAGGAGAGATTTTTGTTCTCGGCTTGTCCAGGAAGCGTCTTATGGGAATACCTCAGAAACACTGGGGACGTGAAGACTAGGGACCACCATACGTCATTTCCCAGGGATATTAGGAGGCATCTTAGTAGAGCATAAAGAGTAATGAATTTGGATGAGATGATCTTTGCTCAAATCCTGTCTCTTCTACTTATTAACTGTGCGACCTTGGGCAAATTATAACTTCTCTGGGTCTCAGCGTCTTCATTTGTAAAATGAGAAGATTGGCCTGTATGGCTCTTTCCAGCTTGAAACCTTCAGTCAGGAAGAAAATGCTTTGCAAACCTCAAACATTATGCAAATGTGGGTAATTATTATTACTTTTCACTTAAAAAGAAAGTAGAATTTTGAATACTCCTACATAAATTTGTAACCAATGTTAGAATCCTCCTACACTCCTTTCCTCTGAAGAAAAGTTAGGAAGGTGGGCAGATTTGGGGGGAAGGCTGCATTTTACTCTGGAATGTTCTCTCTAAAAATGATTTGTATAAATCTATTTGTTCTTACCCAGGGCTAAGATCTGGGAATAACCGAACATGTGTCTAGATCTGGCACACAAGTGCTCAGTTCCTCTGCAGTCAATCCAGGCTAACAAGGCACAAAACAGAGGATAGACAAAAAATACAGAAATGACTGATCCCTACAGAAATGCAGAGAAAGGAAACTTTTCTTCCTGATGGGCCTCGCCTTCCCTGCAGACATACAATTATTCCACACTTATAATACTGTTCTGGGGTTGACACCTTCCTCGATAGGAAAAAAAGGCAGTATTGATAATCATTCTACATAACTCAGGACCAATAAAGATCAAGGGCTGGGTTTGTGCTTTTACTGGCTTCTCCAATTCCTTGCTTGAACCTGTGAATATGGGCTCTGTAATGCTTGTACTAACCAGTTAAATATGCCAGAACATACTTACTTGAGGCCCTGAGGCCACATGTAGCCCTCTAGGTCCTCAAGTACAGCCCTTTGACTGAATCTAAACTTCACAGAACAAATCCCCTTAATAAAAGGATTTGTTCTGTAAAACTTGGACTCAGTCAAAATGCTGCTCCCAAAGGTCAAATGTGGCCTCAAGGCCACAGGTTACACATCCCATGCTAGAGCTTCCCTTTCTCACAGAAGAATCAGACAATGAAATAGTACAATAACTAGCCAATCACTAATGCCCAAGGCTGCTTGACATACCAGTGATCCTTCGCAAAGTAAACGTTAGCTGAACTCAGAGATGCCTGCAACTACTGAAACCAGTCTTGACCAACTCAAAAAAGCAAACATCTTGCTTTCTGATTTATCTAAAGAGCAACAATCTTCCTGCTTTCTGATTTATTGTACTTACAGATGTCTTCTCCCTAGACCTCCACTTCCCACCTGACTTCCCAATTTATTATGTTTCTCCCTTAACCCTGACTTAGCCATAAATACGGCAAAAAGTCCTAAATACCGTAAGTATATATAAATACCTCACCTTTCCCACTCCTTTTTGAGCAGATGAAAACATTGCCTCATTGCTCCAACTTGCAAGCTTATTCTTCTCAGGCGATCAATGCAGTTAAAATCTTTGTAAAGGGCGATCAGAGTCTGGTTCACTCCAGGTCCCCCTTTTAGACCTGGGGTTTCTTTTGTTTTAGCAGTTCGTGGGGATTTTTATTTTAGCAAATCAGAAATTCCTCTACCTGGTCCAGCAGAAGCTCCATGACTCTGTTATTGCCTTTTATGTCCCTGTAGCTCCCAGCTAGTCCCAGAAACTGCTTGCCTTGATAGAGGAGTTCCTCTGTTGAGTCCAAGAACATTACATTATTCCATTGCTCCATCATTACTTGACATCTTCATCCTGTCCCTCAGGGAAATATTCCAACTCTTAGCCAGGGCCAGATGTGTCTGGCCTAGTTGACACATTTCTAGATCTCTTGTTAACAAGGACCATGATCAGCCTTACGCAAAAAGTCTACCTTATTTTTCAACACACCTATCCCAACTGATTTTTCCCCAGTCCTCACTCTTAGCCAAGTTATGGCGATTAGCAACCATGGCAATTAAATTCCATTGTGAAGCATGGGAGATACTGGCAGAGGACCACCCACCAGGGAGTGCCCACATCAAAGAAGGCACTGTCTCTATGAGTAAAGCAGAATTGCAGGAGCTCAAAAGAAATGTAAGATGCACAAATTTAAACACATCACCACTCCAAATGTTCACATGGACTATTTGTGCCCAGTCTGTGGTAGACCTTCCAAGCAGTCTGATCAACCACAGCTGGACACATTCACTGTACATTGAGTGAGGCATAGTGGTGTCATTTTGGTCCTCTTCAAGTACAAAGGCAATTAAATTCTACTCCCTTCCCTATCTCAGGACTCAGGTAGTGTTATCACTACATAGTCAACACCTCCCACAGTATTTTTTTTAGCAGGTGAGAACACTTACACTCCTTTTCAATTGCTTTTCCAATATCCATCATCCCCCTAAGGTTAAGTGTGCAAATTAACTGAAGACTGGAAAAAGTAACAAGAAAACACTAGAAATAGAAGAAGGGGAGGGGCAACCAGTTACCCTGACATGGGGGTCAGGGAGTCCAGAAACCATAACCAGAGTCCCTGAAAAGCAGTATGGAATGAATTCATGGACTCAAGCATTCTCTAAGTCAAGGTGGCAAAGATTTGTTATGCTATACAGCAGGCAAGAGTTCTTAGGGAACTTGCAACCTTAAAGGGGTACAATTAAAGTTTATATAGGATATTCTATAGTATAACTTGTCCCAATTATGCTAACTAGGTGAGTCAGGGCAGGATTAGGGAGGAGTTAAGGAGTGATCAGTACTTAAAGGAACATGCATTTTTAATATCTACTGCACAGGCATATTACCCAGAATTCACTGGGAAATAGCCCAAGGTGGGGGGATCTGCATGGAGGTGTTGTTTTAGGCTTAAAATGTCACTAAGTCAGCTAGCAGTCCAGGCTGAGCAAGCTGCCACCCATCAATGTCATGTTTGATGAGATGGATGTTGGGAGTTGAGTGTATCCCAAGCCTAAGGCATACATTATGACAGATTAGGGATGCATATAATGAACTAGGGAGTTACTTATAGATATTCTAGTGAAGGAGTCATAGGTGCAGCTTGTTATTGTATCAAGAGGAGATAAACATTTGGCTGGGGCTTGATCATGAATGGTTGCTAGGCAGAGTACTGGCAGGGGGAGAAGCAGGCAGAGATAATACTCTGAGGCTAGGGAGATTTGAGGTTGGGGAGAGATGTGATTTTACAAACTGGGGTTCAAGCATAGGCACCCAAACACCCCATCAAACCCAAATGGCAACCTTGCCACAATATCATAACCACAGGCTTGGTTACAATTTAGAAATAACAAATCATTAATATCTCCCTAGGACTTTGCCTCTTGCTCTGAGACTCTTAATTATATTGGAGTTTTTAATTTTCTAAGTCTGAAACCATCTAAATCTTTTTTAGTGAGTCTATTTCTCATACTACTTCTGTTCAGCTTTATTTTGGGGGGAGGGGCTTTTTTGTTTTGTGTTTAATTACAAATTTATTACAAAGGTATGCAACAACTATTTATTAGGTACCTACTATGTGCCAAGTACTTTGTTAGATGCTGGAGGTATGAATAAAACACTTCCTTCTCCAGAAAAGCTTGCAATCTAATGAGGAGGGAGAGGGAAAATATAAATCTGCAGGTATATGCAGAACAGCTTTTGCATTGTATATATCACAAAAAAATATTTTGAGGTGACAGCACTGGGAACAAGAGAAGAGAGAAGGACAGGAGAAGTTTCAGGTAGTAGATGTGAACCGAATCTTTTTTTTAAAATTGATTTGTTTATTTACTTTTAGTTTACAAAATTCAGTTCCACAGTCCCTTGAGTTTCAAATTTTCTCCCCTCTCTCTCCCCCTCCCCCATGGTGGCGTGCAATCAAGTACAGGATCTGCAAATACTTTCACATTGGACATTAGTCTGGTTGTATAGAAGGGTTGTAACCAATGGAGTGAACAATGGGAAAGAAGAAACAAAG
>CM053584.1:356611929-356680694 GCA_028627135.1 Pseudochirops cupreus
AAAAGTGACATAGGAGAGAATAGACTGGGGGAGGGGGGACACACTGGGATGGCTGTTTTGGGGCGGTGGGTGGGGGAAAGACGGGGAGAAAATATGTGACTCAAAATCTTGTGGAAATGAATGATGCAAACTATAATAGAATTTAGAAAAAAAAAGGAGCTGGAGAAGGAAATGGCAAATCCCTCCAGTCTATTTGCCAAGAAAACCTTAAGTTGGGTCAAGAAGAGTTGAACATAACTGAAATAATTCAACAACAACACCAAAGGTATCAGGACGTGGGCTTTTATTGCTTTAAATGGGGCAAAGGTAATCTGGCTGATTTTTCAATAGAACTCCACTTACACCATGATAAGGGTGGGAGAAGAAGGAATAAGCCTTGGCCCCTCTCTAGAAAGGAATCACTTCTATCCAACCCGTATTTAGTGTATCCCCTTTTGAGTAATTCTATCACTCTAACTTTCCTGTTTACTGTCTCCTTTCTCTATTTCTCCTCCCATCAGTCTCCTACAATGTCAAAACATGTAGCTCTGGCAGCAGAGTGCCTAGCACACAGTAAGTCCTTAATCAATGATCCTTGATAGATTGGTTGTTTGGTTGGATAAGGAGAAAATATAGGGTCTTTCATTCCCAAATCTTATACTGCACAAGATATTTCCCAGATTCTCCTTCCTTAGGTTACTAAAAAAATATGTCCTCCTGTCCCAAAGGATTTATGCTGAAAAAGGCTATCCATCTCTAGAGAAAAAAAGTGATGGAGTATGAGTGCAGATTGAAGCATAATTTTTTTCACTTTATTTTTCTTGCCTTTACTTTATCTTATTTTTGCAACATGGTAGATATGGATATATGCTTTGAATGATTTTAAATACATAATTGATATCACATTTCTTGCTTTTTCAATGGGTAGGGGAGGGACAGGAGGGAAAGCTAGAACTTGGAACTCAAAAAAATTTTAGTGAATGTTAAACATTTTTAAATTGAAAAAATTACAAAAAAATTTTTAAATGCCCTCAACTTGAGTTCTTCCTCATAAGAGCTATTTTCACTGTCCTCAAGTTTGAAGTTCAGCATCAAACTTTTCCCTCCCCTCTCTGTCTCTTCACCAAAAGAAAACAAAAAAATATATTTTGGGGTTCTCCCACTCTATGCCTCCTCAACTTCCAAAGGAGCACTTAAGGACTGGATTTATCAAGGTTTTGTTCATTTGGGTAGCATTTAGGGCTTGTGAACAAACGGCAAAACCTTTAGTAAGGGCATACCATGCTGCAAACGTCGTGCTAAGCCCTGGGGACACAAAGAGAAGAGGCTTATACTCAGCACGTCTACACCACAGGAAAGAACTGATTTAGGAGGCATAAATTGGTGCCACAGTTCTCAATCTGTCTAAGCAAGGGTTTTTCTCAAGATCTGCTGTGCTCTTTTATTTGAAGGGAAGGTTTCCAGCCAAACCGGATGATTAGTCAAGGAGAATTAGAATAATCTCTGCTCCAATCTTGAGTGACTAATACGGTTAAGTTTGGTCACCAATCTCAGCTCTCACCTTATCAGACTTTCCTCTCTTTCCCAAGTCACCTTTGTTGTGCACCTGGTAATATAGGGCCTAGGGGTCTGAAGGCAGGGAGTGGGGGCCAGACACGATGCCTGAATGGAGAGGGAGCAAAACCCAAGCCAATTAAATGTCAACTCAGAGACAGTTCCCAGGGACCAAGGAAAACCCTATGTGCCAAAGAGGAATACATTGTCACGGAAGAGAAATATCGCAGATTTAGACTGAAAACACTCTAGACAGGCAAGTGAATAAGAAACTCCCTAAATATCTCACTGCTCATAACTCTCAGTTGTCTAAATAAAGCCATGTTTGTTTGGTATGGTTTATCCTCTGGCAAGTTTAACAAGACAGAGAACCTTATTGCCAATTATTCCTTATTATTATGGGATTTTGGGGGATACAACATTCATAATCTTCACACAGTACTAGTAGGTAATGCTAGTAGTATTATTCTTGTTTTATAATGGAGAAACTAAGTCTCAGATTGGTTGACCCAAGCTTGACCCAAGATTACACAGGTAGTAAATGATAATCTTGGGACTCAAATCTTTGGACTACAAATGCAATTCTCTTTCCATTATCAAAATGGGATAGGTTTCCTCCTACCTCGCCTCCATTTCTGTTCTATCATTTTAATATAAATATATATACCTGTTAGTCATTTCTAGCATCATTTTTCTCCTCTTCCAAGAAAGATGACTACCAGCTCTCTTTTCAACCAATCATATTTCTCCCTCAAAATCTTCTTCTAATAGTAGTTCTCAATCTTCCTAATGCTACGACCCTTTAATACTTATATGTGGGCATATCTGCATGTGGGCAGACCCGCCTTGAGATGGATAGAGGAACAGTGTCTCGGTTCCTAAAACCGTCGGAAATATGTGTTTTCCGATCGTCTTAGGTGATCCCATTCGACCCCCAAAGGGGTCATGACCCACAGGTTGAGAACCAGTCTAGAATCAGGGGCAGCTAGGTGAAGCAGTGACTAGAGTACTGGGCTTGGAGTCAAGAAGATCTAATGTTTTTTTTATCCTGCCTCAGACATGTACTAGCTGCCCAATCCTTGACATGTTGGTTAAACTCTCTATGCCTCAGTTTCCCCATCTGTAAAATTGAGAAATAACAGCACCTAATTCATGAGTTTGTTGTGAGGATGAAATGAGACAATATTTGTAGAGTGTTAGCAAATCTTAAAGCATGATATAAATGCTAGTTATTGGTTATTGTCATTAAATTACATAAAGCCATTTCAACACATACCAAGGAGTCCAGGGCTTTATACTAAGAACTCAAATAGATCTATGATTTCATCAATGTATATAGTTCTACCAACAATGCAGATTGCCACCCATCTTTACAAATGAGGAGACTGAGTGTCAGAGATTAAGAGATGCCAAAGACCAAACGTTAAATGTCGAGAGGAAGAATTTGAACCCAGGACCTCAGACTTCAAAGTTTATGCTCTTTCCACTCTACTAGACCATTTAATCACGGGGGTATACCCAGTGGATTGGAGACCTTCCTTTATTTCTCTTAAAAACAATTCATAAAATCAGTTCCAATATTTTGGTTCAAATCAAACTTTACAAGCTATTCTTGTAACTTCTCCATTGTTATTCCTTGCTCAAGACATTGTCATTGTTCTGTTGCTGAGTTGTCTCAGTCGTGTCTGACCCTCCATGGCCCCATTTTGGGGTTTCCTTGGCAAAGATATTGGAGAAGTTTGCCATTTCCTTCTCCAACTCATTTTATAGATAAGGAAGCTGAGACAAAGAGGGTAAAATGACTTGACCAGGGTCACACTAGTAAGTGTCTAAGTTTGAATTTAAACTCAGGTCCTCCTGACTCCAAGACTGACGCTCTATCCACTGCACCACCTAGCTGCCTGCTCAAGAAATTAAATAAACAAGTTAAAGGCAACAAACACCAGGAAATGGGCTCTGTTCCCGGCTTTGCTACTGAGTCACTGAGAGTGTGTCTAAAGGATGTCCCAAATCCCTAAACCTGGAGTCAGGACACCTGGGTTCTACTTTTCTCCCCCTCGCTCACCATGTAAATGTGGGAAATGTCCTTACCTACAAAATGAAGGGGTTGGTCTAGAATCTGAGCTTCGATGTGCCTCTTAGTGCTAAAATTAAATTATTTTCTAATTCTAATACGCAAAAAATACAATTAAAAAACTGGTTCTATCTTTGCCATACTAAAACTTGGTTGGATCAGTACGTATAATATATGTGTACATATATTTACTGAATTTCCTATAAGAATGGAAAATCCATTGTCTGAATGGAGTAGTGTAAAACCTAGAAACTTTAGAACAGGAATTGAGGTCAAATTTGAGTTCTACTAATAATTACCTCTGCAATCCAGGGAAGGTCATGCAGTCTCTTTGGGCCTCATTTTTTTTCATCTGTAAAATGAGAGATCTGGATTAGATGAACTTTTTAGTCAGGAGTGTGCTGGAGCCTACTTGTTTTGGCTCCTGGGGGCTCATAGTTAAATTTTTACTGTGAACATTTATATGTCAGAAATCAGCAAATTCAATAAATCAATGCTTGATTTATTTTTTTGTTAATGGTGGGGGGAGTAACCGATGGAGAAAATGTTAATAAAAGCAATTAAACTTAACAGTGTGTCTTCAATATATGTTTGGGTTTTTTTTTTCAGAAAGTCAGTTATTAAATATTATTAAACCAACAAACCCCTGCCTCTTGTTCAAAATCTATGAATCTATGGTCCATGGAAGCACTACCTTTGTGAACTCAGTCAGTACACTTAAACTTTTCATTTTTACTATCTAAAAAATAGGGACGGCAATGTACATATTCCCTTCCACTCTACAGAATATGTGGTTAGGGATAAACTATGGAAAACCACTCAGAAAAGGTTCAACTCTTGGTTATCCCCTTTAAGGCTTATCATAGCACATTTTTAATCCCAGCTGGCTTCTCCCTACCACCCAGCTTACCCTGGACCACTTCCCCCTATCATTCAGCAGTGTACTTAGGAAATGAAAGCTCATTTTAGTGTTAGTCTAAGCCAAACACAATTAGCAAAATAAATCTGCTAAAACAAATACCAGGATGCATTCCAGAGCCCAGTGATTTCTCAGTAATCCATGCATTGCTTCCACAGATAATCAGAAGTTGACTATGAATGCCACCCATTCCAGCTAATTCTCCACTATCCTTAATGTACTTTAGCCACAAACCTTAGGGAACCACTGAGGATAGAGAAAACCTTCTGTGTGCCTCTTGGGTTTCTACTCGATCTAGCTTCGTGACTGGTTTAAGGACAGGATTCCTCAGTGGAGGGAAGAAGTCTCTTTTTATTGCTAAGTGTAAATATAGGTTCCTAAGGGACTTTCAGAACCACTTGGGAAGTTTCATCAAGTGGGAGGACAGGAGTAAGCAGCCTTGCCTCCATTCCGCACCCCCCAACACACACGTGCTCAGACAGGCTGGGTTTGGGATCACGTGAGAACAGGAGAGCTACACGTCTGCCACCACAAACTGGTAGGGGGTTTCCTTCTACAGGTGACTTGGTCTCAGGCCTGCAGGCTGGAGGATCAGGCTCAGGAAATCTCAGGGGTGGCCTCTTGCAGATTGGATCCCTTCCCTACACAACCAGAAAGTTGTACCAACCCACCCCCCAAGCCCTCCACTCCACCACCTCCTCATCACCCCTCTCCATCAGTGTTTCCCTCTCTTACAACAGTGATCAGTCTATCTGCTGTCCAGGGAAGCTCAACCCAAAGGCTCTGATCATGTGGTCTCAACTCCCTGTTAGTCATCCCTGCTCTCCCTTCCCACCCACTCCTCTCCTTGTCAAAGCCTCAACCTCTGACTCCATGCTCCGGGCTGCAAAGTGTATGTGGAGGCTTGAATAGCAGCACAGGCTGCTGAGGGCGTGGGCGTAGCAGAGAATCTCAGATTCGGTAGCATTTTTATTTAAGTGGCTACTGGGGGTGGAGAGTAAGGGGGCTTCTGACCTGCTCATCAGTGGTGGAAATGGGCTGGTGGAAGACGGAAGAAGAAGCAGAGGGATGCAGTTTGGGGACTTCCCAGTTCCACCAGTTCACAGATCAGTTAACCTTTTTTTTTTCCCCAGAAGAGAGTTCATTCCTATGCATGTGCAGGAAAGTGGAATCCATGCCTTGGACCATCCCTTCTGCCTCTCTTGGTCTCTTTGTCCCTAATACATGAATTGTCCCCATCTCTGCTGGCATTATGGAAAACCGTTCCACTTGACTGCCATTGTGAAGCCCGAAGCTGGCCTCTTTTAGCTTTCGCTCAGTCCCCCTGGTCATTTAATTAAAAAAAAAAACAAACCAAACAAACCAAAAATCCTGCATTGAGGGAAAGTGAGGCAACTTCGCCCCCTCGTGGTCTCAGCACAAACACCACAGCTGTCGGCTCATCTTTGGTTCAAGCTGCTTTTCCTGGAAGATGTCCAGGGGTTAATATGACTGAGTCTCAGTGGTAGGAATGAAAGAGACTGGTTGTTTGTTTGTTTTTCCAGGACCCCTGCATACTGATGTAACTGGGAAGTCCCACAGTGGCATCTCCCTTTCTCATGTGTTCTCCCACCAGCCCATTTCTGCTTCTGATGACTTGTGTTTCCAAGCATGAGGCTGTTGGGCTAGGGAAGGCAAAGGGTTTGGCAGAGCACTGCCCACATCTCCATGCTGATATGTTCCTTCAGTCTTTGTCTCTCCTTCAGCTAGAACTGCCTGGTTGAAACAGGCTGATTTCAGTCATCTTAAAGCCAAAAAGCAACCCTTTCAACTGGTCAAACTTCACAGATTCAGAACAGTGTTCATGTCTACGTACACATGTATACAGGAGGAATAGCAGTTGACATATGTAACGTACCTTGCAAGCCTTGAAGAGCTACATCAATGCTAACTATTATTATTCGTTAGCAAATGAAACTGGGTCCCAGAGAAGCCAAGCAATACCCAGGAGAGGCCTCTAGCCCCAACAGGCACCTGATAAAATTGTTGATTGGCTAGATACCTGGCTAGCTGGCTCACTGACTGGTTGACTAGCTAACTGGTTGGCTGGCTGGGTGATTGGATGACTATCTGGTTGGCTGACTGGTTGGGTGACTGACCAGATGACGGGATGACTGCCTGGTTGGTTGACTGGCTGGTTGACTGTTTGGCTGGACTGACAACTGGCTAGCTGGCTGGCTGGCGGATTGACTGTCTGGAAAAATAATAGTCTGAGCTGAGTGAAAAGACAATCACTCCCTCTACTCTTTGAATCCTGACCATTTGACCTACTGGCTTCCCTTTTCCAGCCCTTATTCCCTAATAGCAACCCAAAACAGAGCTCATCCTGCTTTGACAGAACTGCCTGATTATACCCCAGCAGCCCAGACATTGGATCCTCTTGCCCCATATCAGCTGCTCCTCCTCATTTCAAGAAATGGACACTTAGTGTAGGGACAGGGACCAGATCTGAATTTGACTGCACAAGTCCCATAGCCAACTCTCCCTTTTCAGCTACAATAGACACTAGGAAAGGGGGTGGGGGGGGGGAGGCAGAGAAGGAGGGAGAAAGGGAGGGAGAGATTGAAGAGAAAACAAGGAACAAACCTTGTTTCCATAGATACGGATTTCAGTTGCATTTTATGACAGCAATGCTGGGCTGCCTAGAGAGACATTGTTTGGATGCCTGGGGACCCACACGGAAGCAAAATGGAGGGAGAGATGACTCCAAACAAACAGTACAGTGGTAAGGGGCTTCAGTACACATTTCTAATCAGGAGTCACCGTCCACCTTTATATCTCTGTGGAGGCTAGTGCTGTGGGTGAAAAGGACAGTTTTCCTGACTTCAGGCATCAGATCTGTGTCTGGTGGACAAGGCCACTCACTAATTGTACTCTCTTGAAACATCATTTCCCTTGCTCTCATCTCTGCTCTCCCATACTAACTTTCTCCTTTATCATTGAGCCACTCTCATACCTTCGGCAGGAGGACCTGTAAAGTCTTGATTACCTTCAATGGGACCCAGGACCTGCAGGCTAAAATAGCCACATGAATACAAAATAATTATGCCAGTCAAGCCAACTTAAAGACATGGTCCAACTTTGGACATGGTCCAAAGAGCTCCTAAAACAATATTGAAACTGTGTCTAGCTTGTAATAGCTCATATTCTTATGGCACTCTTATTACAAAGTATTTCACGTATGTTTGGTCCTCGTTTATCCAATCTGATCTTCACAGCAGCCCTGTTTAGATAGCCCAGCATTAGACTTACCTAACAAGCATTTTAATTATAATTTAATTGTAATTTTCACAAATACTTCAATTATTAAGAAACTAAGAGACAGCGGAATTATATGAAGAAAACTACATTTCCCATGAGGCTTTAAGTATCACAGATAGACCTGATTGAAGTTCCCTCAGTCTGGTTCTCTTGAGACTTTATGTCTAAGGCAAAGGGAGAGTACACCAATAGCACAGAAAAGATCGCTGGGCAAGAAATAGGAAAAACTACACAGAGAAAAGTTGGTCATTGACAGCAACTGATGTAGAAAACGGGCTAGGAGCAGGTGAACCTGTTCTCCAGCTGCTGAGATCAATCCGAGGCAATCTGGTGAGGAGTCTGGGTGGAGGAATTGTTCACAGAGGTGCCTGGAGTAAGAGAGTGAATGATCGCCTCCCTGACACAATCACCCAGCATCTAGGATGGGGATCCTGGGCACTTTAATCAAGTTGATTCACCCTTGAGGCCTGGAGCTTCATGGGAAATGTAGTCCTGTCCCTCCAGCCTGCCCTATGATGTCTACTGAACTTCAAAGAATACAAGGTGCTTACCTCCACAGCAACCCTCTGAGATAAAAAAAATACAAACATTTTCACCCCTATTTTATAGAAGAAGAAACTGAGATTTAGGCAACTGAAGATATTTACTCAAGGCTGCACAGCCAGTAAATGGCAGAGACTGAACTCAAATACAGATCCTCTCATTTCAGTGTTTATTCAATTATACCACATAATTTCCTATACAACTGAGCTGCCCTGCATCACCATGAGGAAGCGTTCAGCCCTCTGTTGTTGTCGTTGTCCAGTCACATTCAACTCTTTGTGACTCCATTTGGGGTTTTCTTGGCAAAAAGACTGGAGTAGTTTGCCACTTTCTTTTCCTTTAAGCTCATTTTACAGATGAGGAAACTGAGACAAACAGGGTTAAGTGACTTGCCCAGGGTTACACAGCTAGTGTGTGACTGAGGCCAGATTTGAACTCAGGAAAAAAGTCTTTCTGACTCCAGAACCACTGTGCTATCTAGCTGTAGCCCCTCACCCAATCTTCTACCTTCCTCTATCCTTCAGTGACAATGTTGGGCTCTTCTCCATAACTGCCAGATTCTCTTTCTCTTCAAATGAGCCCACCTGGAAGCATTAGAATCCTAGTATTAGAATGTTCTCAATACATCTTGTTCAATCCTAACCAAACCACACCTCCCCAAAGTAGTCAGTCTATGCCATTTTTGAACAGCTCTAAGAGCTAGCAAATTATCCTTGACACCAAGAGTTGTCTTCTTCCTTGAATTTCCAGCCATTAATCCCAATTTGACTCTCTAGGACCAAACAGAACAAGTTCCATTTGATAACCCTTTGAATATCTGAAGACTATTACATGTCATCTCCCCCCTCCCAAAAAAAAACCTCTTCTCTTAATTAAATATCCCCAATGCCTTGAACCAATCTTCATATGGCATGGTTTCCATCACCAATCAGGTCAACCTTCCCTGGAAGACCGTGTCAATATCTCTTCTAAAATATGGTGCCCAGAACTAGATGTAACATCCAAATGTGTTCTGACCAGGGCCAAGAACAGTACATTATAGATACAGAATATGGCCTCATTTTAGACACTGTGCTTCTGTCGGATCTGCAGACTCCGTTAGCTTTTTTGACTACTGCTTCATAGAAACCTTTCAATCTACTAGGACTATTTCACATAAACTATTTAGCTCTTTCTATCTTCATTCTGTGATGGAACAAGTTGCTTGTTTTTTGATCCATACACAGGACTTTACATTTAGTGGGCTGCATTTCATTCACCAGCCTACAGAGATTCAATTCAATGCATGAGATCATAAGGTCCAGAGCATCAAAGAATCTTAGAGATTATTGACCCCAACCCTTTCCTTTCACTGATGACAAACTGAGGCCCAGAAAGGTTATTTGCCCAAAATCAACCAGGTGACAAAAGGACCAAAGTTAGGTCTCAAAACTAGATCTTCTGACTCCAAATTCAATGGTTTTCCTACTTACTTCCCCATTCTGTTCAATTCAGTTTAATTCAGCAAATATTTATTGAACACTCCCTGTGTTTAACATATTCTGCTAAGTGCTAAGGAGATACAAAGATTATATAAGACATGACTCCAGGTGGCATAAGCCTTTTTTGGATCTCAAGTGTCACTTCTAAATCATTATCCCACCATACTTTGTGTTATCCGCTGATTTATTCAGTGTACCATTTCTACCCTCATTTATAAAAATGTAGGCTAGAGAATGGCCAAGGAAGGAACCCGGGGCCCTCTATTAGTGCCAGTAGAGAGAAAACTCCTTGAAGACAGTAGAGCGTTCTCTGTTTTGGTCTCTGTATCCCCAGGGCTTAACTCTGCTCCTTGTGTATAGCAGAAACTACTTCAACCTTGATAAATGTCTGTTCACTTGAATTGATTTCTCACCCATTTATGGATCCATTCATCAAGCATTCTTTGGCGCCTATCATTCAACCACTTCGAAATCCTTACTTTTATTACTATCTAGCCCACATCTCCCCATTTGTCCAAAATGGGATCATGAGATACTTGGTTAAGTGACATCATAAACTCCACATGAACGTCACCTATGTCAACATTCCCCTTATCTATTGTTGTTCAGTTTCAGTCTTGTCTGACTCTCTGTGACCCCTTTGGGATTTTCTTGGCAAAGATTCTGGAGTGATTTGCCATTTCTTCCTCCAGCTCATTTGACAGATGAGGAAACTGAAGCAAACAAGGTTAAGTGACTTGCCCAGGGTCACCCAGCCATTATCTGAGCCTGGATTTGAACTCAGCTCTTCCTGACTTCATTCCCAGGCCTCTATATGCTGAACCACCTAGCTGCCCTTTCCTTATCTGTCAGTCCAAAAAAAAGAAAATAGTTTAGTTTGACATAATGTTCTTAAGGTAATCATGCTGATGCTTTGTGAATGCTTCTTCCTTTTTCAATGTGCTTGAAAAAGATCCCTTTAATAATCTGTTCTAAAGTATTTACAATATCAATTCTACCCTTAAAAAAAATGAATGAATGAATGGTTAGGAGAATTTTACAAGAAATCAACATCAAGTATATCTACTTTTCTTCCACTTTTTAAAAATCAAAGTAACATTTATTTGGCCATTTGCAGTGAAGCGGCATCTCTCCTGTTAGACACAATTCCTCAGCAATCATTGACAAGTGGTTCAATATTCACATCCCTAAGTTGTTTCAATAGCTGAAATTGGGTTCATCTAGACCAGGTGATTTTTACTATTTGAAAAGGCACTGTCTTACTATCTCCTCTCTTATCTTGGGTTTCAGATCATTGTTAACCAATTTTGTTTTTAAATTAGTAATCCAAACCTTTTGAAATCAGATAAACATATTGCTATGAATATTTGGCAATATTTAGGGGTTTAAGAATCTTATTTTGGGAATACTCATTTCATGGCGCCTCTGAGCACTTAACTAAAATGTGTGTCTCAGAAAAAGTCTGAGGAATGTTAGTACAATCGCTAGACCCCTCTCCTTGTTGAAGGACCTCTTCTGTGCCTAGTTCCTTAACAGTCTGTTTCTGTTCAATCTCTATCCCTTTCTGAGTTAACTTCACTATCACAAAGGGAGATATTTCTCTCTCAGAATGAATTTCTACATTAATGGCTCCACAGTTACCAAAGTGTCTTTCTAAAGGTACAAAACAGAGGACAGAAGACACTTATAGAGCAGAGGAGGGTGTTTGCAACATCTTTACCTGGCAAATTCTGCTAGTGGGTGTAGGCATCACTGGACTTACAGACTCTAATGTCATCTGTGGATCAGAGCACTCAGTAATTCTTTGTTGGTGATTCTTCCATTCTTTGATAGTACCAAAGATTATGTAATACCCTATAAATGTAAAAACATGTTCACACCCAGCTTCTTCACACCCACCATGTAACTCTCTTTTGCCCTTTTGCCCCCCAGAGATTGGAGGGCTCCATCACACAGAGCCATTTAACAGAACTGGAAGAATATAGGTATTCAAAAGATAGACCTTTGTTTCAAGGAGAAGCTGGGAGACATTGACCAAACTGGAATTTTCCAAAGAGAATCAGCCTTCTCCTCTCCTCCTGTTCAGTTCTGGGCCCAGTTCACTGTTCATTTACAGTACTAGGGAAAGATAACTCATACTTGTGGATAATGTCTCCAGGTTGTCCAATCAACTGTATATCATAGTTGGGACAATAGGCAGATGGTTGGAGAAATATAGATGGACAGAGAGATTAGAAGTTATATGGAGGACAAAGAGTGGGTTTAGAAAGATTAAGAAACAGGGAGACAGGGGAGGCTTAGGTGGTGCAGTGAATAGAGCACTGGCCCTGGAGTCAGGAGGACCTGAGTTCAAATCCAGCCTCAGACATTTAACACTAGCCATGTGACCTTGGGTAAGTCACTTACCCCCAATTGCCCTGCATTCCCCCCTCAAAAAAAAAAAGAATAAGGAATAGGGAGAGATAGAAAGACAAAAGGACTGTAATCAGTATATCTTCTACTTGGCTTTCAAATTAATCTGACCGTGTCTCCTACATATCCCCTCCTTCAATAAACTCCATTGGCCCCCTATTACCTCCAGGATCAAATATAAAATCTTCTTTTTAGCTTTTAATGCCCTTCATAACCTGATCCTTTCACATACACACACACACACACACACACACACACACACACACACACACACACACACACACACAACACCAGGTACGCTGTGATCCAGAAACACTGGCCTCTCTCTTCTTCCTCACACAACACTGTATCTCTAGACACTGGACATTCTCACTGGCCATCCCTCGTGCCTGGAACTCTCTCCCTTCTCATTTCCACTTCTTGGTTTGCCTCTTTTCCTTCCAGTTTCAGCTAAAATTCTGTCTTCTGCAAGAATCATTTCCCAATTCTCCTTAATGCTAGTGCCTTTCCTCTGTTGATTATCTCCAATTTATCCTTATATATCTTGTTTTCATATAGGGTTTTTTGCTTATTTTCTCCCCCTTTAGACTGTGGGCTTCTTGAGAGCAGGGACTGGGTAAGGGTCTTTTATTTGTTTTCATTTTGTTTTTGTCTTTCTTTGAATTCCCAGAGCTTAGCACAATATCTGGCATATAGTAGGTACATAATAAACTCTCATCGACCTGACTTTACATGATCAGATAGAAGAAATTCAAAGTTCTTAAACATGGAAGTAGGATCCTTATGAGTGATGGCAAGACTAAAGGTATGACCATGCCTATAGGTAGCTAACATAGAGTGGTTGTTCAGTCATTTCTAGCTCTTTGTGACCTCATTTGGGGTTTTCTTGACAAAGAGACTGGAGTGGTTTACCATATCCTACTCCAGCTCATTTTACAGATACAGAAGGAGAAGCAAACAGGATTAAGTGATTTGCCCAGGATCACCCACCTAGTAAGTGTCTGATGACAGATTTGAACTCAGGAACAGTGAGGCAGGAAGATTCCTGGCAAGAAGCCCTCTATGCACTATGGCACCATCTAGCTGCCCCAACCTAGAGCAGAGGAACAGGTATTTCAGGGGGCATCAACATGTAGATATTCCCTAGAAAAGAAGGCAGGAATTGGAATGGTGAGGAAGACTATGACCTGGGAACTGAATTCATTGAGAAAGGGGGGTGAGTGTCCTGGAGATTGGGAGATAACCTTTCCAGCATGATAGAAACTACCAGCTCTTAATATTCTTCTGATATAACATTGGATAACCCAAGGTCACCTCCATGACACAATGAGGCATTGAATTATGACTTTGTGGCCTTCTCATCTACTCAAAGTAAATAAGTGTTCATTGGTTTTCCTTTTGCCCCAAACATACATAAAGTAAACCTCAATTTTGCTGTTCTTAGCATTTATCACAAATCTCAGCTCGTAATGAACTGTAACCTTCCTGATACTGTTCTTACAATACCATACCAACTCTTTCATTCATTCTTCCTTCCTTACATAACCTCCTCATGATCAAAAATGTCATAGCTATCGGGAAAGATCTCAAACACACAGAAGGAAGACTTTGCTGATACTGAGAAATACAAGAAATGATGGGAATCTTAAGAGATAATGATCATGCCATCATAAAATTTGTGAGAGATAAGGACAGAGCCTAACATGTACCAGAGACTTTAGAAAAACTGATCTCAGAGAACTCAGAAATGGAATCTGTGGGATCCCATACCCTGAGACTCTAAAAGGCAATTAGTTTAAGAAAAAAAATCTGACACAGTCACAAAAGAGAAAGAAGAAATGGTGGTTGCAGAGAAGGATGCAATGACACAGGGAGCTCATCTATGAACTTTGATTTTAGAAGGAAAGATGTCTACATGAGATGAAATTGAGGTCAGGTAACTAAGATGAATATTAAAAAAAAAATGGCAAAGTCCTACAAAAATAATGTCAGTCTCACAAAAGCCCAGAATAAGCTGAGCTTTGCAATAAATGCTGAAGACAAGAAGGGCTTTTTTTTAAAAGGGGAGCAGGGTATGTTGAAAGCAAGAGGAAGAAGGTCAAAGAAGGGTGTGCCACTAGCACCAGATGATGAAGAGAAGAGGTAACTACTCAAACTCTATTCTGCCTGTTTTCTCTACCAAGGAAAATGGTCTTCAGACTAGGAATAGGACAATGATTAGGGGAGAGTTCAAACCCAGGCTAGGTGAGATGTCACCCTCTTCGGGGTTCTGCCCTTTAACCTTCAGAGAATGCAGACTGAACTCTTTGGGGCACAAATTGTCTCCTTTCTCAGTGAACCTGTGCCCCCAGCTAGATTGACTTTTTGCTGCTGCTGCTGCTGCTGCTGCTGCTGCTGCTGCTGCTGCTGCTGCTGCTGCTGCTGCCTGATCCTGCCCAACCCCAACAATTTTGGCCCTTGATGAGAGGATCTCCGATGGTCCCACAGGCCACCAGCTAGTGGCAGAGCAGGTCTACTGACCAGCCAGTTCATGAATATTTCCACTACCCTGCGCTTCCTTTCATCATTTCCTTGTGTTTCTGCCTCTACTCCCACCTTCCTTCCCACCCCCAAGCAAAACAGATCCTGGGGCATTCTGCCCAACTCTCTTTGAGGTCAAGTCACACTGGTGACTCCCTGGCTTCCAGTCAGCCCGGTCGGTGAAAGGATTGATTGGTAACTGCCTCTGAACAGAACCCTCCCTGAGCTGGAGGCAGGCTCCCTGCTCACCATGCACCGTAGGCAGTTTCCTGTTAAGAACACTATGGTCACAGTTCCCAAGGCATCCTGAGGACGGCAAACAGCCGCAAATTACCCTCAAGAAACTGAGCCCTTGGGCAGGCGTCCTGCCACTTTAATATAGTGTCTGTAGTAAACGCCGCCTTTCTAACAGTGGCCCTTTAATGGACCAGATCAGGAGGGGCCGGTGTTGTTGCTCCCAGGTTCCCGCTGAGCATCTCTCCCTTAATGCCCAAGACTCTCTTCCCTTGGCTGCGTGGAGATGGGAGGGGAAGCTAATGCAAGACGAGCTCTTTACGACTGGAGGAAGGAAGACCCCAGGGGCGGCAGGGACCCCCTTCTCCCCGCCCCCCTCGAGGGCCCCAACTGTGCTCCGAGGGATTCTGGACTAAAAACGCATCTCAGAGACAAGAAGGGACCTCAGACTGCAAACCCTGTGTATTTACCTCAGCGAGCTGCAAATAGAATAAGGGAGGGAGGGTAAAAATAGAAGCTTGCTTTTATCATCATAAGTGGATGTCTTGTTATCTTTATTTTGCCGGGCATGGGGGAGGGGAGCCGCATGAGCTCTCCGGAGCATCATGCCTGAGCTAGAATTCCATAGCTCTGTTTCTGGCCTTGCAGAGAACCATGGGCTAGCTCCGTGTGGTGCGGAGGCCACCTAGTGGTAATTCAGTGAAAATGCAAGAAATGAGCACGCCCAACTCCACAAAATGGATAAAACCATTGGTCGTATCTTTCAGTAGAGTAGACCGAGTCTGAACGTGGAGCACAGAGGGTAGCTAGGTTTCCTTTCTAGGCTTCAGAGATCCAGGGGTCCCTGGTCTAGGCTTCAGATCTAGTCAAATATCCTTCAAGCTTTATTTCACTCATTCATTCAATAATCTTTTATTAAATGCCTGCCTTAGCCAAGGCATTGAGGAGACAAGGAGCTCAGAAAAATATTATGGCTGTCTTCATAGAGCTAGAAGACTAGATAGCTATGCATAGAACGACATCAGTATGTCAGCTGTGCATAACAGATTTCCAGTTTCGTGTACAACCATCTTTTTTATTGTACTATGTTATGGAAATGCTTGTTTTATTCCATAAATAAAAAGTAAAATTTTAAAAAAACCAAAGTATTATGCGAGATCCAAGGGGGAAGTAATTTGACAGGGGAAGGAGGGCATTCCATGTGTAGAGAATATAGGGAGCTGCACGGACAAAGACATACAGGTAACAGAGTTCATGATGCATGTGGAGTACCAAGAGTAGACCAGGATACTCCCCATCAAGATCTCTATGCCCCTAATCTTATTAGATCAGGGTATCAGGTTTAGAGCTAGAAGAGACAGTAAAAGCCCATTTTACAGATGTGCTCTCTCCTACCTTTGTGTGATTTGGTACATTTCCCCACATAATTAGAATAATCTTTCCCAATTACCCCATTAGCTAGAACTATTCCCATTGCTAGGCAATACTACTATACCTTCCTCATTAGCTAGAACTATTCCCATTGTTCAAGGATGGTTCAGGTTCCACCTCTTAGGTTGAAATTTTCTCTGATGTCCTCTCAGGTCCTTCTGTTTGAACATTCCTATGTTTATATTCATTTTCTAATTTATAGCTATTCGTGTGCATGGCTTATCCACTTTCTATCTGATCGATAAAATCCTTGAGGACAGAGACATTGTGTGTCACTTCTACTTTCTATCTCCAGTACCTAGCACACTATTTTCATATAGTAACACAAGGAATTTGTGATTTCCATAGTGCAGGAGCTCCCTTCTCTGACAAAGATAGCAAGCTGTCCATAATTTAAAGTCTTATTTGCCTAAGGCTTCTCAGAAGTTAAGTGAATTGTCCAGGACCATATAAGTAGCAAGAATTAAAGGTGGGAGGGGAATCTAGGTCTTCCTGATTCAGGACTTTAGCAGTTATACCATACTTCCTCTCTCATATACATAGAAGGTGCTATATTTAAAAAAAAATTTTTTTGGCTTTTTGGAGGGGGGAGGGCAGGGCAATTGGGGTTAGGTGACTTGCCCAAGGTCACATGGCTAGTAAATGTTAAGTGTCTGAGGCCAGATTTGAACTCAGGTCCTCCTGACTCCAGAGCCAGTGCTCTATTCACTGTACCACCTAGCCACCCCAATAAATGTTTAATGAATTAAATTAAATTGACATTAATGGACTCATACTAGGGGACTTCAACATGCATATTGACTCCCCCTCAAAAATCAGTTACTCAGCTCCTCAACATTACTTCGCATCACCTATGCCTCTACCCACTCAACCACACAGAAAGATGGTCATACCCTTGATCTTGCCATCACCCATAAATATACCACCTCTATGTTTAAGAATTCCAAAATCCCCTTATCTGACTACAAGCTACTTGTTTTCCACTTCTCCCTCAGCTTTACCTTCCCAAACTCTACTCTTCCCCTATAACATGACCTCCAATTCCTCTATTCTCTTTGAAGCAACTCCCTTACAATTGCCACTCTCTCCTTTTTTCTCCATCTTGACCCTTGGGTGAACATTCAGCCCTACACTATTCTCTTTTCTTGAGTCACATTTAGGGTTTAGGCAAGGAACCTGTAAAATTTTGGAAAATTTTGCCAATTTTACCCTGCCAAATTTCAGTCTTGGATCATTCCTACCATCTGCCTCTGCTCCTATACACATATCGCTGAATGAAGGTGGAGAAAATTGTGATTGGGTCCACTATAATCTCAACTGAGTCCTCACTGTTGCTAGGCAATACTACTATACCTTCCTCATCAACTTACTATCCTATTCTCCACAGCAGCTCTTCCAAACCTCCTCAAATCTTCCATGGTTTCCCCTTCCTTCATCCTGTCAGCTAAGAATTTTGCCTCATATTTTATAGAAAAAAATTGAGGCCATTCACCATGAGCTCCCTCTTTTCCTGTCTTGCTCATTTCATATCTCTCACATGCCTTCTGTCACTATGTCCTCCTTTACTTAGTCTCACATGCTGAGATGGCTCCTTACCAAGACTAATTCCTCTACCTGTTCAAGTGATCCCTTTCTGTCCTGTCTCCTCCAACAAATTGCACCTTCTATTATCCCCATTCTACCACTTATTTTCAATTTCTCCCTGTCTACTGGGTTCTTTTCCTACTGCCTAATCACTTGCCCATGTCTTCCCCATCCTCAAAAAACCTTCATTTGATCCCTCTATCCCCCTACCCATCATTCTAATATCTTCTCTTCCCTTTGTAGCTAAACTCCTACAATAAATGTTTCCACTTTCTCTCCTCTCATCCTTTTCTTTACCCCCTTGTAATCTGGTTTACTGCCTGATTATTCCACTGAAACCATTCTTTGCAAAGTCACTAACGATCTCTTAATTGTCAAATCCATTGGTCTGTTCTCAATCCTCATTCTCCTTGATCTCTTTGCAGTTTTTGACTCTTGTTCACTTTTTTCTTCTTGATACTCTCTTCTCTCAAGGTTTTTCAGATACCACTCTCTCCTGGTTCTCCTCCTCTTTATCAAACCACTTATTCTCTGTCTCCTTTGCTGGATCCTCATCAAGATCACACCTTGTAACCAGAGATACCCCATGGAGTTCTGTCCTGGACCTTCTCCTCTATCCTTTTTAACTTAGTGAAGTCATCAGCTCCCAAGGCTTTATTTACCATGGACAACACCATCTTCCCAGTCCCTCACGTTCACAACCTAAATGTCATCCTTGGCTCCACTATCACTCTCCATATCCAATCTAATGCCAAGGGTTGTCAATTTGACCTTTGTAAGGTCTCTCAAATATCTCCCCATCTCTATTCTGGCAGTGCTTCCACCCTGGTGCAAATCCTCATCTTCTTACTCTAATTGCCTGTTGGTAGGTTTACCCACCTCAAGTCTCTCCCTACTGCAATCCATCCTCCATTAAGCCACTAAAGGAATTTTCTTAAGACACGAGTCTGATCATGTCATCCCCTACTCAATAAACTACAGTGCCTCCTTATCATGCTTAAATATAAAATCTGGTTTGGCATTCAAAGCCCTTCATAACCTAGGCCCCTCCTACCTTTCCAGTCTTCCTGCATCTTACCTACACATGCTCTTCAGTCCAGTGACACTGGCCTCCCGACTATTCCACAAACAAGACCCTCCATCTCTCAGGACTGGGAATTTTTCCTGGCTGCTCCCCCTGCCTGGAATGCTCTAGCTCCTCATCTCTACCTACTGACTTCTTTTAGGTCCCGACTAAAATCTCATCTTTTACAGAAAGCCTTAGTGCCTTTCCTTTCTTATTTTCTATTTGTGCTGTATGTAGTTTGTTCTGATATATCTGTTTGCTTGTTGTCTACTCTCATTAGATTGTAATCTTCTTGAGGGCAGGGTCTTTTTTTTTTTGTATCTCTAATGCTTAGCACGGTACCTGACACATGTTGCCATTCAGTAGTTTCAGTTGTGTCTGACTCTTTGTGACCCCATTTAGGGTTTTCTTGGGAAAGATACTGGAGTGATTTTCCGTTTCTTTCTCCAGTCCATTTTACAGATGAGGAACTGAGGCAAACAGGGTTAAGTGACTTGCCCAGGGTCACAGTATCTGAGGCTGGATTTGAACTCAGAAAGATGAGTCTTCCTGACTCCAATCCCAGCACTCTATACACTATGGCGCCACCTAGTGCCCACCTGCCACATTGCAGATGCTTAATAAATATTTATGGACTAAGTTACACGTTCACAAAAACAAAGAAAAGTTAGCATCTATATAATTCTTTACACATGTTTTTTCATTTGATCTTCACAACAATTCTGTCAGATAGGCACTAAAATCATTCTCACTTTACCAATGAGGAAACAGCAGCTGAATGAAGCTAAGTGACTTGCCCAGGGTCACACAGCTAGGAAGTGTTTAAGGCAAGATTCAAACTCAGGTCTTGCTTTATCCACTGTGCCCCCAGCTTCCTATATCCCTGTAGGCATTCTCTATAATGGGGGAAGTGATCAATGGAGAGCTATTCCTCGAGAGCATAGAGAGACACCTTCTGCCTGCTAATCTAAACACATATGAAGGCTTGGTGTACCTACTCCTAGCCATGAGTCTCTGAGTGACTAGTGTTATATGGTGATGAAAGGTCTTCTGTTTGGCTACAGAGCTAAAAGGACTGGGGATCCCTGGGATGCTGAGCCAGAACCAAGTGTGCATATAAAAGGAGTGATCTACTTCCCTGTTGACTTTTTTGTTTCTTTTCCTTCCTGGCAATGATTTCTGTCTTCCTAGACAGAGCTGCCACATAGAGGGAAGGGAAGCTGCCCTACCTTCCAACCAGACACCATATGTCTTTGAGCATATACTGCCTCTGCTTCTTTTGTATTTACACCTTCCTAGTCTTGGGTAAATACATATTCCAAAGCAGAAGTGTCTGACCAAGAGGGAGATCAATCAGAGCCACCAGAGATTCCATTCACAACCTGTAGCAGAGTCTACTAAAGCATTAGTGGTCAATGGCAGGAGAAGCATTTACACATAGCAATAGAAAGATATCTTCCACTGAAGATGGAGGGAGCTTCAGAAAATATGACTCCTCTTGATGAAGGGAGATGGTATTCTGGCTCTAGATCCAAGAAAGGCACCAACCTTCAGAGCCTAGCAGAGAGCTAACCCTAAAAGGAACCTCAGGTTAGAACTCCATGAAGGGAGAAAAGGAATTCCAGGGTCAGGAATCAGATGGTGGCCCTTTGGCCACATGTGTGTTCCATATATCTCAGAGAGATATATGGAATCCACATGTGTATATATATGTATGTATGGACATATTCATGTGTGTATGTATGTATAGGCTCTACATATTATATACTATGTCAGTGGTTCTCAACCTTCCTAATGCCACGACCCTTTAATACTCATATGTGGGCATATCTGCGTGTGGGCAGACCCACCTGGAGATGGATAGAGGAGCGGTGTCTCAGTTCGTAAGACCATTAGAAATATATGTTTTCCTATGGTCTTAGGCAACCCCTGTGAAAGAGTCGTTGGACCTGCAAAGGGGTTGTGACCCACAGGTTGAGAACCACTGTACTATATGATACTATATAGTATATAGTATTTTTATACAGCTATATAATCACTCTATGTATGTGCTTTCAGTTGGAGCCCATGCTTTTCAGGAACCTTGTGTGTGCCCTAGTTAGGGGAGATTGTTTTATAACTATTGTGCTTCTCATACCTTCTAGGTAAATCCCTTTTCTAAAAACTAAAAGATATCTTATTGATAATGAATAATATACTAAATGGGGAGGGTCATGAGTAACAGTACTAGAACCTCTGAACTGTCAAAGATACTCCTAGAACCCTGAGCAGAATAGTAGTCATTGCTTTCTGGGGCCCCAAGTGGCCAGTACAAGTCTAAGTTGGGATGTTATACTCCATGTCATGGGAGTGACCCTGGGTTCACAAAAGCAGTGCCATAAATACAGTATGATCTCTAGAACACTCCACCATGTTGGAATGGCTTTGAGTAGTTCCAGTGACAGACTGCGTCAGATGGAGAGCAGTCTGGCTAAACCTGGAAAGACTAACCATCAGCAGGTTTGCCCCAAGGTGATTAAACCTTTGGTTATAGAAGCAATCCACAAAAAGAAGAAAATTTTTTAATGTCCCTCAGGCCCCTATAGCCCTTCTGTTTCCACAGTAACAATGGTAGACTGTCAGAAAGGGCAGCAGAAGGTGATCAGAATTGCCTATTTTTAAAATCATCTTCAGTTTAACTGTTGATATTCCAAAATGTAATAACTTTGCACCATAAACACTAAGTCCATATACTTTTAAAGGATCAATATTGACCTTCTCACTATAAATGAAACTAAAAAATATAAGGAAATTACAGCTAAATAGAAAGGTAGCTCTCAGATTATCTGTGAAGAGACAAGTAAAAGAGTCACTGGAGCTGATTTTATCAATGGTTTTAAAGATGGATTCCCTGCCTAACTAGTCTTGCTCCCCCTCAGTAGAATGTAACCACTTTGAGGGTAGACTCTGAATTTTTTATTGGTGCTATTGTTTTGTCTTTTTTTGTCCTGAGCACCTCACACACATGTGCCTTGCACACAGAGTAGTCACTTGATAAATTTTTGTTAGATTGGATTGATTTGGATCAGATCACACATCCAAAGGCAACAAGAAGCATTATTTCACCGGGAACAATTATCTTCCATCGCAGCGTTTCCTGCTGATATGATGATCACAAGCAAACAGATCACTAAGAAGATAATTATGGCTTATCTGCCAACATCTGTTACGTGGGATGAGGAGGTAGTGAAATTTCATTAACTTGATAAGGCCTCTAAATGATCACGTACAATTATCTTTTTTATTCTACTATGTTATGGAAATGCTTGTTTTATTCCATAAATTTAAAAAAATTAAAAGAAAAACAAATAAATGAAATTGACATATATTTTAAAGATTACCTGGGATCTAGAACTGCATAGAACCTTAGAGGTCATCTAGTCCAAACCTTTCATTTTACAAATAAGGAAACTGAGGCAGAGAAAGGTGAAGCAATGTGCTGAGGGAACACAGGAAATGGAAGCATCCCTATGATTCCAGTTTTAGCATTCTTTCCACTGAACTACATGAAGTCACTTCAATACAAAATGGTCCTAGGGGAAGAAGACAGAAAAAAAATGTTAGACAACATGGCTCATTATCAAGAAGAAAAAGCTCAGAGTTTGTGTACAGAACAGAAGTTTCATGCTGTTACACAGTGAACACTTTTTTCAAGAAGAGAATCAGAAGGCATGTACCATCATTACATCACAAAATGAAATTGACTATGTTTTAACTGACTTGAAATGAACAAGGAAGAAAGCGATCTTGCTCTTTTTTTCTCTCCCACCAGTGCCTCCCTTTCTGTGTCATTTTGGTTTTTTCCTATACTTCCCCCATTGGTGCCTAGTACAAAAGGGCATATTTCCATGTCTACCCTGGCATTTTTGCCTAGGCTTCTAAAGCATGTGCCCTTAGCTTTTAGAGGCGATGGAAGACAGCTTCCCCAGCCAGGCCTCCGAGGCTAGACTGGATTAATGTTAGAGGCCTGATCCTTTCTGTGCACTCAGCACAAGAACAGGAAGTGTATTCGATGCTTTGGCTAAGCAGATTAGGGAAAGATAACTTTGTTAGTGGGAGAAGTCTGGTGATACAGGGGACCTGCTCTATAGAATTGGCACAGTCTGCTCTCATGCATGAACTGCTCTGCTCAATAGAGCTACCCTGCCTTGCCCTGACAACACGTCTGTGTTGGAAATCCTATTGGAATTTACAGTCCCCATTTTCCCTCTCTTCTCTCTCCATCCCTCCCCTCCCCACCCCATCCCCCATCACAGGCACGAGAGCCTTTGTACTACAGCCAAAAGGCCAGAATGGAGTCTCAAGCTCATACCCAAACTGCAGGTTTGGGGAGGTAGGGGAAAGGAAGAGATTCTGGCCCTCCTCTGTCCCAAAGTTGCATCCCAGTCATGAAAAGCAAGTAGCTTGACCAGAAAGATGTAGTATGTGAGGTAAAGATTCATTTATACCTCCCTTCTGTCATATCCCAGCTCCCCTAAGCTATATCCCAAGGTATCTTGCTGCCCCCACCTGGGACAATGACAGACTCCTCTTTGAACAAGCAATGTTACCCTAACTCCCCACATTCTAGATCACTAGTTCCTAATCGGTGGCATGAACCAATCT
Source organism: Pseudochirops cupreus (assembly GCA_028627135.1). NCBI lineage: Eukaryota > Metazoa > Chordata > Mammalia > Diprotodontia > Pseudocheiridae > Pseudochirops > Pseudochirops cupreus. Next base: position 356,635,671 of record CM053584.1, read on the forward strand.
ATATGTGCACAAAGCACGTTGTCACTCTGATCTTTATTTAGCTCTAACAGAATATGCAGGAAGTTTATAATGGGTGAAAGTAGATTTTTGGCACTTACATTTAAATCAAAATGGAAAATAAATGCTAAAACAAGCTGGATGCAGAGCCAGCTCTGAGGGTGAACATTTCATTGCTTCAACTAGACTTCCCGTCTACAAAAGCTGCAAAAACAGCCCCAGCCGCTAACTCGTTAAACGACTCAGTATGATAAACAAGCAAACATGCCTCCCGCAGACTGAGTAAACCATATGTTTCACACATATATGCATGAATATTTTTCAAACGCATTTTGGTGCTTTTGTAATTAGTAAAAATACAAAACTATTTAAAAGTATGACAGAATTCACAGCAGCTTTCTGTCCTCGTGTATTTTCTCAATAAATAGATACTGAAAAGTACACCTGTGATCCTGTGAGGGGTGGGAAAGGTCTGGGAATAGTTTTGATGTTAAAAAAAAAAAAAAAGGTTGGGAACCACTCAGGCAGACAGCATATCAAAGCTGCTGTATGCAGCTGCTCCTTCTGAGTTCCTAGAAGTAACAATTATAAGTATCACATAGTGTTAAAAAGTCTCCCTCCAGTTTTATTTCCATTCATTGGATTACAACTTAAGAGCTGGAAGGAGTATCTGAGGCCATGTAGCCCAAGGGATTTATTTTTTTAAATGAAGAAACTGAAGCTTGGCCAAGTTGAGACTTATCCAAGGATACACATTTAACTGACAGCTAGGTGGAGCAGTAGATAAAATCAGGAAAACTCCTCTTCCTGAGTTCAAATGTGACCTCAGATATTTACTAGCTGTGTGGCCGTGGGCAAGTCACTTAACCTTGTTTTCTTCAGTTTTCTCATCTGTCAAACGAGCTGGAGAAGGTAATGGCAAACCATTCCAAGAAAACCACAAATGGGACCACCAAGAATCAGACACAACTCAACAATAATGTATTTTATAAGTGGCAGACCTGGGATCTCGGACTCTAAAGCCATTATTTCCTTCACCGCGCCCTAAATTCAGTTTCATTCAGTAAACATTTGCCAAATGTACGTACTACGTGCAACATACTATATGATACAAAGACAAAAATAAGAAGACTGCATTCTAAGGGGGCATTCAAAGCAGAACTTTAGGACAAGAAAATCTGAGGAAAGAAAGCACCAACTGAAGGTCTCAGGGGAGGTTTCAGAGAGGTGACAGACAGTGGTCACTAAACTAGAGATCAAAGGTCTGAAGTCTCAGTGCCTGAATCACTTTCAAGAACAGACTCCAGGATTCCAGTCCCCTCCAGACTACACAGAGCCCCAAGTCCAGGGTTCAAAAGATAAGTGGTTGGACCTAAAAGAAATCAGGAAGACAAGTGAAAAATTCATGGAAAATGGCACTCCCAGGACCCTCCTTACTGCAAACTACTTTTTGAGACTTATTGTAGGAATCAGACAAAGCGTACAGCAGCATGAAGTAGAAAGGGCACAGGATTTGAACTTCAAATACCAGATTTGACTCCAAATACCAGATATCCTACATGATATCTCTGTGAACCTGGGCAAGTCATGTCAGTTTCCTCATCGTAAAAGGAGAAGGATGGATTTGATAATCTGTGAGGTCCCTGCTAGTTCTAAAGCTATGTGTCCATGAGGGGGAAAATGTAGGGTGAATTAATAGATTTTTTTTCAAAGAGATCTATCTTGAAAATTATCACTTACAGGTGTTTTTACACCAGCACAAGGGCAGATCCCAAAGTGTCAGGGAGGGGATGAATTGACCCAGAGAACAATGTTGTTATCCTAAAGTACCTAGCTAGCTTTTCATGCATTATTACCCCATTAAGTCATGTGGGAATTGAACCAAACTGCCCCAGTGAGCATGAAGTGCTCACTCTCCCATGTCACAGGAAGAAAAATAAAATTTGAAAAATTATGGCAGACACTGACCAAACTAACACTCTCAGTCAGTCAGTGAATGAACCAAGTAACTCCACAACCTCCTAGACAACAGTCCTTACCCAGAGGCTCTCTATTCCTAGGATTACTCTACACTTTTAAGTGCTATGTTTTTTGTGTTCTCCTTCTTGCACTTGGAAAATGGTGACCAAGGACTCATATGTAATACTAATCAGGCACCCCCTTTCTCTTTCTGGTTTGCCTCATCTCAACCTAAATTCAAATGCTGACTCTTTGGGTATGGTAGTGGGATTTCTAGAGGGAGTAGACATTGTGGGTTTCCCATTGAACAAATATATAAGGGGCTGCCTCTTGCATTTATTGAAAATTTTGCCGATGAAAATGGGCAGAAACCAGTGAACAGAGCACTGGCCCTGAAGTCAGGAGGACCTGAGTTCAAATCCCGCCTGAGACACTTAACACTTAGCCATGTGACCTTGGGCAAGTCACTTAACCCCAATTGCCCTCCAAAAAGCAAAAACAAAGACACACGCCAAAAAAAAGAAAATTGGCAGAAATAAGGAGAGTTCTGAGAGAAACACTGGGGGCAGGGGGGAGAAGTAGCTTCACAAAGAAAAGGCACTTAGGGAAATGTCACTTAACCTTGTTTGCCTCAGTTTCCTCATCTGTAAAATGAGCTGGGGAAGGAAATGGAAAACCACTCCAGTACCTCTGTGGAGAAAACCCCAAACTCTATTACTAAACTCTATTAATTAGAACATTTGCTAATCAGAAGGCAAAGCAAGAACAATAAGAATATAATATTCCACCCATAGACTAAGGGTACACTCTCCCACTAATGCTCATAGATTCTGGGAGATGGATTCTGAGAGAACGGCACAAACCTACAGTCCTGCAGTAGAGAGGCACATACGTATATCCAGAGTAACTCAAAATTCTGGACTGTGTTCCTTGATGTCTTCTATCTCTCTCTGGAATAGTATGCAACAATTCAATTAGAAACAAGGACTGCTTCTCCACTGGCTACTCTGCTCCAGCTACACCTCTTCTGGGCCTCTCTGCTCTTTTGACTGCTCCACTCTACCGCACTCTTCCAAATTGCAAAGCCAATATTAGACTCTTTTAGGAACAGCAGAAACCCTAAGCCTAGAACATTCTGAGTTGTTCCAGATCTACTCCTTTGTCTTGGCTCTGAGTTGATATTATGCTCTTTCAGCTAAAATAGAAAGCCTAAAGCTAGGATCTGCAGAGCTTCCCCAAGTCTGTGCCCTTGAATGGGCTATAAAGAGTTTCTACCACTCAGACAGTGTCAGTCACAAATATCTTTTCTACCTCCAGTCAGCTCTTCATTCAGAAGATGCAATATCTGTCTCCATTCAGTTATTCCAAGCAGCAAATGACAGTGCAAACTTTGAGGTTCCTTCTCAGATCTAATCAAGGGTTTCTCCTGAGATCAGTTCTAGACTTTGAGCTCTTACTATCCCTAAATTCAGCTCAGCTCTATTCTTCTCAGGAACCCTACTGATCCAAAGCAGAGTCTCTTCAGAGACATGACTCACCTCTATCTCATGGTGATAAACTAACATCCACATTTCTGCCATCTGTACCAAAACTAGACAATATACATTTGGCCCATAGTCAGCAAACAGTTCTAGGAATCAGGGTTTTCCAGCTATAACTTTCAAAATCTTCGTGTCAGTCATATGTGAATGAGAAACTAGGAAACAGGACATGTCAACCATCATTTCCCTAAGGGCTTTTTCTTAGTGAGGCTACTTTCCCCACTTCCTACCACCTCCCACATATTTCTGTCACAATTCTCTCTGTTCCTACTCATTTTCGTCAATAAAACTTTCCATATATGAAAGAGGCAGCCTCTTAGATATGGGATCATAGAATTTAGAATTGAAAGGGATCTTAGCAACTAACTGATTCAGTCAAAGGCATGGGCATTAGTGGCGGGTAGGTGGTACAGTGAATAGAACACTGGTCCTGGAGTCAGGAGGATTAAATTCAAATCCAGCCTCAGACACTTAACACAAAACTAGCCATGTGACCTTGGGCAAGTCACTTAACCCCAATTGCCCTGCCTTCCCACCTCCAAAAAGCAAAATAAACTTTTAAAAATTTTAAAAATCAAAAAAACAAAGGCATGAGCATAGTGTTGGGAGTGCTGGACTGGGAGTCAGAAAAACCAAATTCTAGAAACCTGTCTTCTAAGGCCTCTTCAAGCCCTGAACCTATAACTCTATAATACTTGCTGTGCTTTTAATTAACTATATGAATTTGGACAAATTACTTGATCTTTGCAGGCCTGTTTCAGCCCTTAAATAAAAATATTGACATGATTCCAGAAGACTCATGATGGAACATGCTATCCCTTGCAAAAAACTGATGGACTCAGAGTGCAGATGGAAACATATTTTTTGGACATGACTAATGGAGAATTTGTTTTGCTCGATCGTTCATATTTGTAACAAGGGTTTTGTTTTTCTTTTGTTCTCAATGGGGAGTGAAGAGGTGAGGTGGAGAGTAGGTGGATTGTCATTGACTGAAAAAAAAGAAAAATTAACTTTAAAAAATATTGAACAGTTGAACTAAATAATTTCTCAGATCCCTTCTTGAGATCCTATAATCTATAATACATACTCATTAATTTATTCATTTAAATTTATTGAAAGTCTTCTCTGTCTACCAGTTAGCTATAAAAAAGGATATTATATATATTTATATACAAATATACATATATAATTAATATCATATGCATATGTAATATTTGTGCTTCAGGGACTTAAAATCTAGTTTGCAAATCTGCAAATAAGTATGAAACAAAGTAGAGTATAATAGGTACATAAGAGAGGTACAAAAACCCTGCTATAACAACTTGTCCCAGGACCATTCCTATCTAAATCTTATTAAAAAAGATGAGTCGAATTATAATGATGATGATGCCATTTCCATAGTGCTTCAATATTTGCAAAGCACTTTACATGCATGACCTCATTTCAACTTCACAACAACCCTGTGAGTCAGCTACAGCAAATATCTTTATCCCCATTTTACAAATGAGGAACCAAAAGCATATAGGCTAAGTGCCTTGCCCATCTGCCCACAGTTAGCAAGTATTAGAGGCAGTATTTAAACTCGGGTCTTCCTGACTCCAAGCCCAGAACTGCTAGCTGGAGAAATAAGGGAAGAGCCCATGGAAAATGTCAAATAGGCTTTCAGGGAAAGGAGATGTGGAAGAGCATATAGCATCATACTATTGGATGTTGCTGTGGAGGGTAGAGTGGTAGAGGGTAGACTGGTACTTGATCATCTCTGCTCCCTCCTCTATGCTGAATAGAGGCATAACTGAATCCTTCCCAGGCCTTTTCTACATCTCTTCCCTAGAGGGGTGATTTACTACTTGATTTTTTTCTCTAATCATCATCCTTAAAGCCCGATTCTCCGCCTCCCACTCCTTAACCCCCTTTCTCTTTGGTGACTTAATGAGCCACACTCTGTAATAACAATTAGCTTGCTACTGTTGCCTAAAGGCAATATAGAAGCCTTCTGGTTCACACTTTTTCTATTTTATGAAGTTTATATCAAATGAGAAGTTACAACCAACATAGCTCAGAGCCCCCAGTTAAGAAAATTTCTAACATTCAGATAGAGTTGGTTTTTTGCCCTAATTTAAATTTTTAATCTATCTAATCTAATTCATGGCCTCTTTTACGTTTGAGGCAAAAAATCCAGATACAGGAAATGTTTAGGTAAAAGAAAAAAGCAGAGTATATTACAGTGTCTGTTACTAGTAAGGTGCAAGAGAATAAGTTGGGGGAAGAATAGCCCTTTTTTTTAATCTTCCCTCAGTTTGTAAAGAGGTGGATACAACCCATAGCTTCAGATTGAGTGCTCTCCAAGAAGTCTGTAGGAGCCATGTGATTCTTCTTCATTTCTACCCTCTCTGCCTCAAAATTCTATTCTCTATTACGTTTTTCCTTTCAGCCTCTTTTTCTGTTTCTCCTGCCAGGGGCCTCTGTGCAACAAATCTCTGGTTAAGCTGCCTCCCCACTGTTGTTGCTACAATTCAACTCTTGCAAATCCTCCTCCTTCAGTCAATGTCTCATAAGCTATGAGTCTTTAAGAACGTTAAAGAATTCCCATATATGACTCAGGCCTACCTTCTGCCTTAATGATTGTGATAGTCCCAGAGAGCTCTCAGATCTGAGAGCAAATGTTTTCCTCTTTAAACAACAAATCTCAGAATGCCAGTAAGTTCTCAAAGACCTATTATAGTAGGCATAGAAAAGGAAATGAGCACTCTGTGATTTTGGCCATGAAGGTACTTAATCTTCTGTTACAGGTTACAATTTCTCCACAAGTTGGTAGACAGTGTTCACATTGTGGTGATCATAATCCTGCAGTCAACTTGTTGATGAGCTTCTCTTAACTTGGCCAGGCTAGTTCCCTAACACAAAACACATAGATTGTTTCTGAACCTATCCTCAAAAAACTTTCTAAATTGAAGGAATTGTCAAAGTTTATGCTTCAATCATATAGCCTTCAAGAACCCAGGATTACAGTTACCACAGTACAACACCTCTATATATCAGAGTCAGACTTTTGTCAGGGTCTGGGGGTTGAAGATGGGATGCTCAAAATATTCCAGTAGACCTATGATCTCAGCAACATGGATATTCCTTGTAATGATGCAAATTATAACCCATTCCTAATGTCCAATCTGTTGTCAAGGCCTGTGGATTTTACCTTTGCAGTATCTCTTTAATACCTCCCCTTTTCTCCTCTGGCACTTCTTACTACTCTCGTCAGGCCCTCATTTCCTCAGATCTGGACTATTGCAATAACTTGCTGGTTGGTTTGCTGCCTTCGGTTTCTAGCCACTGCAATCCATTCTCCGTTCAGCCACCAAAGTGGTTTTCCTGAAGCTCATGTTTAACTATGTTACTCCTTCCCCCTATTCAATAAACTCCAGTAGCTCCCTAACACCTGCAACAGTACATGTAAAATCCTGTTTGTTGTCCAAAGTCTTTTAAAATCTGGTCTCTCCTACTTTTCCAATCTTTTTTTTTGTCTTTATTAATTTGTTTGTTTACTTTTAGTTTACAAGATTCAGTTCCACAATCCCTTGAGTTTCAAATTTTCTCCCCCTCCCTCTCTTCCACCCCCCATAATGACTTTTTTTTTTTGCTTTTTGGAGGGGAAAAAGTAGGGCAATTGGGGTTAAGTGACTCGCCCAAGGTCACATGGCTAGTAAATGGGTCAAGTGTCTGAGGTCAAATTTGAACTCAGGTCCTTCTGACTCCAGGGCCAGTGCTCTATTCACTGTGCCACCTAGCCACCCCCTTTTCCAGTCTCTTAATACTTTACACACATACCTGCCACACATACCCAGGAAGACTCTTTATTGTTTCCTTCCTTTTCTTTTCCTTCCTTTCCCTGTATTGACACTCAATAAATAAGTCTGTTGATGTGATTAGAATTGAATTGAGTTAGCAAATCAGTACATATATATTGAATATGCTGTATATATTGTAGATCTGTATGTTGTTGTTTGACCTTCATTTTTGAAAAGGACCAATGACTAAACAGGTGATATCTCTGCTCATTCATGAATTGGATTTAAGTATGGCAGAGTTGCACAAAGTCATCAGCCTGCAGTCCAGTGGCAAGGTATGCAGTGAATGACCTCGATGTCTTTGATGTCTGATCGTTTTAAGTGCCCTACACCATCTGCTTTAGTCACCTTCATGATAGTTGGAACAAATTGTTCTTATCCACCTTTTTCATTGGGGGAAGTCTTCTCACACTTGGGGTAAGAATCCCCTTAACTCACTGTCAAGTTTGAGGCCTTTCAGTTACCCTCAACCTCGTTTGGCGCATCTGGGGAGATGGGTTAACTGGGAGTGACTGCTATACATACTACAGCTTCTTAGAGCCACAGGTGAGAGTTGAGTGCCAGGTAGACACCAAAGGCAGATGAGCAGCCCTGAAAAGGGCTCAGCAGTCCTCACACCAGAAGAGCCAGCCCTCCTTGAACACCCCATACACCACTGTGTGTATATTGAATATTTGAACTGCATATCTGTATATTGAATATTCAAAGAGGGACAATATAATATATTATCCTACAATATAATAGGAATAGGACCATAGGTTAGATTGTGTTTGAGAAACTTATACCAAGCTGCTCCCTAGCAGATACAAAACAAAGAAACTGTCAGATAGATACAGTTATTACTATCATTGACAGATAATAGATCCAGTTGTTTACCAATTAAGCAGTCCCAGTAGCCTCTGTATTCGTTGTGATGTTTCAGTTGTTTAAGCAGTCAGTGTCTCACAACTACCAAGGGGGTGGGATGGGGGTGGGGAAGTTCGTTTTATATTTTATTCTATATTTTATTGATAGTTTATTCTCATTTTATAGATGAGTTAGCTGAGTTTCAGAGAAGTTATCTGACCATAGTCATGCACAAATGTTTGAACTAGAATTCAAATCTTCATGTAGTAGAGATTTGGTACATGTAAATATTGACTAAAATCACCTTCTAAAATGGCATCACACCCAAGGAAGACACTGGACGACCCATGGCTGGGTAGACAGTAAAACTGCCATGTGTGGACATTTTGAGTTGATCCAACATATGCTTGGGAACAACCTTTTTTCCATAGGCAACTTGAAATTATCTAAGTGAGCCCAGTTTGGGTTTTCCTATATTTACATTTGCCGGCCTTCCTTTGTAGTGAGAAGCAGGGGCAGTCCTGAAAACCACTCCTCTCCCCCACTCCCACACACACACCCCACACACAGCTCCACCCCCACCCCACCCCCAGCATCCTCTTAGTGCGCGTGGCTCCTAGAAAAAGGTCTTGAGGTTTGCTATTTTTCTTTTACCCTTTTCAGTTCTAGGTTCAGGGAGTGGATGGAGTCTCCAACAGAGAAACGGGAAGAACCACATAGATCTCTCCTTTCCAAGCTCTTGCCAACTCCACCCTTCATATAAGCACGGAACATAGAGTAACTATTATCGGTAGCAATGAGGGGTGTGGTATACAAATGCCAGCCCTAAGATCCAGGTTACACTACATTAAACTTCATCTCAAGGTAGGTTATAATTTATGTTCATCAGCTGCATACAAAAGAACAGCTGAAATCACTTGCTGTTCCATTTAACTTAAACCAGAGAAGGCAGGCTAACTTTTAAAAATATATATTTATAAGTTTACACATATTGTTTTCTAAGTTTTACTAATCACTCAATCAATAAACATTTTTAAGTACCTACTATGTGCCAATCACTGGGCTAAGCTCTGGAATATGCTTATTATTAACGACTTTTATATTTGCACTAGGTAGTAGTACAGTGGCTAGAGTGCCTGGCCTGGAGTCAGGAAGACTTGGGTTCAAATTTGTCCTCAGACACTTACTAGCTGTGTGACCCTAGGTAAATCACTTAATCCTGTTTGCCTCAGTTTCCTTATCTGTAAAATGAGCTGGAGAAGGAAATGATCACTTAGTATCTTTGCCATAAAAACCCCAAATGAGGTCACAAAGAGTCAGACATGACTGAATAACAAAAAAAAAATGTGTACTAATCTTTTCCCTATATACTTCCCTCACAACGAACTCTCATTTCTAATAAAGAAAAACAGTTCATCCAAAACAACCCACAGCATCAACCCAGAGCAAGGGTAGGGGTCCCTTGATTATTTCTCTTCCCTAAAAATTTTTGTTTTTTAGATATGAATATTTTTTGACTGAATCAATCAGTCAGAGCTAAGTGTGAACTGAGTAAGGACTTGTACAACATCTTGAACCAAAGACATTGGTGATTCCTAAGAAATTAGTAGAAAAGAGAGGTGTGATCTCAGAACCACAAAGAGATTTTGAGGGTCGGGAAGTGGAGAGGCAGGAACAGCGTGACTCTGACATAAACCAAGAATCAGAAGCCATCAGGCAGTCAGTGAAGGGAGAAATAAGAAAACACTGAGCTGTGACTGAAAAGGGACATAAGAAGGACAATCACAGACTCTACAGGCATCTTGGACATGAAGACCTTTGCAGTGTATGTTGCCACCAGTGTACCTACCTCCTCAAGGACTGGAGAAAAGGTCCACTCTTTCCCCAGCTTCCTCTTCTTGTTCCTGTCTACACACAGGCACTGCGATGCGATACAACCTGCTCTTTCATCACTCAAATGTTTCCAGGAACCTGGATTTTTGCCTCAACCACAAAGAGGCAAACTAGAGAAATAAATAAATGTAAGCAGGGAGTCCAATCCCTGCCTAAATGTTAGAAATATCCCTAACTGGGGTCTTGGAGAGATTGTAATTGAACTCATAACTTATCACCTAAAATAAACTCCCTTAAGCCACAGAAGAGGGAACCCTGTGAACCTCAGAGGCCATTATATTGTCCCCAGGCCTAAAAGAAGCTAATTATTATACAGGGTGTTTTATTAGTATGACAACACACATAAAATTCCATGCTGATTTTTCCCAGCTCTCTACTTAGAAGAAGTAAGTGTGTTTTATCACCTGTTAACCACAAACAAAATCAGTCTTAGCAATTGCTTGGCATTTTCTATTATGTTACTATAGTGATTAGTGCCAGATACTTAGTAAGTTCTTAATAATTGCTTGTTGATTATGTATCCTTCAGTTCTTTTTCTTCTCTCTATATCAATTTAAATAAGTCTCCCCAAGTTCCTCTGAATTCTTCAAGTTCATTGCTTTTCATAGTTTTTCATATTTTCTACTACATTCATAAGTACAATTTGTTCAGCCATTTTCTAACCGATGGGCACCCATTCTGTTTCCAGTATCTTGCCACTGATGGGGTACCAGAGCCTGTATCCCATCACTACCACCCAAAAAATATGCTGCTATGAATGTTTTGATTTATATGAGACCTTCCTTTCTATCTTTTTCCTCCTTTGTTCATGCCCAATAGGCAGGATCATGGGTACAACAATTTAGTGACTTTCTTCATATATTCAGTTATGTTACTTATAAGACTAATTTATTTACAGCCCACTGGGAATTGTTACCAAAAAAAAAAAAAGGTAGGACTAGTTCATCCCTGGTATCTTTTCATTTTCCCTTTCAGGAATCATGGAAAACAGGAATTCTGGTCCCAGTTGCACCAATAATGGGTAGTATGACCTTCTATTTTTGCCAGGCTGTAAAAAAGAATGACCAAGTCTTCAGAGAATTGTAAGCATAATCCAAATTCAGGTAACGGTGGGGTGAGCTTCATTTTATTTCATTTGCAAAAACTCCTTGAGTAGTTCCTGGATTTAGGGAAAGGATAATGGAATTAGGCGACCCCAAAAAAGGACCAGATCTCTAGATAAATATATTGGCTCTTTTCCCCCTGGCCTATGTAACAAAAGCTTTGGCTTCAAATATTTAGTGATGTGTCAGCCAGAACTTACCCTGACAACAATGAGAACTAAGAGTCTGCAACCCAAACAAGGGAGGTTTTTCCTTAAAGCTATTTCCTTTATCAGGAGCAATATTCAGGTTTCTTCTGCAGAGGGGAAGTTGGTGAGTGTCCTGAAACTATGTGTGTAAACTGTCAAAAAAGAGTCTGAACTTTAGTTTCTCATGTGTAAAGTGAGGGGGTTGAACCAGATGGTCTCTAAAGCCTCTCCCAGCTATGAAAGAATTTGACAAATTGAGAGAGGCCGTGCAATCTCCTTTTCTAGAGCTCTTCAAGAAATGAGTAGGCCAAATGGTTATGGATAGAAAAAGGGAGGGAAATGGACTGAATATCCTCATTTGATTCTTGCCAGTCCTGGAAATGTGATTCTTTACATAGATGACATTGGCCATTTTAGAGAGATTCTATTAGGGCCCTCGCCCACTGGAGAAAGTTGAGATAATTGTTTGGGATTTTGTTTTGTTTTTTCCAGGTCTTTTCTGATATGGAAAAGAAACTGAAAGCTAAAACAATCTTTTCTAAGTTAGGTGGACATCATCTTTCATAGACTGATTTTCAGGCAACAGGTTTTCACCCAACTCTCCTCCAACATACACTCTCTGCTCTCTCCCATTCTAGCTCCCCTATTGTTCTGCAAATGCCCCTCCTTTATACAAGCTGTCTGACTGGGAGCTTAAAATATTGCTGGACAGTAAAACCCACCCATCAGAGCCAATCCAGTCATATCTGCTCAGTCGTGCAATGCAGCAGGGGCGGGGTGGAGTGGGGGGAGCTTTTAGGTGGCAAAAGAAAGAGACCAGGGTGCCCATTTCACTGCTGAGTGGCCAAGAGAAGAGGAACACACTTCTCCGGGGGACCCTGTTCATAGTGGCAAGTTGTCCTTCAGGTGGTATTGGTCTTTAATATTTCCCCTTAAGGTTTTTTTTTCCTACCTCAATCTGAGGAGTATCATAGGCAGGCAATTCCCAGAAGCTTTTCCAGAAGGAAAGCAGCTGCTGAAACCGGTACTGCATTTCAAGTCTGGGGATGGTTGGGCTTGGAGTTTCAGCTGGAGAGAACATCTGAGGGTTGGTCTGAGAGCTTGAACAATTAGAAAGGGAGACCAGTATGAGATGAGTGAAGCTAGCAAAACTCCAATGGCAATCTGTAACTCAGAGAATCTCTTTTGAGAATTTTCTCAGTAAGAGTTACCTGACATGGTGAACTCCAGAAATCCAGAATAAACAGAGTAGCTGGTGGTAATGAACTAGTCAAAATGCAAGACCTATGAGACATTTCTTAAAAACAACATAGGAATTAAAATTAATCTAATTTTCTAGTAAGAGTAAAAGCTCTTAGATGGAGTAGCTAAGGCAAAAGTAGAGTTCTAGCAATGAGCAACACAGAAAATAGATTTGCCAAAGGACTTGGAAGTCCATCAAGGAAGGAGGCTTTGTGTTGTTGGCATGGGGTGAGAACTTCTGACCTAAGTACTGAATTGAGGGGGAAGTGGCTATTCTAGAAATGTGCATGGACTAACATTTTTGATCTAAGGCCAACCCAGAGGGTAAGTGACCACTTAATACCTAGTTTGTCTGTTAGACTGGATGTATGTGTGCTGCTGCCCTTCTACCAAAGCTCAGGGGAAAAGGACTACTTGATAAGATGCATCTTGGGTGCAAGGAATAGACCCTTTTTAATTGATCCTGCTATTGTGATTTTTAAAAAGGTATTTATGGGTTTGGGGGTTGGGGGGGGGGGGGAGTGTTTTTCCAGACCTAAAAGTGCTTTGTTAGAGACAATAAGAACTAGACCTGTGATTTCATTGATGTAAGGAACTCCCAGATGAAGACATTTATTCAACCACTAGAGGCTGGCAATTTCTAAGTAACAAAGAGGTTTAGATTACGGGTCAACAAACTACTGCCTGCATGACAAATCTTCCCCACTGCCTGTTTTTATAAATGAGCTAAGAATAGTTTTTACATTTTTTAATACAACAAAAACTCAATTTAAAAATGTAAAAACCACTCTTAACTGGTGAGCCACATCTGGCCCTCAAGCTGCAGTTTGCTGACCCCCCTGCTTTAGATAATTACCTAGAACACAGAGAGATTAGGTAACATGCCCAAGGTCACACAATAGATGTGTCTCAGAGGCAGCACAGGAACCCTGATCTTCCTGGCTCTGAACCTGGTTCTCACCATGCTTCCTCTTTAAAGAAGACAAAAAGGAAATAAATGAGCATGTTCTTATTCCAGGTTCTGGCCTGCTTCCCAAGGACGCTTTACTTAGTCTTTTTGCTTTGGCTTATTATATAGTTGACAGGACAGAGCCCACAACAAATTCCCTACTTGTGTCAGTGTTGGATACTGGAGCTTCTCTCCTCAGAAACACTGTTGCCTTCTTTTCTTTATGTGGGAATGGAAAGACTTTGTCTTAAACTTTGATCCTCTCTTCCTGGTATTATGAAAAGCTTCATGAATAAATATAAAGACCACCTAGCAGCCCTACCTTTGCTAGGGAGGGCACAAAATGAGGAAGATGCTTTTGGTGTTAGTTAGAAACTACTAGAAGTTAGCATGGCATAGGAGAGGTGGAGTGGTATAGTAATTATCATCCCAGCTTTGGATTTAGGAAAGTCTGAGTTCATATCCTGCCTTTGACACTTACTAGGCGAGTGACTATGAGTGAGTTACCTAACCTCTTCCTCAGTGTCCCCAGGAAACCCTTGAAGGCCATAAATTACAAAAGAGTTGCATCATTAGAGGGAGTTCCCACACCAGGAGTCCTCTACACCAATGAAATGGTAGGTCCAGACCACAAAAAAGTGAGGAAGAAGAAATTCATCAGGGTAGATGGATCCATACTTGGGCTACCAACCTCAAAGTTCATGTGTCTGACCTTATACACACTTGCTTCTCAAAACAGTTCTACATTTATTTATGATGTCCATAGTTGACATTCCTTTGAAAGTCCTTATGGGCAACAAGGCTAACTATACGGCAGAGCAGGCTGGCGTTTATAAAGGACAGTGAATTGATATTGGAACTAAGAGCATTTGGGAGGGAAATTCATTTTTCAAAATAAATAGTATCACCATCAATGACTTGAGTTTTCTGTAGTACTTCCTTGGTAAGGGGCTGTGCGCTAAGCGTCACGGGAGATTACAAAGGGTGCGAAATAAATGAATTGCTTATGTAGGGGTGGGGAACCTGTGGCCTCGAGGCCACATGTGACCCTCTAGGTCCTCAAGTGTGTCCCTTTGACTAAATCCAAACTTCACAAAACAAATCCATTTTGGATTCATAGGGCCACACTTGAGGACCTCAAAGGCCACATGTGGCCTCGAGGCCAAAGACTCCCCACCCCTGACTTATAATTTTAAAAGACAGATAAGACAGATAGATATTTGTGTAGCATTAAGAACTCCTATGTATTCACACACATATTTTTCCACACAAATACATATATAAACATGAACCCACATCCATGCACTCAGAGATAAGTAGACTGTATTGGTGTTAATGTTACAGAGGATTAATACAATTGAACATAGCTCAAACTTTTAAAGCTATGTGCATGTATTACCCTAGAGAGAATGTTAACGCTGCCATAGAGAGATTTACAGTTGAGTGAAGCAGAGATTGATGCTGCAGGAGTAAATTATAGAGACTATTGATTTTATGTGGAATCTAGATGGAATTGGTTCATTGGAAACCTGGTCCTCCTACCTACATCACACTATGTGATTTTGACCTACCCAATATCTGGGGATTTTGTCTGTCAAGGGAAGGATACACTATTTCTCACCTACCTTTGGTGATATAACAGAACTGCACAATTCTATTACTGGAGGATTGGGTTTGGAGTCAGAGCACTTGGTTTAAACTCCTGGTTCTATAACCTACTACTTGAGTGATCTTGAGCAATCTACCTACCCACTATGACTTCAGTTTTCTCATCTGTCAGTTGGTCAAGAGGAATTTATTAGGCATGTGCCATGTGCTTGGGCAGCCAGGTGGCACAGTGCATAGAGTGCCAGACCTGGAGTCAGGAAGACTCGTCTTCCAGGGTTCAAATTTGGCCTCAGCCACTTGCTAGCTGTGTGATCCTGGGCAAGTCACTTAAACTTTTTTGTCTCAGTTTCCTCATCTATAAAAGGAGCTGGGGAAGGAAATGGTAAACTATTCCAGTTGGCAAACCGCTCCAGCATCTTTGCCAAGAAAACTCCAAATGGGGTCACAAAGAGTTGGATGTTACTGAAAATGACTGAAGAGCATGTGCTGGGAACTGTAATAAACAACTGTGGATACAAGACAAATACATGATGTCCACCCTCAGGGAGCACAAATTCTAATGGGAGAGACAGCATGCAAACAACTATGTAATTGTGTGTGTGTGTGTGTGTGTGTGTGTGTGTGTGTGTGTGATGCCAGTCTGGTATGTGTATGGTGTTGTTCAGTCATTTCAGTAGTGTCTAACTCTTGGTGAGCCCATTTGGGGTTTTCTTGGCAAAGATCCTGGAGTCATTTGTCAATTCCTTCTCTGGCTCATTTTACAAATGAGGAAACTGAGGCAAACAGGATTAAATTACTTGCCCATGGTCACACAGCTAATAAGTATCGGAGGCTGGATTTTAACTCAGGTCTTCCTGACTCCAGATCCAGTCTTCTATCTACTAAGTCACCTCTCTGTCCCATGAGTAGATAGAAGGTGATCTCAGAGGGAAATTATTAGAAGTAGAGGGGTCTTACAAAAGATGAGATTTAAGCCAAGTCTCAAAGTATGTCAAGGAAACCAACAGGTGGAGAGGAGGGAGAGAATTCCAGGCATAGGAAACCACAAATTAAAAACACACAGGTTATATGTGAAGAACAGCAAAAAAGCCCATGTCACTGGATCATAGAGTATTTCTTTGGAGGGTAGTAAAGTATAAGAAGACTGGAAAGTAGGAAGGGGTTCACTTGCAAAAGGCTTTGAATGACCACCAAAGGATTTTATATCTGATTCTTGAGATTATAGGGAACAACTGGAGTTTATTGATTAGGAGAAGGGGAAGAAGTGGGGAAGAGGATGAAACGATCAGATCTGAATTCTAAGAAACACACTCTGACAGCTGAATAAAGGATAGCTTTGAGTGGAAAGAGACCTGAGGCCAAGAGATCAATCCAAAGGTGATTACAACATTCTAGGCATGAGGCAATGAGAGCCTATACCAAGCTGTTGGTATAAGTGGAGAGAAGGGAACATCTACTAGTATTGTGAAGGGAGAAATGACAAGATTTTTGCAACAAGTTGGATACACGGAGTAAGTGAGCCTGGGTGTTTGGGAGCATGTGGTGGTGCTAAGTGAGTTTGGAAGATGGGAGGGTTTGGAGAAGAAAAGATAATGAGTTCTGTTTTGGATAACTTGAGTATGATATCCATTTCAAGATGTCCAAAAGGAAGTTAGTAATGTAGAACTGAAGCTGAGAAGGCAGTTAGATCTGAGAATGTTCACCAAGTGAGATAGAATGGGAGAAGAAAGAGAAAGGGACCCAAGACAGAGCCTTGAGGGACACGAGCGGCTAATGAGCATCACCTGGATGAAGGTCAAGCCAAGGGAAAATAAAACATGAAGCCAGGACCTCAGGTAAGAGAGAGGAGAACAAGTGCAATGATAGATGGGAGCCTAAGGAAGGATGAAGAGGTTTGGAATAGCCACTATGCTGTGTGGGAGAGGAAATGGAATAGAGAAGTTAAAAGGATTCCCTTGCTGCACTGATCTGAGATTATGTTAGTTAAATCTATCAGACAACATCTAAAGTTCAATCCACCTCTAAATTCTCTGAATTTAGTCCTGTGATCTTCCCTATGGCTAATCAACTCATAAGACCCACTCACTGCCCCTGGATAGAGACTAAGTGGTAAAATCATGGGACGTGGAACTTATCTAGATCAGGGCTCCTTCAACTTTTTCCACTCCTGACCCCTTTTCAAGTTTTGGCAGTGTTGGTTGGCATTTCATGGCCTAAGAGCATGCACAGTGCAGAGTGTGCATGCTTTGTTTTCAGAACCAAGGCTGCAGTGAAGTTGCCCAATGCAATATAGGCGAGCACTGTCAGAAGCACCTTGGATTCATTACTTGTTTGATTTTTAATTAGTTTTTGGTCATTGAGCATGCAGAAACCTTTCACTGTTGCCATATGGCAACAGTCACCCACAGTTTAAGAAGTGCTGATCTAGATGAGACAACTAAGCCCAGAGAGACTTTGTAATGTGCCCAAAGTCACGCAGCTAGTAAATAGTGTATCAAAGCTTCAGATACAAATCTGACTATAAATCATGTGCTATAACTAAATCACAGTTTGTTGTTCAGTCATGCCGGACTCTTTGTGACCCCATTTGGGGTTTTCTTTGCAATGATACTGGAGTGGTTTGCAATTTTCTTCTCCAACTCATTTTATAGATGAGGAAACTGAGGCAAACAGCATTAAGTGACTTGCTCAAGGTCACACAGCTAGTACATGTCTGAGACCAAATGTGAACTCATAAAGATGAGTCTTCCTGACTCCAGGCATGGCACCAATTAGATGCCCCAAAAATCACAGTATGGAAAGCACTATAAATAAAGGTCTAACTAGGTTGTTGCATCCGGTGCCTAAATGATTGGATTGGTTCTTTAAAAAAAAAAACAAAACAGATTGCCACCAGTTCAATTAAACAATGTGCAGGCTAAAAGGTTTAAAGCAGGAAGGAACCTTGAAGTCCATTTAATCAAATCCCTGATTTTATGGGTTAAGGAAACCAAGGCTCCAAAAAGTGAAGTGACTTACCCTAGGTCACATAGGTGGTAAATGACAAAGATAATGCTTTAGCAGAGATGAGGAGCATGGAAATCCCCTGTTGTTTCTAATAGCCTATATCCTTGGAGAACCCTTCCTAGTCCAGAAATTGGGATTCTGTGATGCTATCAATGCTCCAGCATTCAGGGAGGATAGAAGTCCAGCAGATTCGTTGAGACCCAAGAGAAGGGACCTCCTTTCCTCCCTATCAAGAAATAGCCCATGTGGGAATGAGAACAGAAGTTCCCACCAAACCCAAGACTTTTCTCCACGCTGGACCCGCCAGCCCTTCATATGCACTAAGTAACCAACCCCTCTACTTTCACTTCCACCAGAATCTTTGTGACCCAGTTTTTGTCAGATATTTGAGACAAGATGTAACATAAAGTCCTTCTAGGCTTTCATTGGAAGACTATTAAGCATTTAAGGGTAAAATAGCTCACATTTATACAGTGCCTTAGGGTATACTTTTCCACAACAACCCCTCTGAAGTAAGTAGTATAAGTGGTATCCATATTTTGCCATTTAGAAAACTTGAGGTTCAATCTTTCCCCAGCCTCTAAGTATCAGAACCAAGATTTAAAGCTAAATCTTCTAAACACCAGGGCCAGCACTCTTTTTGGTAACAGCATAAAGCAAAATATGGTTGTTTTGTTTTTAAAATAAGCTTCAGGCCTTCTTAAGCAGAGAATTGTTCTTTCTCTAGTCCTACCTCAGTTGAATTAAGAGGAAGAAAGGTTTGAGACAGGAAAACTTGAGGGAATCAAGGTGCACCAGATACCAGACAGGTCCTGATGGTAACAAAGACACTGGCAGCTGGGGGTCACTGCACCCAGCAGATCAGGAGTTCAGGCCTGTTTGGAAAGGCTGGAAAGGTGTCCCAGAAGCTAGTTAGTCAAAAGCATTTTATTAAATACCTACTGTACCCCAGGCAATGTGCTAAATGCTGAGGCTACAAAGAACAGCAACATCAAAACAGTCTAATGGGGGAGACAACATGCAAAGAATCGTATATAGATATGATGCAGAAGACATGAATTGGAGCTAATCAATAGAGGTGAGGCATTGACAGTAAGGGGATTCAAGAAGGGCTCCTTGTAGAAAGTGGGGTTCAAGCTGGAACTGGAAGGAAGCCGAGGAGGCAGAGAGGAGGAAGGAGAGAATTCCCAGCAGAGGGGATAGCCAGTGAAAATGCCTTGGACTGGAGATGAATGTCTTGTTTGAGCATGGAGGCCAATGTCACTGGGTGAAAAGTATGTGAAGGGCGGGGGGGGGGGGGCGCTTATAAAGGATTAAACATCAAACAGGAGATTTTTCCATTTGATCTTGAACGTTATAGGGACCCACTGGAGTTTATTGAATAGGGAAGTGATATAATGAGACCTGTGCTCTGGGAAGATAGGTGGGTCTGGGGTTCATCCATGAGTATACCCTTTCCACTTGAGTTTCTTTCCAAATGTTGTTGTTCAGTCATTTTTTTAGTCATTTCCAACTCTTCATGACCCCATTTGGGGTTTCTTGGCAGAGATACTGGAGGGGTTTACCATTTCCTTCTCCAGCTCGTTTTACAGATGAGGAAACTGAGGCAAACAGGCCTAAATGACCCTAGCCCAGGGTCACACAGCTAGTAAGTATCTGAGGCCAGAATGAATTCAGAAAGATGGGTCTTCTCAGACTCCAAGCCCAGCACTCTATCCACAGCACCACCTAGCTGCCCTTTCCAAGTGTTAGAAGGATAAAATAGTTTGGGGGCATGACTACTTCAGAGATAGAGGGGGAAAAAACCCTACCCTAGCTGGAATGAATCTAGATGTGGGTACAGAAAATAAGAACTGGTCCTTTTCCCTCCACAGTATGTTCTACACACACACACACACACACACACACACACACACACACACACACACACACACACACACACACACACACGCAGTAGCTGTCCCTTTCTTTTGGTATCAGTCAGTGGCACATTGACATTGGCTACAAGTCTGCCCGGATCCACCACAGCACATAAATAGGATTTCTTGCTGCTGCTATTTGGAAGGGGAAACTCTGGAGAGCCCATGGCATCACTGGCCTCAGCTGCACCCCACTCCTATACCTATATGGGGTGTCCCTAAAGTCTAGACACATAGGAAATTCATTAACTATGCATACTTTCTTTTTTTGTCAGTTGCCTGTTTTTTCAAAAAATGTATTTATTTATTTTTAGTTTATAACAATCAATTCCATAATCCTTTGAGTTCCAAATTCTCTCCCCCTCCATCTCTTCCCCCCCACCTCCATGCGTCATGCAATCCGAACTATTCATATTTTCAAGAAATGAAATGAATCAAATTTTCAACATTTTATTTAATTAGCATATATTTTAGCCACAACAATTTCATATGGAATAAAAGCTTTCATTAGCTGTTGGGGACTATTTTCCATATTAATGAGATTGATTTAATTAATTAATGAGATTTCCTATGTGTCTCCTATGTCTTCCTATGAAATCTCATTTATGCTAATTAAATAAAATATTGTTGAAATTTCATGCATTTCATTTCTGTAAATATGCATAGTTGATGAGATTTCCTATGTGTCCAGACTTTAGAGACAGTCTTCTATATAGTGTGCATACAGTCTTCCTCCTGCAATGAGCACCATGACTTGACTCATGAGCACCCCCTCCAGGTTTCCTACTGCAACCTTCCTCCTGTCCTGAGAAGACCCCCAGACATCAGCACACAGCCCTTCTTTAGACTTTTCAAATGTTTTTATTATTATCACTATAGGAAAACATGTAGAGCTACAAAATACCAACTGAGAGGGGGAAATGCCAAAGTTCTAGGAGTCTTCAGGCTCTTTCTCAGCACCCTTCTGTCCTTGATCAAGCCCCCTTTCTTCTATCCAGACCAGGTTCTTCATTATTTTTGTGCTTTGACTCCTTTAGCAGTCTGGCAAAGCCTATAGCTCACTTCTCAAGACAAATTTAAAAAATTAATAATAATAACTGAAGGAAATACTAAATTTCAGCTTGAGAATTTTTCCCATCCAAGCTTGCAGACTCCTTGCCCCCTGAAATCTATCCTGAGATGCCAGGTTAAAAATTCTACATCTGGTCTGAAAATAGCCAGCATAAACTCACATTTATGCTTTATGCTTTGCAAAGCACTTTAGAAATATAATCATAGCAGTTAACATCTGCATAGTACTTACTGTGTGCCAGGCATTGTGCTGAATGCTTTACAAAAGGGTATCTCATTTGATCCTCACAACAACCCTTGGAGGTAGGTGATATTATTCTCCCCATTTTACAGATAAGGAAACTGAGGCAAACAGAGGTTAAGTGACTTGCCCAAGTTCACCCAATTACTAAGTGTGTGAGATCAGATTTGTTTGGACTCAGGTGTTTTGGGTTTCTGCTCAGGTTACATTAGCAAGGACTTGAGCTCACATCTTCCTGGCTCCAACTCTGGAGTTTATTTACCTTTCTAAAAGCTCTTGTCTTCCTCACTGAGATAAATTTAGCTTGTAAATAGGCTATTAGGACCTTCAGCTGCTTTTAGAATGAGAGAGAGAATCCAATCTCTGGGCTTAGGTTCTCCTGGCTTCAGGAAGGCACTTCTTCTCTGACTCATCCCCCAAATATTTCTCCCCTGGGACATCTGCAAGAATGTTATAGATACAGCCTTCATCTGACCCAAAGATTTCTGAGCCCTTCTGAAGGTGCCCCTTCACCCTGGTTCCCTGGATTAAAGAAAAAGAAAAGGATCTCCTCTATTAAACTTTTTTTTGGTAGGTAATTGGGGTCAAGTGACTTTCTCAGGGTCACACAGCTATTAAGTGTCAAATGTTTGAGGCCAGATTTGACTCCTCTTGACTCTAGGGTCAGTGTTCTATTCATTGTGCCACCTACCTGTCCCCACCTACTCCCCATTGAACTTTTAAAGATTCATCTCCTGGTTCAGGTTTTCCTGAACTAAACGGGATTCCTTCATCACAGTCCTCCCCTCCCCTGCCATACACATACACAGTTCATTCTCCCAACTTCACACAAGCCCACTCCAAATGTCCACAGCCTCGTTAATAATAATAACTTACATTTATATAATACTTTAAGTGATTTTGGATATCTCTAGAGAAGAGAGTCTTTACACAGGGATGGGGAACCTGTGGTCTCGAGGCCACATGTGGCCCTTGAAATCCTCAAGTGTGGCCCTTTGACTGAATCCAAACTTCATAGAACAAATCCCCTTAATAAAAGGATTTGTTCTGTAAAACATGCCAGAACAGGGCTAAGCCAATAGGATCCAGCATCAGATCAGGGCTGACTCTCCCAAGGTAGGAAGTTCACTGGACAACCTAAGGAACATAGAATGACCAGAGGAAAGCTGGTGCTGGCATGGGAATGAGACAGGCAGATTGGTCTGATGGAGCTGAGCCAGTATCAACTAGGTTAAGGCAGGGAACACTAGGGGAGATGCAGTTGATAGCAACCAGTTGGCCAGTTAACTTGTTACAGTAAACTTTTACAGTATTAAGGTTTGGGTTTAACAGCGATACATCAATGTTCAATTAGTTCATCAATTAGTTCAAGAACAGAGTTGGCTGGAGGAACCTCATGTTCTGTATCCCTGAACCCCTGTGTGACTGGGTTCAAATACAGAAAAAATATCTATTCAAAATTAGGACAGTGAACCACGAGACCATATACACAGGATGTCTGCAGAGCCTAGTGTGGGACCAACAACCCAACGACAGACCATTTGCTATGTCAAGCTTTTATTTTTATACTTGCTCTATTTCAGAGGAGATCAATTTACTTGTGGTATATACTCAAATCCTAGTAATAATGTTCCATGTTATAAAAACAATTTCCATTTCTTTGTGTCAAACCCATTTTTGATAGACTTGTGTCATCAAATATCATCCCATTCAAACTCACAGAGATGTACCATAATGTCATGGACATAGAGCTGGCCTCCAATTCAGAAAGACCTGGGTTCAAGCCCTGCCTCTGACACTTACTGACTGTGCACTCATGGGCACTCAATGGGTTCTAGGTAACCCTCTCGAATGAGAATCTACAGGGGAGGTGCCAAGCTGCATCAGTAGAGGGTGTTTCCTCACCTGGAAGTTCACTACATCAATGAAATTTCCTATCTTCATGGCATTCCCATAAAGCAAAAGCCATGGGTATGATTATCTTCATTTTATAATTGAAAAGGCTGCCTGAGGAGTCTTTCATTTCCTTCCTCTTCCTCAGCTTTTGCCACCACCCTAGCCCAGTAATACCTGCTCTCTACCCAGTGAGCTTACTTACGGTAAACTGGCTGGTAACTGACTGACTAAACAGACACAGAATTAGAGGAAAAGCTGAATCTAGAAGCTGGGCTTCCTGCCTTGGTCAAAGGCTCATGCAGCCCTATATATTTGCATTATTTTGTGGACAGTGATAGGGAAGGGAGAGAGAGATGCTTCCAATAATATAAAAAATACATTAACTTAGAGCTGGAAGGAACCTTGGAACCAAGTCATTTCAGTTGTGCCCAACTCTCCATGGGCCCATTTGGGGTTTTCTTGGCAGAGATACTGCAGCGGTTTGCCATTTCCTTCTCTAGCTCATTTTACAGATGAGGAAACTGAGGTAAACAAGGTTAAGTGACTTGCCCAGGGTCACACAGTTTAAAAGTATCTGAGGCCAGATTTGAACTCCTGAATATGGGTCTTCTTGACTCCAGGCCCAACCCTCTATGTACTATGGCACCACCTAGCTGTCCCTCATCAAGTCCAACCTCTCCCATTTCAAAAATGTACAATCTAAGGCCTAGAGAGGTTAAGAGATTTTCCCATGGCCATACAACTAGCAAGTGTCAGAGATGAGCTTTGAATTAAGTCCAATGTTCTCTCCACTAAACTGTGCTGCGTCAGGAGAAAAAAAAAAAAAGCAAATAGCTCATGCTTTGTCCACTCACTTTTCTTATACTCTTCTCCCCCTAGGTGGTGAAAAATGGGTGATTGGAGTTTCCTGGGGAACATCTTAGAGGAGGTGAATGAGCACTCCACGGTCATCGGCAGGGTCTGGCTCACCGTCCTCTTCATCTTCCGGATCCTCATCCTGGGCACAGCTGCAGAATTTGTGTGGGGAGACGAGCAGTCAGACTTCGTATGTAATACCCAACAACCAGGTTGTGAGAATGTCTGCTACGACGAGGCTTTCCCCATCTCCCACATTCGCCTCTGGGTCTTACAGATCATATTTGTCTCCACTCCATCCCTGGTGTATGTGGGTCATGCTGTGCACCATGTCCGTATGGAAGAAAAGCGAAAGGAGAGGGAAGCTGAGGAGATGTGCCAGCAGTCTGGGGGAAATGGTGAGAGGCTGCCATTAGCCCTGGATCAAGGCAGTACCAAGAAGAGCAGCAACAGTACCAAGGGCACCAAAAAGTTCCGACTGGAAGGGACCCTCTTGAGGACCTACATCTGCCACATCATCTTCAAGACTCTCTTTGAGGTAGGCTTCATAGTGGGCCATTACTTCTTGTATGGTTTTCGGATCCTGCCCTTGTATCAGTGTAGCCGATGGCCCTGCCCCAATGTGGTGGACTGCTTCGTGTCAAGACCCACCGAGAAGACCATTTTCATCCTTTTCATGCTATCTGTGGCCTCTGTGTCCCTCTTCCTCAACATCATGGAAATCAGCCATCTGGGCATGAAGAGAATTCGATCTGCTTTCAACAGACCTGCTGAACAACCCCTGGGGGAGATCCCTGAGAAATCCCTCCACTCCATTGCTGTCTCCTCCATCCAAAAGGCCAAGGGCTACCAGCTGCTAGAAGAAGAGAAAATCGTATCGCACTATTTCCCTCTGACTGAGGTTGGGGTAGTGGAGACGAGACCTCTTGCCACCACACCTTTCAGTCGTTTTGAAGAGAAGATTGGCACTGGACCTTTGGGAGATCTGTCCCGGGCTTACACAGAAACACTTCCTTCCTATGCTCAAGTGGGAGAACAGGAAGTAGAGGCAGAGCGTGAAGAGGAGGAGGCAGAGGCACCACCAGAAGAGGAAGAGAAGAGGCAGGAACCGGAGGCAGTGATGCCAGAGGCACCTGAGACCCCTGTGGGGCAGGAAGAGGAGAAGGAGAAGGCAGGGACCCCAGTAGAAAAGAAGGCAGGAGATAAGCAAGAGCTGCCAGTGGAGAAGGCACCACTGTGCCCAGAGCTGGCAGCAGATGACACCAGACCCCTCAGCCGGCTAAGCAAAGCCAGCAGCCGGGCAAGGTCGGATGATTTGACTGTATGAGAAGGAACCAAACACAAAGCAAAGAAAGAAGGCAAGAGAAGAAAAGATTTTTTAAATGATTTGAATATTATCTCCCATTCTTTTACCCCTCACTTGGAATGGATCTCTAGTGTAATGGTAGATGAAGCCTGCTATGAAATGACCCCTTTCTAGAAACTCTTTCCCTTCTCCAGAGGCCATCAAAGCAGACCCATTACCTTGAGGCCAATCAATAGCATCCCCAAGTGCCAGAAGTTTTCCACACTCCTTCACCCCTAAGTCCTTCTTGGCCCCATTTTATCTCAGGAGCCCATCTGACCAGAGTTCTGGAGTGGCTACGAGTCCTAGCCTTCTCACTGCCCCAGGAGCCATGATAGATAAGGAATGATTTTGTGTGTTCCTCAAGGAAGATGTCTCATTGCTCTGTAGCCATGTCTTGTCAACCTTGTAGCCAAGTCACTACTGTTTTACAGTTTAGGGAATAGAACATAGCCCACTGGATTCTGTACAAAGTCTGTACAATTTCAAGTCATCAAGCTGGGAATTCCCTGGGTTCTCACAGGGCCAGTGTTAAAGGTCACTCCCTAAGCTAGAGCTTCTTCAGAGGAAGAGAAGTGTTATACCCTAAACTCTCCCTTCAGCCTATAAAACAACCTTTCTTAGTCAACATGGTCTTGGGGGCATCTTCACACTTTCCCTTCCCTTTCCTTCCCCTCCCTCATTATTTTCTGATCCCTTTGTTCTTTAAGAACCAGTCGTTTAGCCAGATATCTGAACTTTCATCAAAGCCTGAGATCAGACTCAGTACAGAGCTGGCCCTTACAGCAGGCAACATGTCCCTTTGAACAAAGCCATCAGAAAAGGGAGTCTCACACCAGGTGGTATGGACAGCCTTCTGAGACTGTTCACAGACATTGTATATGAGTTGTAAATGCAGAAGCAAGCGTCATAGTGACAGAATCAGTGTCTTAAGTGAACTTTTGAAAGTCCGCTGTCTAAAGGCAACCATTTTGACAAGGGCTGACCTGTTCATTGAGAAGCAGACGTGAGGAAAGCAGACATGAGGAAACCAGAACTTCCTACTTAAAGCAAGCCATAGGTTAACTTCAACCTTGTCCAGGAAGCAGCCCCAGCACAGTGAATAGAGTGCTGGGCCTGGAGTCAGTCAGGAAGACTCAAGTTCAAATATGACGTCAAACAATTACCAGCTGTGTGACCCTGGGCAAGTCACTTAATCCTGTTTGCCTCCGTTTTCTCATTTATAATATGAGCTGGAGAAGGAAATGTATCTCCAGTATCTTTGCAGCAACAACAACAACAAAAAACTACATGAGGTCATGAGGAGTTCAACGTGACTGAAAAAGAACTGAACAATGACAAAGTGCTGGAGGGACTGCCTTGAGCAAAATTGTGAAGTAGCTGAAGGCTGTCTTCCAAGGTTTCTTTCTGCTCTCATTTCTCTCCATCTTTTTGTTCCTCCCCACCTCTGGTTGCCTAAGATTTCTCACATTATTGTCCTACTCAAGTCTGTCTTCCCAGTGGGCAATGTCCCCACACTCCAAAATTAATCTTCCTTCCTCCTTTGCATCAAAATCTCTATTCCCTTTGTGCCTCCATTCTCAGCTGCCCCAAAGGAAAAAGATCTGAAACAATTCACACCAAGATCCCTTTGCGTGTTGGGGTAGAGGGTAGGATATTTGCCTTTTTTCTTTTTGGGGGGGCTTAGGGGGGCGGGGAAGGACAATGCCTTAAGGGAGACATGTCAGAAAGTGTGGCAGATGGGTCAGGAAAGATACATTCTGACGGAATGCCCTTTCTGATGCCCTGGAATCTCACGGTGTCAGCAATACTTACTTCACCAAACTCCCCGAATAAGAATTCCAATGAACTTGACTCAGTGATTTCATCCGTAAACGGCTAAACCAGGATCACTAGGCTTCCCTGTCCAGGAAGGTAAGAAAGTCCCCTCGGTAGTGCTGGGTCTGCAACTTTGTTCCTGTAGGCCTATTTTCATGGGAGGAAAAATTAATGGGAGCCAAATCAGTGGAATGCTGCTGCCCATCTCCTTACTAGTTAAAAAGGAAAGAAAGCAAATCTGTACGGTCTTCTAAGGGGAGCTGCTTTGTGCTACGTGGACCCATTCACGCATGTCTAAGCTACTGGCATTTTGCTACTGCTGCTGCTGTTGTTACATTTGTTCGTGTTTCTGAACATTTGCCATTCAATGGCTAAGACAACTTGGCTTAATGTTTATGCCCCTAAAAGAGTATATCGGGTTAACTCTCCATCTATATCCATCGGGAGAAACAGGCTGGGTGTGACAAGCGAAACGCGCACTGAAGTTAAGAAATCCTGGATTCTTCTCATTCCACCTCTTGCTGGGTAACTTCTGTCCAGTCCCTTCATCTCTCTGTGCCTGTTTTCTGTCTAAAGAAAGGATAAGACTTGTTGCTTCTCTGCCTCCCAGGGATGTCGTGAGGATTACTCTGTCTGCTGCCGAACGTTTGGAGTAAACCAGTCTCTGGAGACCAAGGTGCGTTTATTGTGAGGGCTACAAGCAGGGAGAGATACTGCTGAGACGGTCTTGCAGGGAATCCACTTGAACCTCACATCTTGCTTCGCGGTAGCCTTAGGGTGTGTTTGCTTTTCTGTGGGAGGTAGAAACTCTCCGGGTAAATTCTCTTTGAAGAGCGTTATCCCGACCCGAGGGAATAGGCGCCAGTATTGAACTTGGAGTCAGAAGACCGGGTTTGAATCCAAGCTTCGCAGCTCACTGCCGTATTCGTGATAGCTGCAAAATCGCCTTTGAAACTCCCGTTTCTTCATCTATAAAATGCTGGGGTTGGACTGGAGGACTTCTTATGTCTCTTCTCGCTCACCTGTGAGCTTATAAAACGGTAGTCCTGGGCAAGCATCTCCACTCAAGAATTTACAGCTCTTTCCACTCAGAGAAGAGTGGGGACAGAATAAGTGCTTGTCTCCCCCAGAAAACGCCCTTAATGCCACATCTTCCCCAAAAAGCTACTGCAGAACTGTGGTCTGATTCCCATGTCAGTGGTGACTCTTGCCCCTTACGGAATGGGTCCCAAGCCAGAGGCTTCTGAAGCAGATGGCATTTAATAAACATAAACCAGCATGACCCCAGATTATCACCTCCCAGGGTTCCACTTGGTATAAGTGTTATGCCTTACCCAGCTCCTGGTTCATGTCCCTTGTTAGATAAATGATGAAGAACAAGGCAAAGGAACTGAGCAAGAAAAGGACATTTCAAGGAGATTGCCCTCTGGAGCCTACTCCACGCTGAAAATAATAAAAGGGTCCTTCACTCCAAAAGAAAGGGCAGTTCTCAAGAGCAACTGGGGGAAACCAACGACCAAGAGAATAAGAACTAGGTTACAGCCCAACTGGAAAGAGCTGCAACACTGAAAACTCAAAGACACATCTTCTCTGCCAAACTGGGATAAGGCAGTGTGCTACAGTGGGAAGAGAGGCAGAGGCTTTGGAGTCAGAGGATTTCAGTTCAAATCCTGCCTCTGATACACAATTTGTGGCAAATCACTTAATTTCCACAGGCTCCAGTTTCTTCATCTGTAAAATGAGAGGTCTAGACCAGAAGGTCTCTGAGGTCCCTTCCAGTTCTCCATTTATACGTTGTGGAAAAACCACACTGCCTACCTACCTCACATGGCTCTTGTGAGGATGAGACGAGAAAGTCATTGAAATTGGTCAAATGCTCTACAAATGTAGCTTACTATTGAAGACCTACTCTCTATGTTTCAGCTAGGGCTCCTCTGCTCCTCATACATGACAGAGGCAGCCAGGACAGTTCTGGGCAAGAACTAAGCCTTAGCTAAAGTGGGCCCTGAGAATCAGGCTGTTCCCCCACCTAGGGGTTCCACCCCCAACTTGGAAACATAGTAGAGATAGGCATCAGAAGAGGTGACTCTGTCTGCCTTGAACCGAAGGATACCAAGCAAATCATTTATCTGCTCTAAGCTTTGATTTCCTTTTAAATAAGTTAAGGGTGATACCTACCTCTTCCCAACCTCACAAGGTTGTCAAGAGGGCATGATACTTGCTTGCAGGGAATTGAATTCCTTGAAAGAAAATTACGATTGTGAATAAAAGAAAACGCCACCAATTCAGAAATGAAGAGAGTGGGAGGAGGGGGAATAAGACATATTCAGATTAAAGAGAAGTCCCAGTTACAAACTGGAGAGTCATTCTTTTCAAGTTGTGTGTATATTATAAACTATGGTCCGTGTACTTACACTGTAGTGAATCTGTGGTCATATCCATTGTCACTCTGGTACAGAACACAAGCCATCCATCCACCCCTAGGCCACCTATGCAGCTATTTCCCAGATCCTTCCATTAATTCTTCCAAGTGGAACTACCCAATGCAATGGAGAACTTCCTCTCATATTTTTTTCTATTTTTGAAAATACATGTGCTGCACTTAACTGCCTATTTTTTACCTCTGTCCTTGCTATATGACAGACCAACCGCTTTTTATGGTTGTATGCATCTTCAATTGGCAGCTATGTGGTACAGTGGATAGAGTGCCAGGCCTCAAGTCAGGAAGACTCTTCTTCCCGAATTCAAATCTGGCCTCAGACACTTGCTAGCTATGTGACCCTGGGCAAGTCACTTAACCCTATTTGCCTCAGTTTCCTCATCTGTAAAATGGGCTGGAGAAGGAAATGGCAAACCTCTCCAGCATCTCTGCCAAGGAAACTGTGAATGGGGTCACAAAGAGTTGGACAGAAATGAACAATAAAAACATCTTCGATGATGTCTTTTATGCTATTTCTTACATTTAAGTCGTACAGAGGCCTATTTTCACTCACAATGGGCCTTTCCATTGTCCTGTGGGTCACCTGAAATTGTCGTTTTTCTGAGACCATAGTGCCCTTACTTCAAGAGAATATTGATTTTTAAAAGATAAGCTTGTCTAGAAAGAAAAGTCAAAATTCCAACACATTTCATAAATGCAATATAGGTTTATCCTCTTCTGCTGAATGCTGGGTTCAGTTCATTGTTCATCTTTGGAACCTGTCCAAGATGTATGTGTTGATAAACTAATTCAATGGATTATTTGTCCAATTACATGTCATAATCTCCATAGTATTTATTCTTCATTCGCTTTGTTTTTCCTATTTAAATGGCTGGGCCAATCTCTTTCAAGTTATTCTGGGCCACATTGAGAGGATCCCATAATGTCCCAGGGTTTGGTGCAATCAACACAATGTCATTTGCAAGCAGAAGAATCAGTATAACCTCTGTGTTAATGGAGAACTCTAACTTCTATTTGGACTTTGTGCAGGACATCCTCTACCCACTCTTCGAGTGACTGTCTTTAACAAGTTTATGTTGTCCTTCCTTTTTGATTATCTGTTTGATGTGGATACAAAACACAGTGCTAACAAAGCTTTTTCTTTTTCTTTGTTCTTCTTTTTTTTTTTTTTGAAACTAGATCTCCCTATATCACCCAGGTTGGAAGGGCAGTGGCCACTCACAGGCCTAATCCCACTACTTATAACAGGTGCCTTAACCTGTTCTCTTTCCAGGCCAGACCAATTGGCCCCTCTTTAGGCAGTCTGTTGACCCCATGCTCCTGGGGGCTCACCATATTGGTGCTGAACTTAGAAATCCAAATGACTTTGGACCTAATGCAGTTCAGAATTACTGAGTTCAAGCTATCTACCTGCCTCAACCTCCCCTAACAGCAGGGATGACAGTTGTAATGGTGTTTAGGGCCCACATTTACTAGAGCTTGCTTCATGCCCAGCCCTGGTTGCTCAAACTGCATTGGTTCTTCTGCAGTATACCAGGAACAGAGAGGCTTTTTTGGTATATGCTACCACCCTTGACAAGAACAAATATTTTTCTATAAAATGTTACTTCTATGACTTATCTTGGCAAATAGATAATCCTGGATTCTCAAAGACCATAATAATGGAGCTCAAAGTCTAGAAAGATCTTTTAAGCTGGAAAGGCATTGTGTATGCGTCCAGGAAAATACTCTCTGTTGTGTGAATACAAGCCTAGCAGACAGCGAAAAGACTCACACCAAAAGGTTAGCCACTATGGTTTGAGTCTTTTGGTGATGATAACTCATGGAACAGATGAAAAATATAAAACTTTGCTACTGATGGAATGGTGGAAAAAGGAAACATTAAAATGTAATTCTTCCTATTCTAAATGTGCTGTCTTTGTTCAATGCTGGATACGCTACTGAAGGAATCGAGTCATACTAACAGTATTCTCATCATAATTAAATCAGAAGACACAAAGAAGGTGCAGCTAAATGGAAGGAAAACTTACCGGTTATCCACAGAAAAGTAAAGAAGAGAGTTGGGGTTATTGGTTCACTATGTGTTGAAAGGCAAGAGGAAATAGCATTTCATGACATCCTTGGAGCTATTGCCTTAAAGGACTTACAGAGTATATAAGCAAGCCCATTACCCTGTGATAATGACAACTTTGAGCTGCTATTTTTTTTTAAGGATTAAGCATAGAGAAATCATACGAAGAACGTAAGATCCTCCAAACCAAGATAATTTATACCTTCATATTCAGTAACTTCAATATAAAAGTAAGAAAGGGATGAGAGAAAACTGTGGTAAAAAAAATTTTTTTAGGATAAATAAAGTTAAATGGTCAAAGACTATGCAGAAGCCTCCCACCTATGTATTATGAATACTTGCTAAAAAAAAAAAAGACAGCTAAAAAGCATTGGATGTAGAAAACAAACAAAACCCAGGAAATTATTATGAGAGACATTTTAGAATCAGTTGTCTGTCTGCAATGTTATAGGACAAAAGGCAAAACGAATGCCAAATCAGAAGAAAAGATGAAGAGTTCTGTAGAATTATAGTTATTTTATCCTGTTTTTAAAAGCTATTGACTAAAAAATGAAAAATGGACAAAGGAAAAGACATTGACTCTGATTATCACTGTATCTTAGAAAAAGTAAACTCTCTACATTAAACATAGATACATAAAACATTTAGTACAAAAGAAATACTACAGTGAAGAGATGAAAAGGACCCAGAAGCCACTTCAGGCAACAAACCTTTATTTTCCTTTTAAGAAGAGAAACATAGCAAAGAAGTACAATTCCAGGGTTTGTTTGTTTGTTTGTTTGTTTCCCTTTTTTATGCAAGTTCATTTACAAAATATTACAGAATAGGATGATAGAAGATTACAAGCATTACAAATCAACAAAAAGTAGTTGAGGGGAGAAAAATCTGCGAAGAGTCTGGAATGCTATCCAATTAAAGCAGATCACTGAAAGAACAAAGAACAACAAATAAATGTGAAGTGGGCCAGATCTGCCACCATCATCTGGTCTCATCAGTAACAATGACTGAACCAGAGCATTTAGACTCTATGCTTCAATACTATGGAACTTAAGACCACTAAGTTAGAAAAAGTGACAAAGTCTGATGAAATATAAATAGAAGAAATTGATCCTAGAGATGCCACAATGTTAAATGTAATCAGGGATTGATTTTCATGATATCTCAGATCATGGAAGCTTACAAAAAATTATAGATAGTACTATTACTTTTAAGTATAATTAACAACTCACGTACCTATTTTCTCTTCTTTAAGAAGTCTTTCTGAAAATGATCTATGCCCACACTGAAAGTATCCTTGATGAAAATATGGCATGACAACAAGTAGGGTTTCTCAAACAATTTTCTATGTCAAATTCCATCTTCAGAATATTATAACTGACTTAGAGTAGTGGTGAATTTCAGATTCCATAGTGTTCATGTCTATTGTGTGCTGACCACCCAAAAAAGCATTTAATTCAGTAGAGGAAAATTGAATACTAAAAACTCTCCTCAAACAATGTATCTCCCAAATATGTGTTAATGTAATAAAAAGATCCCATTATAGATATGACAGGGCAAATAACTTTGTCCAAAAATATGTTGAGTATTAAAAGGTATATATGTGTATAGATATTGACATATGTGTATATGTCTATATGAGGAGAGAGACATAGGGAGAGAGAGAAGAAGAGATGCTAAGCAAAAAGAAAGAGGTCAATCTATTAAAAAAAATTCATATAGACCCTTATAAGAATATACAACAAATGTGCAATCCCTCATATGTACAGGAATTAGCTGTTAAAACCAGTACTAATGTGATTTTAAGTATATTAAGACTTCAGTTTCTAAAATAGCCTTTAACTTGTGGGACAAGGGAACAAGTGGGTATGGAAAGGTCATTAGCAACTCTTACCAGTTATAACTCATTAGTCCTATACTCACTTCTAATACTGAGAAAGTTGCAGTCGTTGCCATGGATATTATGTTGTTAGCACACTTTCTTGTTTTTCAGCACAAGCCACCCATGAGGCATGTGTGGAGTGAGATAGGCACCATCATTTCCCACTCTTCACCCAACACTCTTCTCTCTCACACCATCCTGTATTATAAGTATATTCTGTTTCAATTGCCGCTATTGGCGAAGATAAAAAAGGCTAGAGGAAACACTCCTCTAATTCTAAATGCAGACCCTGTAAGGTATAAGGAGGAAATGTACAATATGATAATGACCCAATCACAGGAGTTTTCCATACTAGTGATCAATT
Organism: Pseudochirops cupreus; assembly: GCA_028627135.1. NCBI lineage: Eukaryota > Metazoa > Chordata > Mammalia > Diprotodontia > Pseudocheiridae > Pseudochirops > Pseudochirops cupreus. The sequence continues at coordinate 356,669,744 of CM053584.1, forward strand.
ACATATTAATTGAACAGGGAAACAGCAAGAAAATGGAGAAAAGAGAAGAGGCATAACTAGGGGAGGGTGAACAAGGTTCTAACCAAGAATGCTGAAATTTAGAGGGTGCAAAAATTCAAAATACTGATTTTAAAAGATTATATAATTTTAAATTTGCTACATTTGTAATGAAATTGCCTTTCACTTAATCAGTAGGAGGGAAAACAAATCTGAATTTAGCACCTAGTTAATAAAGATAATTCATTTAAATAGAAATATAACAGATGATTTCTTACTCTCCCAGATGGCCACATCCAAGGTATGCTTTTCCTCAGCAGCGACCTTACATTGCCTTAAAGTCTCTGCCTCACAGGACTGGAGTTGAAGGCCTATCCCTTCATGGGGAGCAGTGTCTGAGTCTCTCCCTACCACCATTGGACCAGTGTCACCAGGGTTCTCCCTATGCAGTTTTTTCCTGGGCTCTTGTGAATTCCTAAGTTGATTTGAAGGTATACTTTTGCAGCTCGCCCTGGGTGTCAAAAATTCTGGTTACAGCTCTAGAAAAGAGCAACTGCACAGTTGTCTGAGGTAGACAACATCTTTAGCAATAAGCATTCACTCTGCAACTCTGAATGAAAGACTATTTAAGCTAGGGGTGAAGAGGATGTGGTATTAAGGCATGAAAGTGGATGCCAAATTAACAGAGTTCTTATAATCCTGGGCTTAGACCCAGAGTGTTCTAGAAGGGGAGGAAGAGCTCCCTTGAGGAATCATTTGCTCTGCCTCAGTTTTGCTATCTATGACATCAGTGAAGACCCAAGTATAAAGCACATTGAGAGAATCAAACAAATGTTCTAAGAAGACTTGGGACAAAGGAGAAAGGCAACATAGGGGTTATAGTCCTGGATTGTCCAAATTCCCCAAATCCTTTCACCTGTACTTCTAAGCCATGTGTAGTAGTATTTATAAAACAAAAATAAATATAATTGACCTGACTTTTCACCATCCTTGACTTTTTTTTAATATTCCATTAAAACCAAACTGATTAGTGCCTGCTATAGTTCCTAGTTGTTATGCCCAAACACAAAAATGCTTCTAATGATATTAGCTAACATTTATGTTGTTTGTCTTTCATTTCCAAGAGAATCAATGACATCACAGGGGGATGTCTTGACTCAGGTGTGAGTCGGATTTAAGCGAGGCAGATTTTCACAAAGTCATCAACCTCATTCTCTCTTCCTTAGTCATTGAAGTCCAGTGGCAAGACAAAAGTCTGGATGGTTGGCAATTGCCTGGGGTGTGTTGGATAACCTTGGCATCTTCAATGTCTGACCAAATCTAAGTACTCCACAGCATCTACCTTAGTTACCTTCATAGCTGTTGGAAAAAATTGTTCTCATCTGCCCATTCCACCAGGGGACATCTTTACATGCTTGGGATAGACATCACCCTAACTCACTGATGGATTTGGTCTTGTTGGTTATCCTCAGCCTGGTTTAGTCCATCTGCTGAGAGGGTTTACTGAGGTGTGGCTGCTGTGCATGCTACAGCTTGTTGGAGCCACAAGTGAGAGTTGGGTAAAGATGGACACCAAAGGTGGATGAGAAACCCTGAAAAGGGCTCTGCAAGCCCTCACACCAGAGGTGCTAGTCCTCCCTGGATAGCCCATACACCCCAACTAACAATTATATAGCTCTTACTGTATACACCCCAACTAACAATTATATAGTACTTAATATACACACCTCAACTAACATTTATATAGCACTTACTATAAACACCCCAACTAACAATTATGTAGCACTTAATGTATATACCTCAACTAACATTTATGTAGCACTTAGTAAGTGCCAGGCCCTGTCCTAAATGCTTACAATTAGTATCTCACTTGATCCTCACAACAACTCTTGGAAGCAAATGCTATAATCATCCCCATTTTACAGATGAGGAAACTGAAGCAAACAAATTTGAGCTTGGGTGTTCCTGACTCCAAGCCCATATCTATATACACTACAGCGCCACCTAGTGGCCAGATCTTCAAGATCTGAATTTTCAACACGCCCATCATGCTACCTCTAATATTCTATAGTTCTACTATGACCAAAGTCAAAATGAACTCTTCTAAGGCCCAGTGCTCTAACTGTCTCTGATAGATCCATACTGTTTTTACTCTTTTCCTACTCAAAAAATAATAGGTCCAAAAGTCAGACATATATCCTAGGTGTTGGCAGGCAGTGTGTCATCATGAAAGAAGCCAAGAGACCTAGCTAGATATCAGCCTCCATTCTGTCATAAGTGCAAGTGTTACCTTCCCCCCTCACATCAAGAGCCAGAAGGTATTCCACTAAAATACATAGTTAAATAAATTTTTTTTAAAACCACTCAGAATTCTCTGTCAAAGATTCTAGGGTTCCCCACTCTTCCACCTGGCCACTTTATACTCAGATTATTTTGAGAAATGGAAAGCATACTAAAGCCCCAGGACAAGAAGGAGTTAACAGTGCAGACACTGTATAGTAGCGTAATAATACAAGTGGCTCACATGTATATAATACATTAGCTAAGTAGATCACATATTGATATCCCCAGTTACTGATGAGGAGACTGAAACTCAGACAAGTTAATGACTCAGTAAATGTCAGAATTTATGCTTTAAATCAGGCCTTCTGATGCCAAGAGCACTAGACTTTTGATTGTATCCCTAACATTAGCCTATATCTGAATTCAGACCTGTCTAAAAGTTCTAAGATTCTCAAGACTTAACAGCCAGACTTCTCCTTCCCAGCTGAAGGAAGTGCTTTAAGAAACACTGAGACACCCCTTTTACCTTCTCACCCATAATCCACAGTTTTCCAAACCATGGGGCATCTCCCCCAGCATTGTGGCATGAGAATCTTAAGACTGAGGATGTGATAAAGAAAGGGATAAAATTATGCCATATTTTTATTATATCTACTACATAAATATATCCATTTGTCAATGAAAACAAAGCTCAAGTTAGAGTTCACAAAGGTAAGAGTGCCACCATGAATTCCCTCCAACTCATAGTGAGTATAACAAGCAAGTATCCCTATGGTACACACAAACAAGGTCAAACTCAAAAAGACTAGTGTCAGATCTTGACACAGGCATATTCACACAGCCTATGCATTGCACAGCCTTCTATATTTTAAGATGAAATGTGTAAAATCAAGGTTAAACAACTTTTGTGTAGAAGTTAAAAATACCACAATATCTGTTATATTCAATACTATTAATTTTGGTAAGTAAAATGGGACAGGCTGGTTTCAAAGAAAAAAAATTGCAACTTTTTAAAAATTGAAACAACTTGAGGGTGGTCATATATAATCATTTCAAAATTTCAAAAAAATTGAAATTTATCTTTTATTTTTAATGTCTCCAACTTTCAAAAGTGAAATCAGATTCCTTTGTGATAGATAGACAGTTTGAAGAGAAAATTCATTGGAGTAGCTGCAACTCATGTACACATAAATAATAAAGAGAAAAAATAATTCAACTAAGAGAAACACAGAAATACATAATTTAAAAGCCCAGATCAAGAAATTCAATGCACTGCATTTGTCTCTGGAACTTACAAATACTGCAAATTAACCTATAACTATTATTGTACTCTCCCAGGAGTTTGAGGCTTAAAATTCAGAACAGGAAGCAGTATGCAGGATTGTTAAATAGTTATTTCACTTTTCACCTTGGTTCTGCACAGTACAAACAACTTCATCTAGGTCCATGTCTTCTGGCAAGCCAGGGTATGCTCCAGGCTCATTCTCCTGCTGGTAGTTATTTGTCCTCTCTGATATGAAAATTCCTACTGCCAAACATCTCTGACTGAGGACCCAGGAGCTCTGATCTCTTGTACTCATGTGGTAGCCTCCAAGGAGGGAAATGGCTATCTCAACATTATAATTTGGTCACCCGCACTAGAAAAGAAACACAATGCAGAAAATGCATTCAGTGGTCCAGATTACCTGGCCAGTCTCCTCCATTAGCTGCCATTTACTTGCAGATGCCATTTTGCCTAAATGAGTGGAAGAGTGACTCACTCCAAAGAAAGTGAGCCAGAAACTGTTGATACTTTTCAACTAACATAGCATTCTACAACCTGCCACTCTCATGGGGTGGGGAAAAACCAGGGATCACCCAGGGTTTGTTTAGTCACACTGTAGCACTAATTTCTTTTAGTACAGAGCCACGGGTTTCCCTGGAAATGACCTAGATTCAGGCTCAGGACTTGACAGGGTGTGCATTAGCCAGAGAAGATGAAAAAGTTTCACTATTTATCCTCCACTACATGAATTTCATTGGTTTAAGACTTTGGTCTTTCACAAAAGACCAATAACCCAATAAGGCATAATCACAAGTTTTGATGGGAGCAGGGAAACAGTTCTAAAGTCTTTGAACCTCTAACAAGACAGAGAGATGTAAGAGAGACAAAGTAACAAAAAGACAAAGAGAGACAGAAACCAAGAGAGAGAAACAGATAGATAGACAGACAGGCAGATAGAGTTCCCATGGAGGAAGGCAAAGGGCACACATGTAACTTAGGAGCCCCAAAGACAAACTTGACCCATGGGGGAGAAAAAACTACCTTTGGAGTCAGAGGACTTGAATTCAAATCCTGCTCTAACACTTACTATCTATAGGATATTAGATATATCATTGTCTCCAGGGCCTCAGTTTCTTAATCTGTAAAATGAGTGGGTTTGTTTAGATGGCCTCTGAGCTCCCTTCCAGCTTGAAATCACCATTTTGCCTCAGACAGATACAACTCAATTCCACTTTCCTCATATATATCATGAAAGAGGCCTTTAAATTCTAAAAGTTATAACTTCAACATCAAATGTGACCATTCTTTCAAAGTTTAAGTAAATTGAGAAGAATATTTCATCTTTTTTTTTTAAATCTACCAAGCATGGCTTTGACATCCTCTTAAAGTACATTTTTTATTTGGTGCCAGAAATTGTGTTGAATCCATAATAGCTCTCCCTAGCCATGAAGATAGCATCTCCATAAATAATTGATGATACTAATGCAGAAACTATTGATGAAAATAAAAAGCAAAATTCCACTTGGAACAAAGGTAAAGGCAAGAAAATCTGCGTAATGGGAAGGGGGCACAGTTATTATTAGAAAGTATTGAACACAGAGAGTATGCTTAGAGAGTCAAGAAAAAAAGACAAGATTCCTGGATTTTAACCAAATCCTTTAGGATAAAGGAGAATTCTCAGTGAATTGTTTACGATATTGCCTAGGAGGGCCTTACCCATGAAAACTAAGGATGAAGGATTCATGACTCCTCTTCTATTCTGTTACCTCCAGAAGATTCCCTGTTCCACATTTGTAGCCAAAAAATTCAAAGACAGACTAAACAACCCACACTGAAGTGGTCCAAAAGTAAATCTCCACCTAGGTCATGTGAGAATTCCAAAGATCAGCTTCTCTAAATACAAGTTTTAAGTAGCCCAACTCTCTGCAGCTGCTACTATATAAGGCATCCTTCTGGACATCAAAAAAGAATATGGACCAAAAGTTACAAAGAAGCCAATTCTGGCCTTATATAAGGAAGAACTTCCTAATGATTTGAGTTGCTCCTAAATGGAATGAGCTACCTTATAAGGTAGTGAGTTCCCCATTATAGGAAGCATGCTAGCAGAGTAGAGGCAACCACTTGTCAGGGATGTCATACTGGGAAATCAGTTATCTGTGGCTAGTTTGGACTAGATGACTTCTGGAATCTTCCCATGCCAAGATTGTTAGTCTAGGGGCAGCTAGGTGGTGCAGTGAATAGAGCACCAGCCCTGGAATCAGGAGGACCTGAGTTCAAATCTGGGCTCAGACACTTAACACAAAAACTAGCCACATGACCTTGGGCAAGTCACTTAACCCCAATTGCCCTACCTTCCCCCCCCCTGCAAAAAAGAAAAGAAAAAGATTTTGAGTCTAGAAATAATTTTCTACTAAATTATACTATAACTTGAGAGTTTATAAATTAATCCCTAATTTAAAACACAAACATTTTCTTTATGATTATTTTGAAGATTCAAAAAAATGTTCCCAGACCATTGCTTCACTGTTAGGATCCTACACACACACACACACACACACACACACACACACACACACACACACACACACACACACACACACCCCACTAGCTCATTGGAATTAAAGGATCAGAAGATGCACATCTCTGATGACCACCATTTTTGTTTTGTGGGTAAAACAGGCTCTTGAGAGACAGGGTATGTTAAGGTATGCTTTGCCTACCTTAAAGGATTATGAAAATATTACTGAGACAGCTGGGTGGTACAGCGGATAGTGTGCTGGACCTGGAATCAGGAAGACTTGAGTTCAAATCTGGCCTCACATACTTACTAGCTGTGTGACTCTGGGTGAGTCATTTAACCTGCTTGCCTCAGCTTCCTTATCGGTAAAAATGAGGATAATAATATCACTTACCTCTTAGGGTTGTTGTGAGGTTGGAATGCGATAATAATTGTAAGGCAATTAGCACATTGCCTGGCACATAGTAAGCATTATACAAATGTTAGCTCTTACTATTAATTACTTTAACATTATTATTATAGGGTCAGCCTGGCTGTCAGCACCAGCCAGAATGCTAGTGGATTCAGGAAGACCTGGGTTCAGATTCTGCCTTTGCCACTTCAGTAGCCTGGGGAGTCTGGGAAAGTCACCACTTCAGTGAGCCTCAAGATTTATCTGCCCATCCTGCAAATTTCCCATGCAGCAAAAATCCAAAGATGTAATAACACTTCTCATTATACTGCTCACTTGGCAGTATACTGCTTTGTTTTCTTAGTTAGCATCCTGTGGAGGCTTTGTCTCCCCAACTGGATTGTTAAGTTCCTTAAAGGAAGGACTGTGGTTGTAAGTCTTTGGAGGGCCCCCCTCACTTCACAATTCAATAAGTATTTGTCGACTGATTTAAATAACTCTCCCCAGCCATGTGTTTTTTTCCCTGACAGCCCATAAAAAGAGCCCCAAATGTCACAAATTACTTATAAGAGGATTCAAAACCACAATATTTTTTCAAGGATGGCAAGCTTTAGATATGAGTGAATTCTTGCACAACTAGGTTCTCTTTGTCTTTGGAATGAGGAAAAGAAAAAACAACTTGTAATTCCTTAAACAGTGGGTTTTATTTAATAATTTTATTCACATCATGAAATCTTAGCACTAGAAAAGATTTCAGCAGTCTTCCAGTCCAAGCCATGCCTAAAACGGGAATTCACTACTAAAAGATTCTGGACACTATGGCTCTCCTATTAGGAAGTCAATTTGGGGGGCTGCCATGTCACACTATTGACTTACATTTAACTTGGACACTCTTATTGTCTGTGACCTAGGGGAAAATATCAAACAAATTGAGACTGGAGTTACTCTAGGCAGGAGTGGGGAACCTGTGAGGTGTGAATAAGTATAGGGTTTCAATGTAATCTCTGAAAAGGGACAATTTGGGAGAGAGAGAGAGAGGGAGATTTGGGCCAATATTGAAGTCAAAGAGAACTTGGTAAAACTCAAAAGATTTGGGACTTCCCATCTTCCTAACAGAATCCCTGCACCAGTTGATGGCAATGTCTGCATTTTTTAGATAAAGATTCAGGCTCAGAGTCCCTCAAAGAAACTACACAATGCCTAAGAGGAACTTCTTGAGCATCCCATGACAGCAAGAAAAAGGCATCCATCAACCAAGAATTATGAGTTTCCCTTTTGCCACATGTGCTGTCTAAGATGAAGCCCGCTTTTTTTCTGGATTCTGTATGGACTTATGGGAGAGTGGGACATAAATGTGTGGGGATATTCTGCACCAACTGTTCTCACTGTACCACTTTAATGAATAACCCTTTATTTAAAAACAACTACTACTGATTAGGGATGGAAAAACTACAGTGATAATCAGATGACAGTCTTGGGGGAGGATGCACACCAATAGGAGCTTGTGCACTAAAATACTAGAAAAGATCACCTCTAGCCTTCAGAGATACATACCCCTGAGAGCCCTGCAGGAATATAATAGCCAAGTCCTGGGCCTTGACTCAAAACAGAATTGATAATCTTCCCCATCCCCAAACCTATCCCTCTTCTGAACTTTCCTATTTCTGTCAAAGGCATCACCATCTTTCCAACACCCAAACTCACAGCCTTAATATATTGTCAATTCTTCATTCACTCCACATTTCAAATCTTGTTGTTTTTTTATCTGCATCATATATCTCATCTGTGCCCTTCATCCAACTCATAGTGCCATAGTTGAGGTCCTCCTCACCTTTCACCTGGATAATCACCTTCTGATTACTTTTTCTGCTTCATGTCTTGCCCCACTCCAATTCATCTATCATCTAGATGCCAAAGTGGTTTTCCTAAAACACATGACACTCCCCTGTTCAAAAAGCTTTAGTGGCTCTCAGTTGCCTCTAAAAGCAAAAACAAACTCATGTGTTGGACATTTTAAACCCTTCACAATCGGTCTCCAACCTGCCTTTCTGGATTTGTTACCTATTACTCCCCTTTACTCACATTGCATTCCAGGCAAACTGGTCTTCACACAACATTCCATTTACTGCCTTCATGCTTTTGAACAGATGATCTCTTATAGTACATATTCTCTCCCCACCTCAGCCTCTTAGAATTCCTCACTTTCTTCAAGCCCAAGTCCTCGAATGAAGCCTGAGATGCCCAGAGCTCTTATGGGAGGTATTTCTTAACTACTCGTCTGTTAGCGCCTTGTCTGGATGTTACATTGTATTTGTCTTGTACGTAATTTGTGTTTACTTAAAGTATGTGTGTCTTTTCTCCTGAGAGAATATAAGTTCCCATGTTGCCACTGAAATTACATTGTATTTATTTTGTAACATTTACTTCCAAGAATGAGTGAGGGGAGGGTCCTGAGAAAATGTAAGTTCCTTGAGGGCAGCCACAATATCATTTTTATCTTTGTACCCCACTACCTCCCAGTGCCTAGCACAGTAACTGAAATATGTGCTTTACAAATGCATGTTGATTCATGGATTCATTGATGAAGAATTATTTAGATTGCCCATTTTCAAGCTCAAGATAAAATTTCTTAGCCCCAGAAACCTTTGTGATGCAACTAGTCTACTATATGCCCAGGTTACCTTGAGTTTCTACAAACCAAAAATGTCATTTCTTATTAACTAAGTCACAGATCTTTCACTTTTTTCAAGTCAATGCAGTTAGATTAAATCAATTTAAAATTTTCTTTAATGGCATAAAAATTTATCACTAAGCTTATAGTTACATGTGATTGTAAATTAAATGTGATTTTTGGCTAACTTTCAAAATAGACTAGTGTCAATTATTACCTCCTCCTGGAAAGCACTGAAGGGATTTGAATGGGGGAATGATTAACTCAATGGCATTCTTCCCCTGGAGCAAGCTGAACATCATGTCCTGGGGACAGCTTTGTCACCTTTCAGAGAAAAGCTAACCTAACCTATGTTGCAGGGGAGAATCCAATCATGAGATATTTAAGACAAAGAAAATTTTGCCTTGTAGGTTGGGGGAACAACTCAGTATTCCTTCACTTGAATAAAAAGTGAAATATTGAGTTCAATAAGAGAAATTGCTGCTCTTTATTCCCTTTGAATTTAATACAATAGAAATTCAAGAGTGGATTGAATCACATGAACTCTAAAGATCTTTCAACTTTGAAATACCAGATCCAATTCCCTAGTGGACAGTCCTTTCCCTTTTGTTGTCAAGTCGTGTTATTCCTACTTTCACATCCTTCATGTAGTTCTACTCTTAAAAGCCGCAAACTTGAAACAGGATTTCATTACCTCATGGCTGGACTAACCCTCTGGCTGGTCTCCCTAACCCAAGTCTCTTCCTGCTCCAATCCATTCCAGACTCAGCTGCCAAAGTGGTTTTTCTAAAGCAAAGGTCCTCCCATGTTACCCTCTCCTCACCCAATAATGTGATATCCTCTATTTGACATTTAAAGCCCTGCTCATCCTGAATCCTTCCTACCTTTCCAGGCTTCTGAAAATTTACTCTCCTCTACATACTTTATGATTCAGTGATATTGGCATATTTTCTGTTCCTCAGATATAATACTCCATCTCCTGACTATGTGCCTTTTCACTGGCTATCCTGTATGCCTGTAATCTTCTCCCTCCTCATCTCAGATTCCTAGCTTCCCTCAAGATTCAGACAAACCCCAGCCTTTTTTTTCATTTTTCAAAATTTTATTTTAGACTCAAATGCCAAGAAAATAAATACAGAATGGAGAAAAGAAACAAAAACATATGATAAACTTAAATATTGGAACTTAAATAAAAAGTTAGGAATAAAAAAAAGTGTCGTGCATTGCAGAACACAAGAGAGGGAAGATGGCAGTGTAAGAGCAGCAACATATCGCAGCTGTCACATAGCCACCCCAAAATACCCATACAATATGACTCTAAACTAATTCTAGAACTCCAAAACACACACAAATATACTTTCCACTAAAGTCAGCTCAGCTATGAAGAACCATATCAGCCTTGCGAATTGAAACCAGCCTAGCCTGAAACTGCAGCTGTGCCCTGGAGGTGGCTGGACGAGAGAAGCCGAGCCCTGGCTAGAGCGTCAGGTGAGCAGACTGGCTGCAGCTGCGGCAATATCCAGAATTAGGTCAGTGGAGCTTGCAAAATTGGGAGAGAAAAGCAGTCTGGCCAAAACGCCTCCAGAGCAATGAGGCCACAGACCTAGAGGTCTTGCACCTGCCTCCACACTACCACTTCAGAACTCTTGGCCTACAGACTGCAGGGGGATCAAGTGATCATTCAGAGGCCAAGTGCTCTTGTGTTGAGCGGCCTGGATCCAGATCACGGTCTTGGGCTTTGGTCCTGTGGTTTTTTTTTTCTTCAGTGAGCCGGAATGGGGGAGGGACCCAGCAACCTCCTAAGAGCTCTGGCAGCTGGGAAAACCT
>CM053584.1:356681194-356750474 GCA_028627135.1 Pseudochirops cupreus
AAAAAAGAAAAGAAAAAAAAAGAACACAAGAGAGGATTCAAAATATGTAACAATAGATTTTCATTTCAAGAAAACCTATATAATAAATAATCCTTGCTGTGTTGAGAATTGTCCATCTTTGCTTCCTTGTGAGTTTTCTTTTGTTTTCTGTTGTGCACGTTTTTACTTTGTTCTTTTTTCCCCTCCCCCCCAACTTCCCCCCAGAAGGCTACAATAAAGTTTAGATATGTTTCTCTATAGCTATAGATATATACATACATATATAGACATATACTTTCCCAAACCTATTCTACTCCGAATCTTTATGTTTTTATGTATGATTATATCTCTTGTTTCTTATCCCTCCTGCCTCCTCTACTTTACTTCTAACCACTACCTCACCTTCCTATAACTTGCCTACCCCCTTCCCCAAGTATCCCTCCCTATCCTCCTGTTCCCATAAATCTAAACACCCTTCTATTTTACCTGTTTCCTCACCCTCCCCTCTAAAGATCCCTCCCTTGTTCTTCTCCCCCTCCCTATGCCCCTACCATTTTATTTCTTCTGAATTAAGAAGATTTTTATACCCTTATGTGTGTGTGTATATTGTTCCCTCTTAAACCCATTCCTGATGAAAGTAGGTTACCAGAACTACCAGCCCTCCTCCCCCATCTAATTCCTCTGTACCAGTTCTTCCTTTTGCACCTCAAATAATTACTCATTTAAACTGTTCCTAAATGGTTTTACTTTTTAAATTCAGATCATCCTCAGGTTTATTCTCATCTTTCTTATAAACTATCCAATTATTGATAAGAATCTTAGACATTCATTTTACATTTTACATATATAAAAAGTAAACAGTCTCTTCTTATGGATCCATTATAATTGGTCTTTGTTATGTGCCTTATATTTCTCTTGGTTCTTATATGTTGAATCTTCTATTAAGTTCAGGATTTTTTTTTAACAAACTCTTGAAAGGCAAACCCCAATCTTCTGCAGAAGACTTTTCATGGTTTGTGTTCTGCTGGTGCCTTCCCTCTGAGATTAAATTTATACCTTAAATTTACATATACCTCTATTCATGCCTCAGTTTGCAGAGTCTCCTTCAACCTCCTGGATTCACCCCTCAAAACATCTCAGCAGCAACTCTCTTATGTCAGAGCAAGATGTGTTCATGCTCCTTATTAATGCTATTAAAGTTACCTATGCCCTTGATAAGACACCCCCACTCTGCCTCCTCTAAGACCCTGCTAAAATGCATCACATCTCTCTTATACGTCTTCAGTCTTCTGCTCTTCTCTGGCTTTATATCTGCCTACAAATACACTGCGGTATCCCCAGTATTGGGGGAGGGAGTTTTCACTTCATCTTTCTACTCTATCCAGTTACCAATCCATCTTTCTTCTCCCTTTCACTTCCAAATTTGCAAAAAGTTATCTGTATACTTCCCGCCTCTCTGACCTCAGGCAAGTCACGTCATTTCCTGTATCTCAATTTCCTCACCTATAAAAGAACTTTATGACTTGCCTCAGTAATAATTTTATCCTTCAAAAAGTGGAGGAACCAACAAGGAGAACCTCTATTCCAGTTCTGATTCTTACTAACAAGGAGGATTTTTTTTTTCTGAAGTGGAAGTGATGGGAATGTCAAGGGAAAAAATATTCATTTCTAGAGTTTGTGATAAGGAAAGAAGAAATTTGGGCATAGTCTGACCTTAGATAAAGGGAAACCAGATTTCAAATATAGGTAGCATTCCATGAAGTAAAATATTACAATATTTTTCAACATTTTAAAATATTTCAGGGAAAGTCAGACCAGGAAGGATGGGAGATGCTCAAGAATGAAATTCTGAAGTTATAAACAAACAATTCCAATATAGACTTAAAAAGTGAGATTTGCCTGAGGAAATCAACGTAGATGTGCAAAGGACTCACTAACCACTTGGATTATTTTTTAATGTATAGAAGATATATTCATCTTCTTTTATATTCAAAAGAATCACCTAGTCCTAAAAAGATAGTATGGGGAATGCTAAAACTCAGACTGAGCTGAGACCAGCAAAGAAAACTAAGGACAAAAAAGGGGGGAGAAGTTCATTTTTTTAAAGGAAAAAGTTACATTATGAGAAAAAGGATAATCAAAAAAAGGATAGGACTTTTGCTTATGGTAGATGGACTATTGACAGTTGACAACAGAGAGACAAAAATCTGTGCGACTTTTATTTTGTTCTGATTTTTCTGCAACGAAGAATTACCTTTAACCTGAAAGTGATGGAACAAAAATAGCTAATAGGAAGTTGATAACCAAGCTATGTAAGGAATTAGAGAAAGAGCACCTAACTCCCCTTTATGAACTCAAGTCACTTGACTCAGATAGACTACATTCTTGGGTCTGGTAAATGTGATTGCTGGGCTATTGTCAGTGGTATTCAAAAGATTGTGGAAAATGAATGAATTACCACAGTATTGGAAAAGGGTAAATGTCCCATTTTAAGAAAGAAAAGGAAACAGATTCTGCAAACTATAGCTCATTGAGCTTGACTTCAATTCCTGGGAAAACTATAGGTCACTAGATAATTACAAAAAGGCAACATAATTTCATCAAGAATAGGTCATGCCAAACTAACCCCCTTTTTCTTTTTCTTTTTCTTTTTTGATAAAATTACTAAACTAGTAGAAAAGCGACATTCTGTGGGTATAGTTTACTTAGATTTTAGCAAAGATTTTGGTGAAATACCCCACATTCATTTTATGGAGAAATTGGAGAAATGTAGATTAGGCAAGAATCAATCAGAGGGATTTGGGACTTTCTGGATAGCCAGACTGAAAGAGTAGTTGTTAACTGTTCCATGTCATGTCAGGAGTTTTCTGGTGGAGTACCCCAATGATCTGTGCTTGGTCACATGCAGTTTACATTTTTCTCAATCACTTGAATAAAGACATGCTTATTAAATGTGTAAATGACACAGTTGGGAGGGATAATAAACACATTGGGTGGCAGAATCAGGAACCAAAAGGAGTTTTACAAATTAGAGCATTGGGTTCAATCTAAAATGAAGTTCGGCAAGGATAACTGTAACGTCTTTTCTTTTGATCTGTAAAATCAACCTCACAAGTATAAGATGGACAGACATGGTGAGATAATCATTGTTTCACTCAATCTGAGGGGTTTGGAGGATTTTATAAGCTCAGTGTGAGTCAGTAATGTGTGGCAGTGGTGTGGCAGCCAAAAAAGTGAGTGCCATATTGGACCATATTAAGGAAGGGCATGGCTTCCAAGAATTGAGATGTGATAGTCCCACTGGAAATGGATGACTTGAAAAATATTACCAATTCATTGACAGTGGGGGGGAAAAAACAGAAACAAGATAAGCAAAGCAAAAATCAAAAAGAGAAAGAAAGGTATGGTTCCTGGAGGGGAATTAAAGGCTACAATGAAAGATGATCTTGCAGACTATGGTGGCTATGATGGAGGACATGTGCAAGTCTTTGAAGGCTTCACGTGACATTTTATTCTCTCCCTCATTGTCTTCTCTGTTGTCCACAGACCCTTCAACATGTAGCACACCTTCCTTCTCTTCCATTTCTACCGTTTCAACCAAAGTACAGTATCTCTGCGCTGGTTACTTAACCCCTTGACACTTAGGTGCTAATACAATTCAGAATTTGGTTCTTGTTGCCAAGGGGTTAAAATTGGGAAACATCATGCATAACTTTTCCCTTTTTCTCTCATTTATTTTTTTTTGTTATATTTTGAGTTTCGAATTGTCTCCCTCTCCCCGCCCCCAAGCCTGGATTAGAGAAGATTATATATCTGACACAGATATGTGGAACCATACTATCTCTGAAGGTGGATAGCATTTTCCTTCGTAAGTCCTTGGTGGTTGATTTGAACGATCATATTATTCAAAATAGTTTAGTCATTCACAATTACTCTTCCAAGTTCTCTTGGTTCTGCTCGTTTCACTTTGCATTATGTCATGCAAGTCTTTGCATATTTTTCTAAATCTAACCCTGCGTAACTTTTCAAGGGGCTTCTATAGGAACACCTCCCCTCTCCTAGTCCCTCCTTCTCTCTCCCAGCACCACCTCCCCTTCGAGCCCCGCCCCCTCCCCACCTTCCTGCCTTTCCGCCTATATCCCGGGCCTCCCTCTTCTTCCCTCGGGGTTGTAAGCTTTATCCGCCCCCAGGGAAAGAAGGGGCAGGCATTGACATCGCCTTTACGGCCGCTGATTGGCTGATGGCGGACGCCGCTCGATGACGTAGGGTTGGCGGGTGGCTGACTGTACTGGAGCAATGGCGCCGGCCTTCGGGGCCAGTGGCCCGATTGTGTAAATGACTTCCGAGGCCGGAGAGTGGGAGGCTGCGGGCAGCAGCCGTGACGGCGGGGGATCGAGTTCCCCGACAGCTTTATCATGAGTTTCCTAATCGACTCCAGCATCATGGTCACTTCCCAGGTGAGGAGGCTGCCCCCTCCCCCGCCCGTTTCCCAGGACAACCGCCCCTCCCCCCAAGCACTCCTCTCCTTCCCCTACCCCTTCATCCCCGGGACAAGGGCGAGGGAGGGGGGTCAGCAGCCGCCCCCTGGCTCTCCCTCCCACCCTCCTTCCTACCTCCCTCTACCGCCCTCTTCTCCCTCCCCCTGTCCCTGTCCCCCACCTCCTGGCCCTGCCCTTCATCCTTCTCCCACCTGAGAGCATCCATCCCAGGGAGGACCCGAGGCAGAGCTCTAGAGGTGGTAGAAGCCCGAGCTTGTGTCCTGCCCTGGACTCTTACTAGCAGGGTGCTAGGGACAAGTGACTCTGAGCCCCAGTTTCCCGTTTTGTAAGACGAAGCTAACTAATTTTAGCCTCCATTTCTTGGGATGGCTGTCGGGATTTAAACGAGAGACTAAAGTGGATGAAAACCCTTTGCAATCCCGAAAGATTCCTATTAATGTCGGTAGCAATTCCCAGATTTCCCCACGGCTAATTCTGCAAGCATTACTGCATCGCCTTTGACTTCAGCCCTTGAGCAGCTCGGCTTGCAGACCCTTGCTCACTGGCATTTATAAGATAAACCCGTGATTTGGGAAGTTGGTAGGGAGAGAGTTGTTGTCCAAAACCGAGCACTGAAGTTTGGCATCCTAGGAGTCGTTTTTTATTTTTATTTTTTTAAATCAGAAACAGATCGTGAACAGGGTTGCCTAATAGAAGATGAAATGACATTTCTGGAGCCCTGCATCCCACTCATCCACTCTTCCTTAGGGACAAGTGAGCAACTTCCATCTTCACTAATTAGGTGGTGTTGAAAGGATGATTCTTTTCAAAGTCTGTAGGGTGATAAGGTTTTATGTCAAGAACCCTTCCTCCTACCTTGTTGTTCATTCTTTTCAGTGGTGTCCACTTTGTGACCCCATTTGGAGTTTTCTTGGCAAAGAAACTGGGGTGGTTTGCCAGTACTTTCTCCAGCTCATTTTTGCAGATAAGAAAATGGAGGCAAACAGGACTAAGTGACTTGTCCAAGGTCACACATCTAGCAAGTGTCAAAGGTCAGGTTTGAACTCATGTCTTCCTGACTCCAGGCCTAGTACTTTTATCTACTACATCTTCTACCTGCGTGCCAATACTTCACTCTTTTTGAATCCCCTTCTGATTCATTGTGAATCCATTTCGACCACCTATGCTTTGACAATCTTAGTGACCACTTGAGTGTAATGCGTGGTCTACTTCTGTGGGTGTTCATTCCAGTCTTTCCCACCTGATTCTTTTATTTTATCATTATGGTAGCTAGAGAAAATGGTAGGTGATTTGTTGTTGGAGGGGGGGAAGAGATAACTATGGGTGCCAGGAAAATGGGATATAGTCCGTGTTTTCTAGACAGCTTTTCCTTCATGCTTTTCCTGGATGGACTCTCTAGGTCAGCAGTTCTCAACCTGTGGGTCGTGACCCCTTTGGGGGTCAAACGACCCTTTCACAGGGGTCACCTAAGACCATCAGAAAACACATATTTCTGATGGTCTTAGGAACTGAGACACCTCTCCTCTATCAGTCTCCAGGCGGGTCCGCCCATATGCAGATATGCCTATATACAAGTATTAAAGGGTCATGGCATTAGGAAGGTTGAGAACCACTACTCTAGGTGGTATATAATGATAATAATAGCATTTATATAGCCCTTTGCAAAGCACCTGCAAAGTCCCTTCCACTTCTGAATCTGTGAGCTTATCCCTATTTTAAAACTAATAAGGTATTTTTACCTATTTTGGCTGGAAACTGCATATGCCTCATAACCTACAAGACTATGTGGTGCAGTGGGAAAAGATCCAGCAGACCTAGGTTTTAATCCTGATTGTCACCAAATGCTGAAATCTTCATCCAAGCTCTCCTTTTTCCTATCAGTAAAATGCCCTTCCTTGACAAGCTGTTGTTAAGTGTTAACTGTTCATTATAATAACTGTTGAGTGCCAACATAAAGCTAGGCTCTCTCCGGAATATAGAATTACATGAAGGTCTTGTGTAAGTGTATGCGAACTCAATAATGCAAGGGAGAGGTTTGCAGCAAAAGAAAAGTGTCTTTTCCAGTCATCCTTATTTCTGCCCCGGGACCGGTCATCTTTTCTACTTACCCTTGCTAACTTTCAACCAGGTGATCTCCTTTGTAGTAGAAGTTCATACTCAACTCATGCCCTCCATTACTTCCGCCCATTTGTGACTTTTATCAGTTCCAGAGTGCAGTGTAATTTTTAACTCCTTCCAAGGGCAAAGTTCTACAATTCCATTACTTTGACTACTCTTAAGCCTCCACATTCCAACTTCCATTTTATTTATGGCCCTAACAGAGCGATTACTTTTTCTTTCTTCAGTACCTTCTAGTTGTCCTCTCTAGTCTGGCCAGAATCCATATTTAATTTGGTTCTACTCGGTTACTTCATTCACCATTCATCACTTCTGGAGCTCTCCAGAACTCCCTTCCTTGACATTAAAAGAACTTGGAATGAGATGGGCAAGCATCCATCTCTGTCCTTCATCTTCTTCCCTGCCTCCATTCTCTTTCTGGCCATTTGCCCTCTCTCATAGCCTGTGGCCTTCAGTTCCTTTTTGGTGTCCAAAGCTCTGTTTCTTTATCATGTTATCTGGCTAGCATTTCTTTGACTTTCTCAGCCTGAATTTCTACCCCACTCCTAATTCATCTGACTTCTCCAACCCCAGTCATCTTCCTCTTGTAAGTTAAATAGACATAGTCTCTATTTATTTAGGGATATATCTGCATTTCTTTAGAGTAGCAACACTCAAAGTCTGTAAAAATCTTCCTGATGGCCAGTGAATTAGTCCAGAATGGAGGGATGATTTTTATACTAGTATTAGAGTGAGGTTCCTTAGTCTACATAGGGTGAAAAAGTGAACGTGCTTGTGCGTGTGTGTGTAGGGGGTAAGGGAACCACTTATTGTTGAAAGTTGAACCAGCTTGACATTAAGCAGAGCTTTCATAATATTACATGCTACCAGCCCATATAAGAGCTCTCTCTAGGTTCTACCCTGAGAAGAGAGAAACCACAAAAAGACCCAGGGAAAGAAGGAGGGGACACCTGGTCCTCCATGTAGACAGATCACACTTATCACTGATCTGATTCCCCTTCATCTCGTTACAGCCCCCCTACTATCTGCCCCTGAATTGTTTTTCTTTTTAACAATGACAAATAGAAGCCAGGGGTCTGTGGGACCTTCTTCCCCAGCAAAGTAGTCTCGGGCAAGTCTGAGCCATTACCATTGAGGGACATCATTTCAGGGTCTTTAATAAAGGGTTCAGTGACCACCTAATTGCTAAATCCAAAGTTGATTTTTTTTCAGTCTTTATTTTCCTTGACTCTTGGTTTCCAAAGTACATACTCTTGCCTCTTTAACTGCCCATTCTCATTCTCCTTCACAATCCTCTCTTTCTCTTTGTGACTCCTGAAGGTGAGTGTTTCCCAAGGTGTTTTTTTTTTCCCTCAACTCTTTTCTCTCAAGAGACTCCTTCCTGGGCATTTCTTCTTCATTCCTACTACTTTACCTATGACCTCCATGCAAATGACTTCACTTCTTACCCCTGACCTCCTTTCTGAGTTCTGGACTTAATTCTCTACCTGCAGGCTAAATGTTCATCCCATTGTCCAAATGGTCATTTATACTCAACATGTCCAAAGCCAAGTTTATTTTCTTTTCCCCTAAAACTTGTTCTTCCTGCTATTTCAGCTCATTTCACCACCATTCTCCTCGTCTTCTAGGTTTAAAGCCTTGGTGTTATTCTTGTCTCTCCCTCTTCTCCGGCCTTGGATTTACATAGTTCCAAAGTCAGACTGATTCTCCCTCAACAGTATCTCTCTCCTCTGTCTCCTTTCTGTTCCCACTGCCACCACCCTGGCACCCCACGTTTTTGCCAGAGCAGCCTCCCAGGCTTCCTGCCTTCTCTCTCTCCCTGGTCTGATCCATTCCTGGCACCACAGCCACACTCACCTTCCGTGTGCATGGATCTGGGTCATTATTGGACAAGTCTTAGGCCATCATGTGGAAGAAAGAACCTTTAGACAGCTCTGCTTGACCTCAGAAGGCAGAACTGGGAAGAAGTGAAATGTGGGCTTCCCATAGGAAAAGGCTTCCTAGGAATTTAGTCTACTGTATTTGAAAGAGAAATGAGCTGCCTCAGGAGGAAGCTTCCCCTTCACTAAGATGTTCAAAGGTTATCAGGTCGTTATAAACAGCTAACCATGAAGTTCTGGGCTGTGAGAGACTTGCCCACCACAGTGGTTCTCAAATGCTTTGGTTCCAAGACTTGTGAAGTCTTAAAAAATTGTTGAAGGCCCCAAAGAGTTTTTGTTTCTGTGAGTTATATCTGCTGATATTTATAATTTTAGAAATCAAAATGTAATTTTAAGAATTTGTTTATTCACTTAAAAATAACAAACTTACTACATGTTAACACAAAGAACATTTTATGAAAAAAATCACGTCACTTTTAGACATCAATTCATTTATGATAGCAGAAATCCGCTATATGCTGACATAAATGTTTTTTATAAAAAATAATTATTTTCCAAAACAAATTTAGTGAGAAGATGATATTGTTTTAGATATTTTTACAGATCTCTTTAATGTCTGGCATAATAAGAAGATGGCCTGCTGTTCATATCTGCTTATGCATTCAACTTGTTGCAATATATCACATTGGTCAATGTCCAGCTCCACCAAGATCTGTATTTGGAAAAGGGAGAAGTATTTAAATAGGCATATGATGTCTTAGTGTTTATAACTATGAACATAGCAGACTCCCTGAAGGGGTCTTGCTCAGGGCTTGGCAGACTATACTTTGAGAATCGCTCGCCATATTGAATAAAGTTCTAATTCCTTCCCATTGTGTTCCAGGTCCTCCAGTATCAGGACCTTTCCTGCCTTAGCTGTACAGTTCCCCTTTATGCCAAACTGCTGTTAGCTTCTATGCTCTGGACAGACCCCACACACACCTGGTCTCTTGGCTTCTGCTCACATCTTCCCCTCTACCCACCCTATTGAGTTTGTGCCCATCCTTTAAGGCCCAGCTTCTTTGACTGTTTTTTACCCCCTTTGTCCAAGCTGTCTTCTTAAAAATGGCACCAAATGCTGTGGATCCCTCCTATCCCTTCTCTTCAGGTCAGGAACTATCAGCTGTCATTGTCCCTGAAAAGGATGTGTCAGACTCTTCTTTGTGACCTCACCACTATCCCTTGTAAGTTTCCAACATGCCTGGCCATCAATCCTCTATGTGTGTTATCTCCTCCTTTCAAAATATAAGTTCCTCGAGGTCAAGGACTGTTTGCTTTTGTTTTTGTATCCCCGACTTAGCACATAGTGGGCACTTAATAAATGCTTACCATGCTTTTTTCATTTCTTCATTCATTTATTAAGCTCAAATGCTATCTCCTTCATAGGCTTCCTGAGGTCCCCCAATGCATCCCTTGCTCATTGATGACTTTGTTGCCTTCTCTCTTATGTAGTATTTTGCCTTAGTTGTTTGTATATGTCTAACATTCCCAACCAAACCTACAAGGTTCCATAAAGTAGGCACCATATATGTTTGAAGTCATCCACCATACCCAGCATCTAACACAAAGCAGATGCTTATTAAGTGATATTTGAATTCAGTTGAATTAAGGGTCTTTTAAAATTTCTGTTCCCATCTATAGGATAAAGTTTCTGGTGAGTACAAGTTTCACTGACTCCTTTAGTAACATATCATTACAAAACTAACAATGATTCTGTTTTGTCCTAAAAATAAACTATAACAGCACATGCCCTAGAACAGTTCTTAACCTGATGTCTATGAACTTTAAATAAATATACATATACACACATATGTATATATGTAAACTGCATTTTAATATAATTGGTTTTCTTAGTAACCATATGTATTTTAAGCATTTAAAAATTATCCTGAGAAGGGGTCCGTGGGCTTCACCAGGCTTGCCAGAGTAATTTGTGGGACAAAAAGGCTAATCTCTGCCTAGGGAGAGTGCAATTTCTGAAGTTCAGAGCCATTTCAGCCTCTTCTCCCTCCCTGTGCTGTGAGTTTTCATTGATGTGCCATGTGTAGGTGGCACAACTCAGGAGATGTTGTGAACCTCCAATTCGTGAAGAAGTTTCATTATTTCAGCCATCTAAACATTAGACTCTCGAACATAGAACGTGCTAGTAAGATCTTTTGACCAAGACCTGACGCATCTTGCCTCAGTCACTTTTGGCAGCTCCTCGTCCCAGCCTTGATCTTTTTTTCCCATCTGCAGGTGTTCTTCTTTGGCTTTGGATGGTTGTTCTTCATGCGACAGCTGTTTAAGGACTATGAGGTGAGAAGGAATCCATTTCCCTGCCAGGATTTGAATCTGAAATAGCTTTAGAGTAGAAGGATGAAAATGTCAATATTAGCACAGACATCTCACATTAAGACTATGAGTTGTATTTTATTACTTACACATCCATTTTAAATATTATGACTTTAAGGCCAACATGGGCTATGTGACTCAAATCCCAAAAGATGACTGGATTCCTCTGGTAAGAGAGAAAGAATACAAGTTGTGAATTGCTCAGAAGCCAGGGACAAGGAAAATGATTTCATGATCGTATATCGTAGCCAAAATGTGACACAAGAGAATTATTAGCATAATGTGGCCTTGTAATTGCAGTTTCTCATTTATTGACTTGGCCTTCCAGTTAATTACCAGGCCACCTGGCTTCACTGAGTGTTGTACACCGGGGCAGGCATTCTTAACCCTTTTATGTGTCGTGGACCCCTTTGGTGGTCTATTGAAGCCTATAGACCCCTTCACAGAATGGTGTTTTTCAATTTATAAAACAAAAGGAAAACAATTACATTGAAGTAAAGTTATCAAAATATATTTTTTAAAACAGGCCCTCAGTCCCCAGGTTAAATACCTCTGCAGTAGAGATTGGTGTTTGTTTTGCTTTTAGTCTGGTTCTGGCCTAGTATCTTGGGTTCAAGTTTGGACATGTTGAAATGGTCTTTTCTCCTTTGGTTTCGTTTCTTTCTGCAATATGCAGCACATATTGCCTGGGTTTTCTCCTGGCTACATGCAGAAAATTGAATTACCTTGAGATATTAGAACAGAAATTTACTGGTGTTTCAGAAAACAACCCAAACTCCTTTGGAAAGTCTTGCAACTCACTTGTGGTCTCTCTAGTCTTGGGGTGGATAAAGAGCCCCTTCCTGTATTAACCAGATATCCTCTTTGCTTGCATGTGTCCAAATTGTGGATTTCCTGACATTCTGATATTTCCTGAATTCCTGATAGCTTCATGATTTGTGCTTTAAACTCTCCATCCACAAGGAGTAATATAGTAACTTGTCCTACAAATGTAGTGTGAATTAAGTAATAATCAGATCAAGACTTTCTTGCCTGTTCCCTTTTATCCTTTCAAACGCTTAGTAAGATGTGAATACCATCCTGTTCCTGTGACTGTAGGGCTTCTGGTGCCTGTGGGCTGAGGAGGCCTTTCCTTTGGCCACCTTTTAGCTAGAGCTGAACATAGTCTCTTACCGTCCCTGACAGGTGCGCCAATATGTGGTGCAAGTAATCTTCTCTGTGACCTTTGCCTTCTCCTGTACCATGTTTGAGCTCATCATCTTTGAAATCTTGGGAGTGCTCAATAGTAGGTAAGTTTTATGCATCAATTGACCTTATTCATGGAGAGTCCAGTGTTATATTCTTTCTGTAGAACAGAAAGTTTTATCATTGAAAAAATGCTTCCTTTCGGAAAAAATCACCTCAGTCTCCCTTGTGGAGCAATTAGGACAAGGATGTAAATGCATTTCAAATGTCCAACTGCATTAAGAGATTAAAACTGTAAAAGCGTTCTAAATCTTTATGGCATACATGACTGATTCTCTTTTCATTATATATTGGAATGGAACTCCCAGGGATAAAGGTCAAGATCATCTGATCCACCAGGAGTTTCATAGCAGGGGTTGCCTTTGATATTTAAAGTTGTGGCAATATAGCCAAAGCAATAGTGTCCCAGACAACTAACTGATGTTCTTAGGAGCATTGGATATTAAAAAATACGATTATTGTTAACCAACCATGTGCCTCCTGCCGAACAGGTAGAGCTGTTATTTGGCAGTCTACTGGCTGCTGAGTTTGACTGTGGTCAAGCTAGAGGTGGGAGCCAGTGAATTGTGGGGAGAAATTAGACTAAATCTGTGATCCTCCCAGTGACCTTTTCCAAATTTCATTTCAGTTCCCGTTATTTTCACTGGAAATTGAATTTGTGTGTAATCCTGCTGATCCTTGTTTTTTTGGTGCCTTTCTACATCGGTTATTTTATTGTGAGCAACATCCGACTCTGTGAGTGTTTGAGCCCCCAAAGGTGTGGATTGGGACAAGCATGTTTGGGGACTGAGGCCATCTGAGAGCTGTGTTTTTCTTCCTTACTTTCAGTAACCACTGCCCCCATCCCCTTTTTTTTTCAGAGTGGGAGAGTAAGGGAGGGTGCCTGGTTCAGTACCTTACACATAGTAGGTCCTCAGTAAATATTGAAGTGAATGAATTTAGTGTGTTCTGTGTTCTACCACATCCTTTCATCTTACAACATTATTTTTATCTCTCCCTAAGGGCAATCCTATCCTCTATTTCAACCAAATTTCCCTTCTCCTTTTTTCCCTCTATACCTTCAAATATTGGTAAGGAGTCGTCTATGAAAAAGTAGATTGTCCTACTTGAATAGCAAATTTATGTGGATGGGAGAGGAAGAGATCATTGGTTTGTTCTGGGTTTCTAAGCAGAGCAAGCTCCTAACTTTTGTGTATCTTGCACCTGCCTTCCACCCCACCCCCAACCCATTTCCTTTACCTTAGTACACAGACAACGACTGCTTTTTTCCTGTGGCCTGTGGTTGACCTTCATGTACTTCTTCTGGAAATTAGGAGATCCATTTCCCATACTCAGCCCAAAACATGGTGAGTGATTTCATTTTAGGCATCTACTTCCCTTTCTTAGTTTTTTTCCCAGAGAAAGGCAGTTTATTTAACATTTTCCTCATCTTGCATCCTAGCACTGAACTCAGTTAAGATCTCCTGTTTTAGAACTAAATTAACACCTTGCCGCCTAGATGATATAAAAATGCTAATTCCAGGACTGAACTATTAATCTATTATCATAGAAATTACAACATTATCTCAGTGGATGAGTCTGTGTTGAGAAAGGTAAGCATTACTACTCATGAATAAAAAAACTTTCCAGAAATCACTGCTTCCTTTCTAGTGTTAACTTCATATTATAAAAACTATTTGTCTTAATAATATCATAATATTCAACTTGAACCAATTAAACTTTCTTTGTAATTATTCATATTTTAATTTTTTCTTTTCATTTAAAAATTTTAATGATGTATTTTGTTTTTAGGTTTCAGACATTTACAAATTACTTTTGCTGTATGAGATGTCTCTTATAAAGTAAAACTGATACTGCTGTGATTTCATCTGAGAGTACACACATTCCAATACACACATAGCACTCTCCCCCATTTAAAAAAAATGAACAGAAATCTATTTTCTCTCCCTCCTATCTTCTACCTCTTGAAAAAAGAAAAACAAATTTCTTATTGCAAATATGTGTAATCAAGCAAAACAAATTCTCTCAATGACTTAATACAGAAATCTGTGTCTCCTTCTGCACCCTAAGTCCATTGCTACTCTCCAGTGCATTGAAATATCATTTAAATAAATGGAATTTCAACCTATGATCCAATGCAACAACTTTTTAATCTCAGAATTTTTTTGTCTATTAATTCTCACTCATTTTTCCTCTCACGGAGTCATAAGATGTCATCTATGCTTCTGGTTTGGTTTGGTTTTTCACTTTTCAGAAAGGTCCTTCCCTGTATCTTTATATTTTTCATGCTTGATGTTTAACCATTCACTTAATATTTAATGTTGAGGTTGCTTCCAATTTTTGCAATTACAAATAATTCTGCAGTGAAAATATTTAATAGATAGTCCTTTTTTTGTTTTTGATAATACTTTTAGGGTATATTCCCAACAATGGAATTGAGTCAAAGGGTATGATTGTTTTTGTAACTTTTATTGCATGCTGCAAGATTGCTGTCCTAAGAGATTCCATTATGCTGTTCTTCTAATGAATGAATGTACCTGTCTCTCCACAACCCCGCCAGTGTTGAATTTTGTTGCCTTGAATTATTTTTGCCAATTTGATGAGTGGTACTTCAGTCTTTGAGTTTGCATCTTTTATATTATTAGTGAAACTGATCACTTTTAATTGATTACTAACAGTTTGTGTTTCCATTTTTGAAAATAGCTTTTCCTTATCTTTTGACCATTTATCCAAATGTAAAAATGAATCCTGGACGAAACTTTGAATCAAGAACCACATATGCGTGTGTATTTGTGTTTATTTGTATATGTGTGTGCAGAACAATATGAATCAGCCAATACGGCTGTCTTCTAGAGTAATTTAAGATAAAAATAAAGATATTTGAACTATATTGATCAAGTAAAATATATACATGTAAATATATAGACATATGTGTGTATATCCATATATGTGGAGAGAGTGAGATATTATAACACTCTATTATCAGAACACTGGATAGTCAAAAAGTATTTGGCTTTGGAGACTAAATATTAGATATGATTGTTTTCTGCAACAGATTTATCTTCATGATTTTTTTTCAATTTTTTCTAAGATTTTAAAGAAATAATTGGCATTCCCACAATACCAGTCAGTAATGAAAAGAGATAACCCTGAAGCTCACTGGATAGAGAAACCAGACAGATTAAAAATTGACTGATGCAAAAACTTTACACACAGACAATTGAGAGTTGACATTCTAAATTGACTGTGGTATAATGGAAAGAGCCCTGTTCTTCGAGTCCTGAGAAGCCTGAGTTTGGACCCCGCCTTTGACATTTACCAGCTGTGTGACCTTGGGCAAGTTATATAACTCAGTGAGCCTCAGTTTCTTTATCTGTAAAATGAGGAGAGTAATGCTTGTACTACCTACCTTACAGGGTTATTATGAAAATTAAATGAGATCATCAATTTAAAGTGTATTGCAGACCTTCATGGGCTATTATGTACATGGGCTAATCCCACATGTGGCATTTAAGAATCCCAGGTGAATTTTTCCATTTATAGTAAAGGGGAAGTCAGTTTCTGTGTCACCAAGATGACTTCATTTTTTTCAGGGATCTTGTCCATCGAACAACTCATCAGTCGGGTGGGTGTGATTGGGGTCACCCTCATGGCCCTGCTCTCTGGATTTGGGGCTGTCAACTGCCCCTACACCTACATGTCCTACTTTCTCAGGTAACTTGTTTTTTGTTCTTTTTTCACCTTTTTCTGCCGCTTTCAGAAGTTCATGTGTCCTCTACATGGCTGTCTGTCCTGATACCACTATCAACAGAGCTTGAATATTCTGTCTCCAGTCCTTCTTTTCATTCATATCGGCTTGTCCATGAGACTAATTCACCGGTTGTTTGGTTTTTTTTTCAAAAGAGAAAATAATTCGCTTCAGGACACGACTTTCAAAAACAAAGCACATCAATTTGGGCGACAATTCAAGTCCACAAGCATTTTACTGAGCGCTCACTCCTAGCTACCATTTCACTTACCAGGAGGGATCCAAGGATGACCCAGGGTAGAGCCCTGTTTCTAAGGAGCTCGCTATCTATCAGGGGAATCTGGAAAACGTGTACACAGTCAGCCTTCACTTACTAAGTACATGCCACGCACCGGGTCCAGCGCTAAGGGCTGGGGATACAAAGAAAGACAAAAGCAAAAGGCTCCCCTGCCCTCGAGAACCCCCCAGTCTAAAGGGGGGAAGGAGAGGATTGATATGCAGATCACTGTGTACAGACGAGATGGAAAAAGCAGAGGCAATCCACAGAGGAAAGGCTTCTTGCAGAAGGTGGGATTCGCAAAGTTAGAAGAGGCCGAGGAGCTCATCTGCTCCAGCGCCTACATAGACAGGAGTCGTCTTCTGCAACATTGATGGCGTGTGATAAGTCATTCTCTGGTGATAGGGGGCTCACTGTCTCCTGAGGCAGCCCATGGAATCTATTCTACCATGCCCCTTATGAGGTATCAGCCAACTTTTGCTTAAACACTTCTAGTGAGGTGGAGCCAACCCTACCCAGAGGCAGACCAGTCAGCATTGGGGTAGTTCTAATTGTTGGGACATTTGTGGAGCTGAAATCTGTATTTTGCTTCCTGTTGCTCCTGGTTCTATTTTTTTTTTTTTTGAGGAGGCAAGGCAAAGCAACTGAGATTAAGTGACTTGCCCAAGGTCACACAACTAGTTAAGTGTGAAGTGTCTGAGACCAGATTTGAACAGGTCTCCTGATTCCAGGGCTGGTGCTCTATTCACTGCACCACCTAGCTGCCCCTCCCTAGTTCTATTTTCTATGGTCAGTCAGAACAAATCTAATCCCACTTCCACAGGACAGTCCTTCAAATATGTGGAAGTTTTAGTTATGTCTCCCCTAAGTCTTTTCAAGACTAAAATACCTCCAAGCTCCATCTATAGATTCTGTGGCCTGACCTTGAAGCTCTTTTCTGTCCTGGCTGCCTTCATCTGAATGTTCTCCTGCTGAGCAGTGTCTTTCCTAAAATGTGTTGCCCAGAACTGAGCACAATACTCCAGCTGTAGCCAGACTAGGATTGAGTAAAAGGGACTGTCACCTCCCTCATTCCGAACTCTTACCTCTGTGAATGCAACCTGAGCTTGCATTAGCTTTCTTGACTAGATGTCATATTACTGACTCATAACAAGCTTCAAGTCCACTGAAACCCCCAGGTCTTTGTCAGGTGAACTGCTTTTTAAACATATTTCCCCAATATTCTACTTGGAAAGTTGATTTTTAAAACCTGACTTCCATTCATCCTTACCCAGTATTAGATTGAACCCAATATTCTAGCCTCTTCTAATAGTATTTTGGATTCTGACTTTCATTCAGTGTAATAGCTGCCCCTCTCAGCTTCATTTCATCTGCAGATTCAATAAGCATGTCATTTAGGCATTTACCTGAATCAGTGATAAAGATGTTCAAGACCAACACAGGACCAAGGAAGATTCCTGGGCCTTTGTACTGAGGGTGACCTTCCAAGATATCATCAGACCATTAATGACTACTCTCTGTGCCCAGCTATTCAGCCAGCTATTATGAACTCATCTGATGTAGGGGGTCTTAACTTGGGGCCCAAAGACTCCCATGGGTATATTTCAGGGAGTCTGTGAACTTGAAAGGAAAAAAATGACATCTTTATTTTGACTAATCTCTGACTAAAATTTATTATTTCCTTCAATTATGACTACAAGAAACCCTTTATTCTGAGAAGGGGTCTATAGGCTTTACCAAATAGCTGAAGGAATCCATGACAGAAAAAAGAGTTAAAACCCTGTTCTTACTGTACTAACATCTACCTCACATCTTTCCATTTTTTCCAAAAAAAAACAGTAGGAGAGACCCTGCCAAACATTTTACTAAGCTCTGGGTAAATTATAAACATAGCATTCCTCTGATTTACCAAAAAAGGAAATGTGGCATATGCCTCAAGACCAGGCCCAGGGTTGACCCTTCCCATTACCCAGTCTAAAGGTTCTTTTTAGAGGACCTTTAGATAGAGGTAAGGGAAGAACCCTAAGAGTTTGGTAGTTCCACCTTTCCTTCCTCCCTTATTTATCTACTCTAAGCAGTGGGCCTTTGATCATCTTCTTGCCTACCAGTATGGCATAGCCTTGTTTGCCACTTTCATTTTGCATTCATCACTAGGCTCCTGAAGCCATGTTTTAGAGAACCATTCCATTCATCAAGAGGCGGGATACCTGAGGTTAAAGGCCTCCTCAGCCATTTACTTGCTTTGTGATCACTGGAATAACATTTCACCTCTTATAGCCTCAATTTTCTCCTCTTGAAAATGGCGATAATTATACTTTCACTGCCTGTCTCAAAGGTTTGTTGTGAGAAAGGCTCCTCACAAATCTTAAAGCTCTAAAGACTATGAAAAATTATATTATCTGATACATGAAAGTACTTAATAGATGCTTATTGATCAATCATCGACGATAGCAAATGCAGTGTGATAATAATAGTAGCTAGTACTTATATAAAACTTTAAAGTATACAAAGTACTTTAAATATACTATCTCAACTGATCCTCACAACAGCCCCCATGAGGGAGGTGCCCCACTTTATAGATAAGGATGCTGAGGCAGTATTTGAACTCAGATCTTCTTGGCATCAGATCCAACACTTTATTCACCATGCCACTTGGCTGCCTGATGAAGTGGAAAGAACACGAGACCTGGGTTCAAATGCCACACTCCAAGTTTACTAAGCATGTGACCATGATAGTCACAAAGGTTCTTTGAGCATCAGTTCTTAGAGGATAAGGTGGGATCAAGAAAGAGCAAATAGTCCATTTTGTCCATAGTGTATGAACTGTGAGAGCAACCTGAAGAGGTAGCTAGATTGTGGAGCAATTTGAAGGCCAAGCTCAGGAGTGTGTGTTTGCTTTGGTAGGAAGGGGTGATAGTATTAGGGGTGACATTCCTATAAATTAGGAACGTTGATTGCTCTGCAGCTGTGGGGAAAGTGGATTGGAGAAGAAAGAGATTAGAAGTAGGCAGATACTACAGACAGGTGAGAAGCCCCAGAATTAAGGTGGTTCCCATGGAAATGGAAATAAAAAGTACTATAGGGAAGTGAGAGCTATTTCAGAGGTAGAATTGATTGGCAACCAGTTGTATATGGAGGGTGAAGTAGAGGAATGAATCCAAGATGACTGAGCTTTCAAGCCTAGGAAACTAGAAGGATGATGGCGCCATCAGGAGAAAAGGGAAAGTTAGAAAGAGGACAGGTTTAGGGAGAAAACTGATGAACTCAACTTTGGACCTACTGAATTTAAAACATTGAGGTGGAATTCTTCAACAGGCAGTTATAAATTCAGGACTGGAGTTCCAGGGACATTTCAGAGCTAGAGATATACATTTGGGAGTCATCTCTCTACAGCTGATGATAATTGAAGCCATGGGAAGGGACAAGATTGCTAGGGGGGCCGGGGTAGAGGAATAAGGAGGGAAACCTGGGGAAGAAGCTTGGGGGAGGGGAGGGAGGGAACAGACCCTTAATTTTGGTGGAAGGAATAAAAAGAAGAGAAAGGTTAAGGAGGCCATGAGAACTAGGGAAATGCAGGGTCGATGAGTCCTACGAAGAGGATCATCACAAAGAGAGCAGTCCGCGCTGTACAGAGAACAAGTAGCTATAAGTGCTGAAAGGCCATTGGTTTTGGAGGTAAGGAAGGAGGTTATTCGTGACCTTGGAATGAGCACTCTCCATAGATTGGGAGATTACAGAAGGGTAGAGGAGTGAGTAGATGGTGAAGAAACAGAAGCTGCAAATAGTAAATTGTTTTTTCTAGAAATTTCAAAGTGAAAGAGAATGGAGAGAAGACAGTGTTTTAAAGAGTCAAGGGAAGGATTGTTTTTTTTTGATAAGGGAACTCAGAAATAGTTTGTAGGTGAAGGAGAAGTGGCAGAGGGTCTTGTGTTGCTCAGTGAAACTGAGCTGTGCTGTGCAAGGTTACCCAAGACAAACAGGTGGTAGTGGAGATTTCTGACAAAAGGTGATCCACTGGAGAAGGAAATGGCATATCACTCCAGGAGCTTTGCCAAGAAAAGCCCATGGATGATAAAAGACGATAAAAGAGATGACCCTAGAAGATAAGTCCCTCAGGTTGGAAGGTGTCAAGTGCACTACTGGGGAAGAACAGAGAACAACTGCGAGTAACTCCAGTGCTAATGAAGCAGCTGGTCCAAAGCCAAAAGGAAGCTCAGCTGAGGATGTGTCTGGTGACAGAACGAAAGTCCAGTGCTGGAAAGAGCAATATTTCATGGGAACCTGAAATGTAAGCTGTGTGAAAGGTAAACTGGATGTGGTCAAACAGGGGATGGAAAGATTAAACATTGATATCTTGGGTGTCAGTGAACTTATATGGGTGGGAATGGGTGAATTCAGTTCAGATAATCACTACATATATTTCTGTGGGCAAGAATCCTTTAGAAGAAATGGAGTGGCCCTCATAGGGAGAGAAAAGCAGTTCTGACTGGGTCTCAAAAATGACAAAATGATACCTGTTGAAATTCAAGACTAATCATTCAGAGTCACAGTAATAGAAGTCTGTGCTCCAACCACTGATACCAAAAAGCCAAAATGGATCAGTTCTATGGAAACCTACAATATCTTCTAGAAATAACATCCAAAAAAAAAAACTACATTCATCAGGGGAGCAGAATGATAAAGTAGGAAATCAGAAGATAATTAGGATAACAAGCAAGTCTGGCCTTAGAGTACCAAGTGAGGCAGGGCAGAGACTGAAAGAGTTTTCTCAAGATAATGTGTTGGTCACAGCAAACACTCTTTTTCAACAATCCAAAAGGCAGCTTTGCCCATGAACATCAGCAGATGGTCAATATAGAGATCAGATTGATTATACTTTGCAACCAAAGATGGAGTAGCTCTATGTAGTCATTTAAACAGGACTTGGAGCTGATTGTGGCTCAGATCATGAGTGTCCTATTGCAGAAAAAAAAAGTAGTAGAGAAAACCATCAGACTGTAAAGGTATGACCTAAATAACATCCCTTATGAGTATGAAATGGAAGTGAAGAATAGATTTAAGGGATTAGATCTGGTGGATGGAGTGTCTGAAGAACCATGGACAAAGGTTCAAAATATTATATAGGAGGCAGCAACAAAAGACATCTCAAAGAAAAAGAGCAAGAAAGCAAAATGGCCGATGAGGCTTTCCAGATAGCTGAGGCGAGAAGGAAAGGAAAAGGAGAAGGAGAAATGGAAAGACATACCCACCTGGATGCGGAATTCCAGAGGAGAGACAAGGTTTTCTTAAGTGAGCAACACAAAGAAATAGAAGAAAACAGTAGAATGGGGAATACATGAGATCTCTTCAAGAAAATTAGAGATAGCAAGGGCATATTTCATACAAAAATGAGCATGGGATAGAAGGGCCTGGCATGCTGTGGTCCATAGGATCACAAAGAGTCAGACCTGACTGAACAACTGAACAAGAACAAGAGGGGAAGGCATCATTCAAAGGGGGGGATTAAAAGTGAACGAGAGAGATGTTTGAGGGATTAAGGGGAGGGGATTAAAGACATGGGTACAGGTCTTAGCATTGGCAAGAAGGGCTGAACCATCCTATGAGACTAGAAAGAAGGAAAATAGGGTGGGATGAAGAGAATTTTAGAGGCAAGGAACAGAGTAGGAAAAA
Source organism: Pseudochirops cupreus (assembly GCA_028627135.1). Taxonomy (NCBI): domain Eukaryota; kingdom Metazoa; phylum Chordata; class Mammalia; order Diprotodontia; family Pseudocheiridae; genus Pseudochirops; species Pseudochirops cupreus. The sequence goes on from CM053584.1 coordinate 356,702,984, forward strand.
CAAACCATGATCAGCCTCCATCTTTCCAGTCATTTAGGTGGCAGGATCGTCTCCAGAGAGAGAAAGTGGCACTGGAGTGAGAGGTTTGAGCAGAATAGAACTTTGTAAAAGCCCTCATGGTGAATGTCATAAGTGTCAATAAAATGAATGAAGAATACCGTGCGAAGGGAAGGTCCAGTTGGGTTAGAAGGCGTCCGTTTATAGTGAACCTGTTTATTGGGATCAAATAACTTTAGTACTAGATGGCTGGCAAGTAGAAGCAGAGCAGGTGGAAACAACATGACCTAATCCCAGCTTGCCCACACACACTCGGCTCTCTGCACTCAGCGCTGCGTTAAGGAGATGCCTTGACAGTGTGTCCTGCCTGTCACTGGACCAGACCTAAGGAGGAATGTACAAGAGATGAGCCACTAAGAGCCTCCACTATTCTTTAATCATCATCCCAAGGAATGAAAACACAATTAATTCTGATTGAATGGGGATATTTTAAAGTTCTTGAAGGAAAGGCATGGGCTGTACTGGGTGGTGATAGGTGACTTTAATTAGACCTGACACTGATGACAGCACCTCCCTTATGAGTCTAATACAGCACTAACTTTATTACAGGAATGTGACAGACACAGATATTCTAGCCCTGGAACGCCGACTGCTTCAAACCATGGACATGATCATCAGCAAAAAGAAAAGGTCAGATTCTGGAACATTCATAATGATTTTTGTCCCTTTGGGGTTTTCTGGCAAGACAGTATAAACTCTGAGAACTGCTGTCAGCAAGGAACTTTCATCTTGCCCATTTCTGAGTGTCATCCTGTGTCTAAGGGATCTTGTATCTAAGCTGGCATAAAAGTATTTTGAAAAATGCAGTCACTTACTGGATTGAAAATTTTGCTTTAGAAGAACAACAATTTCCATTTATTATTACCCTCCATTGGATGACTAGAAGTGGGGGAGGATTTCTTTTTCATGGCAGATCTTTTCCATTTGCTTTTCTCCAGGTACCTTAAAAATCCTTCCAACATCATAATGGTCATTTTTGTGATTATTAATATCAAAGTTCTTTGAAAATTCACATTTCAGGCAAAGCATTTCACAGAAGTTTATATACATTCAGAGTATTTCATTGTGAGCAAATCTCATTCTCCACTGAATTCCTCTGTATAGTACTTCATTTTGGTGGGGAGGTGACCCTGAGCTCTTAAACATCTATACCAGAGGACCAGAAATTCTAGAAGATGAACCATATGTCTCTTTGGTAAGAACCAGCCTAGTTTATTTTGATAACTGTATTTCAATATAATTGACTTCCTGTGTAATCCCATATATTTCATATTATGCATTTAAAATCATTTTTCTGAGAATAGGCTTCCTAGACTGCCAAAAAAGATTAAGAACCTCAGCTTTGGGCAGTTTGTATTAGTGGAGAGCCCCACACCAACCAAATAATACCTTGAAATATGGAAATATCATGGCTTATGTCACCAAGATTTAACTGGGAAGATTGCTTATGAAATGTACAAATTAAATCATTTTATCCTGTTTTCCATGCACTAGAATATGTTTTTTAAAATCTAAAATGTTCTGCCTTCATGAAACCCATTACCATTCATATGTAAATAGGGATATGCTGGTCTTTAACAGCCAACTTTCCAGGAAGAAAGAAGTTTAATTTGCATTATTAACATTTTTCCATCCATTTTTTTAAGTTTAGACAGTCAACAAAGCAATAAATCTAGCCTTGATTCATAACGTTTGCCAATTTCTGAAGTGTAAATGCTCACACTCAACATTTAATAACCAGCTCTTAGAGACCACTTTGATTTGGCTCTAGCACAGACCTAAACAACTGCTTTCAGCTGGCTCTAGCATGGTTCTAGATTTTTAAATGTCAGTCATAGTGTGTTGGATAGAGTGCTGATTTGTAAACGTGAAGACCCAAGTTCAGATCCAGTATCTGACACTAAGCTATATGACCTGATCAGCCAGCTTTTATTAAGCACCTACTATGTGCTAACTGCTGGGATACAGACAAAAAATGAAGCAATTCCTGCTTTTTAAGAACTTATATCTTTTTTTTGTTTGTTTTCGGAGGGGGCAAAGCAGGGCAATTGGGGTTAAGTGACTTGCCCAAGGTCACTTGGCTAGTAAGTGTTAAGGGTCTGAGGCTGGATTTAAACTTAGGTCCTCTTGACTCCAGGGCCAGTGCTCTATTCACTGTGCCACCTAGCCACCCTGAGAACATATATTACCTCAAAGGAAATGACATATATACATATAACTACATACAAAATACATACAAGATACTTTTATGCTAGGAAACTCCATAACCCTCAACATTTGTAGCTGGCCAGGATTTTGAGATAGGCTCTTTTCTCTGGGAAATACTTTAGCCTGTCATTACAAGGATCAACCTTAACCCCTTTAACACAGGCTTTTAAGACTTGCTTTTCAGAGGCAGGTCTGTACCATTCTTTTAGAATTGATCGAATAGTTTGATTCTTTATTAGAACTTGAAAGCCACTTTGCAAAGTGTAAGCCTTGGAAGGGAGTAGGAAGTGAAAAGCGCCCTCAGGTTTAGCAGCAGAGGGCGTCAGGAGGGAGAAACAAGTTTACCAGACTAGCATATGTTACATGTGGGGAGGAGCAGGAGGAGGAAGATGGAAAAGGCACAGATTGTCTTCTCAGCTGGAACACCGCTCAGAGGATGGGGCCTGGAAGGGTCGAGAAGCCTTGTTTTTACTGGAAACAAGGCTTTTCATGCAGGGCCCATGATCAAAGGCTTTCTGTTGGGGTCTCATCAGACGGTCTCCATCTGACAGTCCGATGTGACGTGTTAAATATTTGAGTTATTTATTCTGATTCTGTGGCAAGTAAAGATGTAATCTACAGTCAAAGCAAATAATGAATAAACCTCAAAACTCCTATTTCAAAAAAGTCACATTAATCCAATATTGAAATTATAGTTACGTGGTAATCAGGAAATGCCAAGTGAAACTGCCCTAGATTGGGGTTCTTTCCTCAGATATTGTTTCCTACATAGCTTTTGATATAAAAACCTAGATTACTATGATGAGCAAATTCAGACAGTGCAAATGTCATCCCAGAAATTAATTTTTTCAACATTGATTACACTGTAGGTTAAGAATTTGTATTACCCTGAAGTCTCCTCTTTTTGCCCCACATATTTCAGAGGAGGAAGTAGAACCCTTTGTGTGTGAGTCAGGCATGAGTTACCATCACTAATGGACAATCTTTGTCCTTTTGGATTTCTTCACCCTTGTCATTAAGTCACTACAGGTTGCTCCTAGGCCTTCTGGTCTCTTTCTTAAAGCTGTGTAGGTATCAGGGAATATAGATTCATTGGTGAAATTTTGGACCAAACTACAGGTTTTTGCCAACTAAGGTATACATCCATTTTCCTTACAGAATTTTCTGGCCGAATCTTTGCTGAATGTAAAACTTGTTCTGTGCATTCTTTGAGCTGTGTTCTTTTTCCCAGATTGTGACTTTTGTGTTCTACTTATAGCCAAAGGCTCCCGACTTGAGCTGGGTGACTACTGTTGTCCCACTCAGAGTACCTGCAATACTAAGAACAAATATTCTTGCCTTCTTTAAAACTTCATATTGGTGGCATCTTTTATTTGGGTGTTTTTTCCCCTTACCCCATCACATGGAGTTGGATGTAACTTTCCTAACTCAGTTCTTGGGGTTTTTTTTTCCTCAGCTTTATCTACCTCAGAAGTAGCAGAATAGGTTTGTAAATCAGTAGAAAATTGCAGACTGAAAGGAAAGGGAACAGTTAGGATGGGATTATGCAGCTTATCCACAGTGTGAACAGCACATTCAGCAAGCTTCTGCTGCAACCTGTTAGTGGCCTTCATAGACATGCCCTCCCCCATTTGGAAGCCAGGCAGTGGTGTGAGCACTTTGCAGGCACTGAGATGGAGGAAAATAGGCATACATTTCTATACCTCCTTATTTTTTATCTCCTATCCTATTATTCCAGCACCATAAGTGACAAGAGGTTCTGCGTGAATAGGGTCGTGACACCTTCCTCCTCCACAGTCACCATCACGTACCTGTTTAAAAGCAGAAAGGTAGATACTGGCATCACCAAGACATGGAGTCTGCTTAAGTCATTTGCCTCTTCCTGAGTAATTTCAGTTTCCTAGGTGCTGAAACCTACAGTAGAAGAGAACGAGGCAGAAAAATCCAAACCTTGGCTCTGTGGCCAATTGTTCAAAATCCTCTTTTATTCACACACTATCCAGATGCTGCCCTGAGGCTGTTACTGAATTAATAAAGTGATTTGGGAAGGGGAAATACATGAGTTGACATGGCTGGCACTTTCTGGGATCCCTTATTGTGCCAATCTTGCACGTAGTTTCCAAGAACCATTTTGCCTGTTGTATTGGAGTTACAACATTTGAGTTGATCCCTGCAACATTCTCCAATGCTCTCTGTTGCTATTCCTGCCCCTCATTTCTCAGACCAAAGTAATCAGAATTTCCTTTATAGACACAGATTCCAATGAAAATCTACCCAAAAGACAATAGAAGAAAGATGCCACATATCAGTTTCTATGTTCCCACCTTCCCAATTTTCAGGGGCTTGGTCTAATTTCTTTTAAACCTGTAGGCAGATGGCACAGTATGAATTTTCATGGTTGATGTGATTTTGTTTGTCTAACTATATGCTACTAAGCCATTAGCAGGAAGTTTGAATCTGGTTGTATCTCTTCCTGAACTGACTCAAAGCAACTTTTGCTTTGGAGGGGACAAAAAAAGAGACTACATCATCTTCTGTGTAGTTTCCTGGGCTTGGGCACTGTGTTGTGTCTTTGTTTCTTTCCCAGGGCTTTGAATTCTCTTTCTTTCCAGGATAGCCATGGCCCGGAGAAACCTGTTCCAAAAAGGAGAGGTAAACAACAGACCATCAGGCTTATGGGGAATGATTAAAAGTGTTACTGCATCAGCCCCAGGAAGCGAGAGTATCCTTTGTCTCTGTGTGAGCCTCAGCCTCAGCCCCAGGTGAAGACAGGAACAGAGGCAGTTGCTTCTGGGATCTGTGCGCGAGTCAGCCTGTGTCCAAACTGGACAGAGTGCATTCTAGAGAAGGATGTTTTTGTGATCTTTGCCATTCCGCAATGTGACCTAAGCTCTTCCATCATCCTTTTCCAGTGACTATTGATTTAACAGTGATATTTCTCTCTTGTGGCACATGGGCATATTGAGTAGAGAGCTGGCCTTGGAGTTAGAAGGCTGGGGTCAAGTCCTACCCACAACATTGACTGACTGGCCAGGTCACCCTGCAGCCATTGTTCCAGGCACATCTTTGAGACTATAAGCTGCAGGGAAGTTGTCGGTCTATATTGGTAGACGGAATTTCCTCATCCAGGAGGTCCCTATACCAGTGAAATCCCAGGTCTGATCCCTAAACCTATTCCTGTTTCTACCTTTCACTTGTACAGCTCTGCATGGAGTCAGAGCATTTCCGCAAGGTGGTTTATTTGAGCCATACAATAGCGTTTTTGCTAGTACTTGGGTGGTGAGCTAGCATATGACCATGACAGCCATAGTGTAGTATATTGGTTCTTCTGCAGACTCATTGAGGGATAAAAGGGAAAGTGGTTCAGTGGGTCATTTGCCAAGTCAAACAACAGTGGGACAGAATGCAGCAAGATAGGGAAGATCAAGTGAGATTAGAGATAGGTGCGTTTTGAAAAGAGTCAGACTTCCTTCCTTAGTCATGTCATCTCCCAAAACCTGCAGTAGCCAAAACAGTAATGGTTTAGACAGTTTCAGTCAAAAGAATAATAAGAATAATCGCCTCCAAAAGAAGAATCCAGTAAACCTTTATGATGTAGCTAGATTTAATAAATATAGACTAAACATTAAGCCATCTGTATGGTGAGCACCTAAGGATGAGGGAGAAGCTGAGTGGTTGGTGTTTATGAAAATATTTCGTCTCTTGAGAAGCATTACGAGCCTTATTTGGGAGTTGGTAAAATGACTGTGGTCTAGAGTACAACTTTTACCTACACTTTGAGGAATTCATCCTCCATTTCTAGGTTTAGTGTCAGGCATCTGTGAGCCAAGACAAGAGCCGCAGAACCCTGGGAAGCTGAGCTGTTCTGGGGATCTAGGAAAGGGGTGAACTAGAAGTAAGGCTTAGCTGTCTGTCAGAACTTGAGTAGAACATAAACCTTGACTCCATACTGCTCCAGATCTTACTCTCATCCAACAGGAAGTGGATGCTTTGGAAGAGCTAAGTAGACAACTCTTTCTGGAAACAGTTGATCTATATGCTACAAAGGTAGAGAGTGGAAAATTGCTAGATTATCTACAGCCATGGGGGGAAGAAAGACTAAGACATCCCTTGGGCTCATATAACCAAGCAACATATGACAGTTTAGACATGAAAATTGTCTAATATCTTAGACAGTTTAACATGAAAATGTAGGACTTTGGGGAGGGAGAGCCCACACAAGCTACGAAGTGACTGTACCTGCCCATAGGACAGTGCTCTCCATGCCCTATTGCTGCAGTAGCGTTGCTCAGCCTAGAGCATCACAGTTATTGCATTGTCCCCACTGGTGGCCCCTTTTGCCCTCTTCTCCCCTCTGCCACATTTGCCTTGCTGGTCCTCACACTTCCACTTTGTCCAGCTATATTCTAAAGAGCCAAGACGGGTCACAGAGCCATCTGGCTGAAGGAAGCAGCTAGCCATATCTCCATTTAAACTGATCTATCCAGACTAAGCATGGCCTGCTTCCTATTCCTAAACTTGGTGGGAGAGAGGGAAGTCAGTCATTGTAATAGAACAGAGTATTGGATTTGGAATCAGAAAAACTGGGTTTGGATCCAAACTTTACAGCTCTTTCTGTGATGACCAGAGTCAAGAGAATCCACTTCCCTGAGCTAGAGTTTCCATTTTAGTAAAATGAGGTAGCAGACTAAATAGATCTCTGAGATTCTTCTTACCTCTAAATTCTTTTGACCGCCATCATTAGGCTGGAGCTGTGTGATCTAAATAAGCAAAACTCAGTAAGTGGAGGGGGAGAGTTGTCTTGATTTTTTGTTAGGAAAATAGTAAATACCACGTGTGGAGGTTTGAGAATTATTCTTATGCTCTAGAACTTGAGTCTGTGTAATTGTTGGTCTCAGTTGGCTAGCCTGGGAGTGGCTCACAGAGGGAAGAGTAGCGTAGTGGAGACTGGATTTTGATTTCATGTAAATCTAACATGTTATGTGTTTGGTTTTGTCTCCCCTCAGGAGAGAATAGAATATTCTAAAACTTTCAAGGGAAGATACTTCAATTTTCTAGGCTATTTTTTCTCAATTTACTGTGTTTGGAAAATTTTCATGGTAAGTGTATTATTTGTTGTGTTGGAGTTTTTGTAAAGATAATGAGAGAGGGTTGGCTTAATCGATACCTGTAACTTAACTTGCTTATAAAACATTGTCCCAACCAGGTCAAACCTGGAAACTTTTTCGGATTGCCATTCTTTGCATCTTTGTCTATTTTCATAATAATAAAGCACTGAAATATGAAGCGTGTAAAATGAATACAATTATTATTAATGATTTCAAATGGCTTTCCATCCAATATAATGCTCGAGTTTGAATCAGGCAATATACTCAACTTCTGGTGGCCACTGAGAAGACAAACCACCAGTGTGCTTTTTGTTTAATCTTCATCTTTAAAATTAATGACAAAGTAGTTATCTTCAGATTAATTTACCTCTTATATTTACTGATTAATTTCTTTGTAGCTGTTGTATATCATGGCCTACAGTAACAATTTTAACATGCATGTTTTCTGACTGCTGGCTGCCTTCCATCTTATTGTTATCTGTGGTCATCAGTGTTTTCTAAGTAAATACAGTAAAAGCCAATTTTGCTGTATGATTTGATTTTCCCAGTAGGGGTATATCTAGACTAAGAGATGATTTGGCAATGATATGATTAATGTAGGCTATACCAGTTGTTACCAAATTTCTATTTCATTTTATACCGTATACGGACATAGTCCCTAGGATGTCTTGGTTTGGTCATCATCCATGAGTGCTAACCCAAATCATGAGGGCTCCCCATGCATCCTGAGCCATCTTTTCTCTGTTTGTACCCTCGCTTTAGTGACCTTGTAAGTTCAGCTCTCATCTCTATGTAGATGACTCAAATCAGTGTGGCTTCTGAGCTTTTGTCCTCCATTACGAACTGACCGATAGACATCTGCCTAAATGTTCTGTAAGCACCTCAAACTTAATATATCCAAAATAGAACTCTGCTGCTTCCCCCTTTCCCTGCCCCAAACTTCCCAACTTCTGTTAAGGCCATCGCTGCCCTTCCAGTCCTCAGATCTCAAGTGCAGAATTATCCTTGACTTTTCACCTCTTTCACATCCAGTTGATAGCAAGCTTGTGACTCTTTTGCCTTTACAATATTCATCACATCTATCCCCTCCTCTCCATTCACATAGTGAATTTGCCCTGGTTCAGGTTCTCATCACTTTTTACCTCGCCTGGAGTACTGTAGTAGTTTCCTAATTGGTGTTCTCATTTCTGATCTCTCTCCTTTCCTTCATAAAGCTGCCCAAAAAAAAGTCTTCCTAGAGCATAGGTCTGACTGTATTGCTTCATTGTCTCCCTATTGCTTCTAGGATAAAATACAGACTCCCAGCTTGGTCTTTAAAATTTTTCAATTTAACTCCAGCCTCCTTTTCCAGATTTATTTCATAGTATTCCATCACACGCTGTTTCAGCAAAACTTGTTGGTTTGATGGCTCCAGAGCTAAGCAGTTCATCCCACACCTCTGGGCCTTCGTCACATCTTGCTCCTAGAATCCTTAGACGTCTTCAAGGCTTAGTGCAGGTGCTACTTCCTATGAGAAATTTTTCCTCATCTCCCTAAGTTTCATTGCTCTCTCCCACTTCAAATCATTTTGTATTTACTCAGCTGTCCACATATTGTAACCTTGAGTGTAATGTAAGTTGTGGATGCTTAAAGGCTTTTTGAGCTGAAGAGAATTGACTGTCCAACTAGAATCTTCTCCTTCCAGAGTATGATTTCTTTGGCTTCCAGCAAACTCAAAGAGATATTGCACCTTTTTCTTTGAAAAGGAATAGACTACTCCAAAACTTTCAAAGAAAAGTGTTTTAAGTAGGTAAAAATCTGATGTACTGGGTACTAGAATTAAAAAGAAATATCTCCTTTAAGTAGCAGATTAACAAACTCAATATTCATTGAATATCTGTTGTGTCCCAGCAGTATTGATGAAAGATGCATGGGCAGCATATTCTATACATTTTTAAATGGGTTTGGAATAATGTTATTAATTGGTATTAGCAATACCATTCCAGGTATTCATGAGTTTAAGATGATCCCAAAACATATTCTTATTACCTTGGGTTCTCTGCAGAACTCATAACAGACAAAGAGTTGAATTCAAAAGAGAGATGGTTTATATGGAAACATTTATTTGATTACAAATGAGTTAAAGAAATAAATGTTTTTCACATATAATTTGAATCTTGTTTAGAATTGCCATCTTTGGTTCTACACAAGAACTATCTTGTCAGGTAATGCTGTGAGGGTTCATTTATGATTGTGAAACTCTTGGTCAAAATAGCAAGTGAAATATAGGACCATGTGTATTTTTTGCAGGCAACAATCAACATTGTGTTTGATCGAGTTGGAAAGACCGATCCTGTCACAAGAGGCATTGAAATCACAGTGAATTATCTGGGAATCCAGTTTGATGTAAGAGTTGTTTGAATATCCTAATTTATTCTGCTTTTCCTTGTTGTATTTAATACAAATGAGAATTGTTCAGGGTCTAACCTACCCTTCTAGACTTCCTTCACACTTTCTATTTCCAGAGTATCCCAGACGTTTTCATGCTGTTCCACTTAGTGTACTGCATTCTGCATACCAGCTTAACTGGTCTACTTACTGTTCCCAGGATTTGGCATTCTTTCTCCTGGTTTCATGCCTGGAATGCCCTTCCTCTCTCCCCACCTTTGTCTCTTAGAATTCTTAGCTTCCATCAAAGAGGTGGACTTCCAGTGAAGATGCTAATTTAAAAGGCTCCGGGCAACCCCAACTCCCCTGAGAAACACTTATTAACAATGAAGAAGAACCTCAAATCAAATTTCAGAACAAAATTGTTGCTGAGCCCTTCCATCCCATACAAGATGGCATGAAAAGCTAGTCCCTAAAATAGAGATCAAGGCTTGCTGGCAGGAGATACAGGAAAATCAGGTCGAGTGGCCCTCAGGGGGTCCAGGGACACCCCTGAAGATCAGTTTAAAGCTAGTGTCATCTCTGGTGGGGCTGTTCTGGTAGCTAAGGCCTGGGGCCAAAGACCAAAGCCACAGAGATTTGGGTAAATGACTTCATGGGGTATGGGGCAATATAATGACCAGAGATTTGTAGTAACCCTAAGAGACCAGACTAAAACCAGTGGGGCTGAGGCCTGGGGCCTTGGACTTCCAGGCAGTGACTACACAGGGATACTAGCCTGAGTATGGCTCACAAAGGGAAGAGTGGCTTAGTGGAGACTGGATTTTGATTTCATATAAATCTAACATGCTGCATGTTTGTTTTTTTCTCCCCTCAGGAGAGAATAGAATATTCTAAAACCTTCAAGGGAAGATAACTTTAAATTTTTAGGTTATTTTTTCTCTATTTACTGTGCAGTCCTAAATACTAAAAAGGCCGGCAAGACCCATTGGGGATTGTCACAGATTGTGATAGGGGAAAAGACTAAGAGCCAGCACTGTCTGTCTTCAGCCCCACCATGAAAGGGCTATGGAAGATGGCAGGGGCTGGTCCCATGCGCCGTAGAGGAGGCAGGACTTAAGCTCAGTACAACATTGTCTTACTGTGGGAGGACAGCAGGAGAGAGGACCAGCACTTCAAGAGGGTTCAGAGTCTGGGTCTGGCACAAAGTCCTATCCCAATAGTTAAAGCTATAAATATGAGGAAGCAAGGTAGGAAACCTTCTGTAATATGGAAATAGAGGTTCAAAGAATCTCAAGATTAAATTCCAGAGAAAAGAGATAATTCTTAAAATAATCACAACTTGAACCTTAGGAAAAAAAGAATCAAGCAGTCACAAGAACTACAAGATTAGATTGAAAAAATGAATGAGAAGCTGAAACAATTTAAAAAGTGAAATTAGAATACTTGGAATAAGAATAAATAGCTTGGAGCAAAAAAAAATCAAAAGCAAAAATGGGAAATTTTATCCAAGTATCTGACATCCTGAAAAATAGAATATAGAAACAGAACTCAGTGATTGAATAAGAATAAATACTAGAACAAGGTCAAAAGACTGAAAACTATGGAGAATAAGATATGTACTATCAACAGCAACTGACAGGAAGCAGGATGAAGAGAGAGAATTTAAGAATCATTAGACTCCTTGAAAAAAGGTTCTTCATATCATATTTCAAGAAATAGTTTTTTGCCATTTGGTTATATTAAAAGAGGGGCTGGAGAAAGTTAATACTCCAAGGAAAATATAAGGAAGCGATAGGAACATACTATTCCTCATAACTAGGGGGTGGGCTGAGAAGAACATACAAACATGGAGGTTTAGGAATGAATGGCACAAGTAACATGATGCTTAAAGGAACTGTTATGTAATGAGATAATATCCATTTCATACACACACACACATATACACACACATATATATATATATGTATGCATATACATACACGCACACACACTTGGCATTTGAAGAACATGGCCAGCCCATCAGAGCTGGACTCTCTGCAGTAGAGTTTGAATGTCTGACAGTTTAGTTCCAGAAAAGAACACAGGGTCTGATGTCTTATCCTGCCAGGTGATCTTCAGAATCTTCCTCAGACAATTCAGATGGAGGCGATTCAGCTGACAGACTGTCCAGGTTTCACAGGCATACACCAGGAGGTCAGCACAACCACTGTATAGACCTTCGGTTTGGTAGGCAGCCTAATGGACTCTTCTCCCACACTTTCCTTCGGAGCCTCCCAGTCCCCAGGGCTAGCTCTGGTAATGCATGCATCAACCTCATTATCAGTGTGTACATCCACGGAAAGTATATTGCCAAGGGAAATGAACTTATCCAAAGCATTCAGAATTTCTCCAATTGCTATAACCAATGGTTCTACATAAAAGAACAAGAAAAACAAAGTTTACAAAGTATGCTTCAACATGCATTCAGAGTTCACCAATTCTCTCTCTGGAGATGGATAGCATTTTTCATGATGGGAACTTTAGAATTGTCTCAGATCAGTATCTTTATCAGAATAGCAAAGTCACAGTTGGTCATCCTTACAATTTTTTTTTGCTTTTTATTTTTTTGAGGGCAATTGGGGTTAACTGACTTGCCTACGGTCACACGGCTAGTTTTTTGTTAAGTGTCTGAGGCCGCATTTGAACTCAGGTCCTCGTGACTCCAGGGCCGGTGCTCTATTCACTGTTCCACCTAGCCGCCCCACATCCTTACAATATTGCTGTGACTATGTACAATGTTCTAGTTCTGCTCACTTCAGTTTGTGTAAGTTCATGTAAGTCTTCCCAGGTTTTTCTGAAACCATACTGCTCATCATTTCCTATAGTATAGTAGTATTCCATCACAATCATATATCACAACTTGTTCAACCATTCCCCAGATGATGGGCATCCCTTCAACTTACTGGAAATCTTAGAACAAGGCTGGATCACCACGTGTTAGGGATGTTTTTGTGAAGATTCTTACTCAGTTACAGGTTGAACCAAGTGGTCTGTGAGATCCTTTTGCAGCCCAGCCTCTAATTCATAGCCATTCCTGGAAAACCACATAAATGATGCTTTCCCAATGCTGAATCAGTAGCCCCTCTTTGTTTGGAAAGGGATACCCATTTATCTTTGCCAAAAGCAGTCAGTATGTGTACTGTATTGATAACGCTTGTCTTTTTCATTTATGTGGATGTCTTTCCATCTCATCTTAATTTCACAAGGCTGAGTTTAAAAAAAAGAAGTATTGTTCCTTTATCAGTGCTGAGAGAGGATGTGCAGTTACTGCCTTTGATGTTTGACTACCTTCCTCATACGATACATTCAGCCTCTGAAAAGGCTTCAGCAAACGCTCTGTAACTTTGCATAAATAGATCTTAGATTTCAGTCGCAGCAGTTCCTATTCAGACACTGTTCAGAACTCCATTCTGTAGTACAGGGATTCTACCCCACAGCCGGCCCTCAAGACTGAGAAAAGCCTGTAGTCATAGTGAAGCTGCTCCTCGGGCCTAGCAGCTTTCTGGAGCTTGCCCAAGAAGCCTGTGGAGCTCTTTTTTCTCAGGCCAGAGGGAGAGAATCTGCAGCCAGATGGGTATGAAGTGCTCTGACAGTTCCATACGCAGTGATTCTTTTTTTATTCTGCGGTAAATAACCAAGTAGTGGTCAGTTCTTCTTCCTTTATTAGTATTCTGTAATTGCGTGGAAGAGCTGTCATTTTTCTTGTCCGTCCCATCTGGGGGCAGTGCTTGAGTTAGTTTGCTCTGCTTCTATTTCTTTTCAAGATAATCTTTAAACACTGGTCTCAATCTTTTTCTAGCTATTTTAATTATTCACTTGCCCCCCAAATAGACCCATTGTGATCTCATATAAGTGGATCACCCAGTCACTTGATGCAGAATGAGGCCACATGGGTAAAGGGAAGAGGGCTGACTTTGGGGTCAGAAGACCTGAGGCAAGGGACAGCTAGGTAGGGCAGTGAATAGAGCACCAGCCCTGAAGTTAAAAGGACCTGAGTTCAAATCCAGCCTCAGACACATGACATTTAACTAGCTGTGTGACCATGGCAAGTCACTTAACCCCAATTGCCTTGCCTTTCCCCTCAAAAAAAAACAAAACAAAAACCTGAGACAAATCCAGATGCCATGACCTCATCTGCAGAATGAGAAGGACAGACTAAAGGATCTCTAAGAACTTTTCCAGTTTCAAATCATACGATCCTATGAAGACATTATAGTATCATGACCATGTTCTCGCTCTGTGTAATTTTAACATTTCTTTTCCTTATTTTTGTGACAGGTAAAATTCTGGTCCCAGCATATTTCCTTTATCCTTGTTGGAATAATAATTGTCACATCTATCAGAGGATTATTGATCACTCTTACCAAGGTATTGTGCATCTTATCATAAAAAGTATGGACTAAGGGAGGGTTATGTTTGGAAAAATGTTTGGAATATGCAAGTTATATTTTTTAAAATGATAATTTTTTACATGACTGAAATAGAATCAAAATGGTTAGCAGGAATTGAAACCCAAGAGAAATGAGGGGGAAACATCTAGCTGCTTTCAGTGCATTCAAGTCACCAGTAGTACATCCCAGGGTACTGAAAGAACCAGCAGGTGATTGCTGGGCTACTGTCAGTGACCTTTAAAAAGTGTCATTATTTTCTGAATTTTCAAAAAAAAGAAACAAAGAAGTCTGCAAGGCATAGGCCATTAACCTTCATTTAATTGCTAGCAAAATCCTAGTTTGTGAATATTTTAAAAAAGAATCAGTAATCACAAAGAGCAATCATGGCTTTAAATACCTCATTTCTTTTCCCATAGAGTAAATAAAGTATATCAGATGAACACTGTGAACATTGTATTCTTAGATTTCAGTAAAACATTGAACGTCGTCTGCCTCTCTCACTGTCATTGTGGACAAAGTGGAGAGAGGTGGGCTGGGAGAGAATACAGTGAGGAGCATTACTGGTTAATATGACTTGGCCAGAAGACTGCTCAGTCACTCATGCCCTGCGCTCCGTTGGAGAGAGGTCTCTGGAGCCCTGCCCTGGGGGTCTGGCCTTGGCTCCATGCTCTTCAACATTTCTGTCAGTAACCTGGGCACTAGACAGACTTACACATGGCATGAAGCTCGGAAGGTTGATAAACATATTACGTAATAGATTTAGAAGGTCTCAACAGACTAGAATAATGGCCAGATCTACTGAGATAAAATTCAGTGGAGATAAATGTAAAAGTCCTGTACTTAAGCTTTAAAAACCAGCAAATTACAATTAACATTAACAGTTACAAGCTGGACTGTAATGAAAGGCGCAGTGGTGTGACGAAATGGGGATTGGGGGCAAGGACTTTAGGATTTGTTAGGAAACTGGGGTTCAAATCCCATCGCTGATGTTGACTCCCTGTGTGACTTTGGACAAGTCTTCTTGCTCCTAGGTCGTGGTTTCCCCTCCTGGGAGTGAAGGGGCCAAACTGGACGTCCTCCGACATGAGTCTCTGCTCAAGATCAATGACTGTGTGATCTATGAGGTTGTGTTTTCAGTTCTAGCAACCACATTTGAGGAGGGACATTGGCAAAATGGAGTTTATCCAGAGGAGAATAACCAGGAAAATAAGGAAACTTAAGAAGATGCCATATAAGGATTGGTTTTAGGAACTAGGAAGGGTTAGCCAGTGGAAGGGGGGAGACCTAGAGGAAATAGGCTAATTGTCTTTAAGTGTACGAAGGGCTTCCGTCTGTGACTGACTCTGCTGGGTCCCAACAGGTGCTCTAGGTCAGAGTTGCAGACAGGCACACTTAGAACCAACAGAAGGAAAATATTTCCTAACAATTAGAACCATCCAAATATAGGAAGGGTTGCCTTTGGGCATATAGTGGGTTTTTTCTTCACTGTAGGTCTTCAAATGAAATGAGAGGATCAAGTTTCAGGAGGATTGTAGAGGGGTTTATTGTTCAGATATTGGTTGGACTAGGTGGCCTCAGAAGTCTTCAGACTCTGAGCTTTTGTAGTTTTGTTAAAACATTTGACTGTTAGCCACTAAACAAACAAAACCTCTTCCTGGAATAGAAACGTTAAAGAAGACAGAAACAGCTCTTTGCATCCTCCCTGCTGCCTACAAACCTACCCAGCTCTCCTCCACCCTCCGGGCTGTTGCCCCACACCTCTCTTCTCTTTCACAGCCCAGCTCCTGGAGAAAGCTGGCTATACTGTGGCCTCTTTGCTCTCACCTTTTCTCTCCTGCAGTTTTCAGTACTTTTTCTTCTGGTTATCAGCCACCATGCCATTGCCTCCTTCCCCTGCCTTTGAACTTCCTTCCTTCTTTCAAAGCTCAGCTCAGGGGCAACTAGGGGGCACAGTGAATAGAGCATCAGCCCTGGAGTCAGGAGGACCTGAGTTCAAATTTGGCCTCAGACACTTAACACTTACTAGCTGTGTGACCTTGGGCAAGTCACTTAACCCCAATTGTCCTGCCCTCCCCCCTCCAAAAAAAAAAAAGCTCAGCTCAAGTACTGTCTCCTAAAAGAGAGGCCTTTCCTGATTTCCTCCAGGTGTTACTGCTTCCCTAAACAAACAAAACACACAACACCTTGTTCTGTATTTACCTATGTGTGTACATGTTGTACGTGTACACATACACACATGCACATGCACACACACACATTCGCACAGGAATCATTGCTTCTTGGGGGCAGGCGCATGGGATCATAGCTTTAGAGTGGGGAAGAACTTCAGAGATCGTCTTTTACAACCTCCTAATTTCAGAGGAGGAAACAGGTTGGGAGAGGGTCAGTGACTTGTCCAAGGTCATCTAAGTAGCAAAGGGTGACGCCAGGCTCAGCATTCTTCCCACTGTCTGCTAAATGCTCTTTGGTTGGAATGGAATCCCAGCTAAGCCTGGGCACTTTAGAGGCATCAAGCAAAGAGAAGTGAATATTTATGTGGCCACATGGGAAAGCTCACCATGAAAGGCCTGCTTCTGGAGAGAATAGGGAAAGAGGCTGCTTTCCTCTGGTCAGTCTGGGAAGGCTGCAGTGAAGGAGCTATTAGAATGGTAGGAAAGAAATAAGTGGTGGAGGGGATTTCCAGGCCTGTCGCATGCTTCCCAGGAGCAGAGGAAGGAGTTGCAGCAAGGAGACAGAGTGGGGGCCTGATAAAGCCCAGCTTCTCAACCCTCCAGTTTAAGTAAATTAAAAATAGAGTGAAAAGAGGAAGGGAGGGAGGAAGAGCGAAGACCTTCAGAAGGAAATTGCTTTTCAGGTCAGGAAATGGAAGGAATAAGAAGGGATAGGACAGTCCAACAAAGAAGGCTTTGAGTGAGTGGGTAACAGTAGCCAGCACATCAAGGCAAGTTAAGTATTCATTAAACACCTGCTGTCTGCCGGGCACTGTGCTGAGAGCTGAGGACACAAAGAAAGGCCAGAGCAGCCCTTGCTCTCGAGGACTTGCTGCCAACAACTGTGTGCAAGCATGGCACCCGTGAACTGGAGATAAGCCTGAGGAAAGACACTAAGATGAAGGAAACCTGAGAAGGGCTTCTTGCAGAAGGCGGGGCTTTAGCTGAGAGTCAAAGACAAGAGGCAGAGATGAGGAGGAAGAGAATCCCAGATACAGGGGCAGCCAGGAAACACCTGGAGCTGGGAGATGGAGAGGCTTGTGCAGGGACCTGCTAGGAAGCCGGTGTCGCTGGGTCACCGAGTGCATGGAGGGAGATAGGGCATCTGAAGACTGGGAAGGTGGGAGGGGCCCAGTGAGGAAGGGCTTCACGCCTGATCCTGGAGGCAACAGCAGGTCCCAGAGTTTATCTGGTGTGGGAGAGGGGCAGGATGCTGTGGTCAGAATTGTGCTCTAGGAAGAGGAAGTGCAGCTGCATGGAAGATGCCCTAGAGTGCAGAGACTCGAGGCAGGCAGACCCACCAGCAGCCACTGCTGCAGTCCAGACTCCAAGTGACCAGGGTCTGTACTAGGGGGAAGGGGGCACACAAGAGGCAGTAACGCTGAAATTTAGAAAGTAGTTTGCATGTGTTACTTTGTGTGATCTCACAATCCCTATCCCCTCCCCAGTCAGATAGTTACAACAGGTGTCACCACTTCACAAATAAAAAAACTAAGGCTGAGAGAGGTCCAGTGACTAAGCCAAGATGGCCTGTCTACTGAGGCTCTGAGGCAGGAGATTCACTCAGGGAAAAAGCTGAGGGCTTTTGGAGTGTTTAACTCTGTCAGAGATAGAGCAGAAATCCTGAATTTGTTTGGTGGCTCACCTTGCTACCATCATCGATTTGGGCCAACAGCTATGAAGACAGCTATGTTGACAACATGCTCAACAGTTAAGCTGACCACTGACCACTGCCTTTTCTCAAGCATTTCCATGATAATGAGGTTACACCCCAACCCTCTGGACTCTCCCCTAAGAGCATGCTCTCTGGCGGCCCTCTGGAGCTCTTGCACACCTCTCACTGTCCCTTGGTGGCTTCATTACTGTTCTATGACAAAGACAGGCTGAGGGTCTCCTGCACCTTGAGGGGTCCCATTGTTGATTCTGCAAGGATCTCCTTATGCCGCCATAGTCATTTCACGTTTCTCTCCCCTTCTTTTGAACAGTTCTTTTACGCCATTTCCAGCAGCAAGTCCTCCAACGTTATTGTCCTGCTCTTAGCACAGATCATGGTAAGTGGGGGAAAGCCACCGACGTCATTGGCACTCTGGAGGCTCTGTCTGCTGTGTCACCCTTGTAACCAGCCTCCCTTCAAGGTGCTTCCTGGCCTGACTTCTGTTCTCTGATCTCCAGGGCATGTATTTTGTCTCGTCAGTGCTTCTTATCCGGATGAGCATGCCCCTTGAGTACCGCACCATAATCACGGAAGTCCTTGGAGAGCTGCAGTTCAACTTCTACCACCGCTGGTTTGACGTGATCTTCCTGGTCAGTGCTCTCTCCAGCATCCTCTTCCTCTACCTGGCGCACAAGCAAGCTCCTGAGAAACACATGACACCATGAGCAGAGAAGACTTGAGCCTGTCTCAGACTGCTGGAAGCCCAAGAGGCCATGTCAGAACAGCAGAGAGAAGGGAAACTCAGGGGCTGGGTTCTTTGGGTAACAAAAATGCTCTGGTGGCTTATACTGCCTCCAACATCTCTATACCTCCTCCCATAAGGAAACAGTGGTCATTTGTGTTATCAGGACTGGCGGGAGAAAGGACAAGCAGACCCAGCCTTCGGGCCATGGAACATTTTCTGTGTGCAATATGGTGCCCACACTGGAAAAATCAAAGGGAGTCGAAATCAAAGGAAATGACGCACTGGAAAGCCAAGGCAGAAGGGATTGCATTGTCGCTATTCTTGGGTGATTTTTTTTGTTTGTTTAAATTCCAATTTCATCAGAAATGAGAAAGGGAAACTGGAAGTCATTAAAATCAGTTTTTGTGGTACATTGGTTTCAATTTACTTCTTGTGTCCTACTTGGGAATATTTTGCCCAGGTAAGACCACACGCCATGGGAGAACAAACTGTGCTCTCTGGAGTTGGAGCCCCAAATTGACAAATGGAACACAAACCCCCTACATTTAATTATAAGCACAAAAGGTGACCACTGTTGGCTAGGAAGTTCATTTTTTTGACCTAACACAGTAGCTTTATGTTGATATATCAGTATGTCTTCTGTATTGATCACCTGGGGGTCAGCTGAAAAATTCCACCAGGGAAACAGCCTTCAAAGTCTTCCTTTCAGCCATAAGATCATTTGAGTATGGAGTATTCATTTAGAGGTTGGAGGAGAGAAAATGGGATGAGGTTATAAGAAGCCATGGGATGGGCAAAGGGCACTAAAGGAAGTGAGGGGACACATGGTTTAGGTCCAGCTCTCCCATGACTCCCAGATCCCATCCAGCTCAAAAAGCTGATGAGGCTGTAGCTTCCTATCCTAGCCATGCCCTAGCTTTCTAGTAAGAACTCCAAGGCTCAAGATGTTTAGCTGGCATCCAAAGCAGCTGCAAAGGAAAACACCACACACTCAGGTCACACAAACATTGATGTTTATTCTTCATCATACGTGCAGATACATAGCACACTATTTCTAAGAAAGGCTGATCTGGTCAGATTTTGCAAAGCTAATGAGCAACTGTCTCCTCTACTAATTGTGAATCACCTTTGGTGCTCGAGGCACAGACCTGTGTGAGAGGCTTAAGTACACCTCTCTGTCTCATACAATCACTTGAGAGAGAGAGAGAGAGAGAGAGTGTGTGTGTGTGTGTGTGTGTGTGTGTGTGTGTGTGTGTGTGGGAATGAAAATGCCTCATGGGTTCTCATTTTCTAAATTAACCACAAGTGAACTGGCTGTCTACAGCAGTCATCCCTACAGTGGGTGACAGGAAAAGACCAGGGACTTCTCTCTGGCGCAGGTTCACATGGAGTCCTTCCCTGTGGGATTACTTTCTTCACAACAGGTAACTGCTTTTTTTTTTAAGAGAAGATTATTCCTGTCAAATTCCAGGACATTCTAGTCAAAGCCAAGGATCGGTATCATCACAACGCAGTGTCTTCAGAGCCAGAAGAATCAGAATTTGTGCTGTTGGCCTGCACAGAAGAAAAGAACCAAAAATTACACACAAATGATTCAATTCAAAAACCCAGGGATCATTTTCAAAGAACATTCCAAGGAGTTAAGTCAATCCTTAAGAAGATTCAATGCAGAAAGAAGCAGGACACCTGAACTCTGATCTTGGTTTTGCATCTGACTTCCTGTTTGACTTAAGGCCTCTCTCTCCAAGGAGACAAAAGGCATGAGCATTAAATCTGGAATAACAGTGTAGTTGATGTCCACTAGGACCATTATGGCTAAATTATTGAAGAAAATCAATGTTTTCTTCCTAAGAAGCCCAGAGTGTAAGACTTACAATGAGTAGCTTCCTATTATGAACTTGAAATTTTTGCTAAAGCATCAATCTGGAACCTATGTGATCTTCTGGAAGGAATGCTGGATGAGTATTCAGGAGACCTTCAGGCCCTGCTCTGCCACAGACCCACAGGGTGACTTGGGGCAAGGCTGTCTACCTCTCTGGTTTCTGGGTTCCACATCTAAATATTAGAGTTGGACTAGGTAATTTTCCAGGCCTAAAATTCTGTGATTCAATAATTTTCCTGTGAAGACTGAAGAATAAAAAAGTCATGTAGAGGAAGAAGCAGTGAACTCAATGAGTCCCTGCTTTGTGTATGACTTTGGACAATCAGCTCCTCTCTGGGCCTTTCTCCCCCTTTGCAAAATGAGGCAATTGAGCTAAGGGATCTGATAGTCCTTCCTATTCTGTAACAAGATTCGTTTTCCTGAAGGGTTATATTCTTCAGTGACTATAGGTTGGGGTACACCTAATTAACTGAAAATCCATATAAAATGAGCCTGAAATCCCAGTGGATTTTAAAAAGTCACGATCACTTACTCTTTCTTTTGGCATGGGTGGTTCGGCTGGTTCGACTGGTGACCCCTCAGTAGAATCAGGGAAATCCTTCAATGGGTCCGCCATGGAGGAAATAATAGGTATTTTTTTAGCCTGAAAGTAATCGTAGGCCTTCTTTCCACAGACCAGTAGAATGACACTCTTTCCACTGTTCTGGATTTTGTCCACTACACCCTCATAGGATTCATCCATCACATTCACCCCATTCACTTCAATGATGTAGTCATTGTCTTCTAGACCAACCAGGTCAGCAGGGCTGCCCTTCTGTACCTGTGAACAGAGGCCCCAAGTGACTTCAATATCTGTAGTGCAAAAAGTTGTGTGACACTTGCCTCCTTAGGCAGTGAAGGTGGGAAGCTGGCAGTCTATTTTTAGCCCCGCTGTTAATTTACTTGCACATATTTTTCTCAGCTTTCAGACTTCCACCCATAAAAGCTGTGCTTCACACTAATAGTAAAAGAAACAGTGGCATGCTATATTGTATGTGACCTCTAGTGTGGCACCATGGGATTCCTACACTGGTCTGTTCAGAGATAAAGAGATAGATCTCTACCTATAACTTTGGATTCTCACATTGTTATTCTTGCATAGCAGGACAGGGAGACAACCCCTCCAAGATACAGTTGAAAATGTGGAGCCGAAAGTAGGAGAACAAGTGTGTCAGACCAATCCTGGTTCATACTATGCCTCCACAGGGTCAGAAAGGGCCATACTAACCACCTAGAAGACATGGACTGGATTTTGAAAGTGTTTATTTGGAGAGAATTGGGCAGGAAGTCATCTAAAAAAAGAGGATTAGATCTCCATTTTCCCAGGAAAACTCATGTGCTTGGGACCCCGTTGACAGCTATTCAGTAGACCATGGTGATGATCAGAAGCTAAATTATGGTCTCTCTGCTACTTAGTACTCTAGTGTATTTGAGCTAGGCAGTCTTACCTCTTTGATGAAGGAACCAGGCTGATCCCGAATAGCATTTAAGTGGAAGCCATACCCCTGCTGGCCCTTGACCAGTCGGCAGAGCTTGGGCTTGTGAGTCTCCATTTCCTCTGGGGGAGGCAGGCTGGCAGCTGGGGGAGGAGGAGTGGCAGCTGGGGGAGGAGGAGTGGCAGCTGGGGGAGGAGGGCCGGCAGCTGGGGGAGGAGGGCCGGCAGCTGGGGGAGGAGGGCCGGCAGCTGGGGGAGGAGGGCCAGCATCTGGGGGAGGAGGGCCAGCAGCTGGGGGAGGAGGGCTGTCAGCCATGGGAGAAGGAGCGGCAGGAACCTCTGTGACAGCACCATTAGGCAGCACTTGATTTTGAAGGTAGTAGAGAAATGGAGAAAACTGAGCCTTTGAAAAGAGAAATGCATGTTTGCTTTAATGGAAAGACATCAGGCTTTGTGACAGAAATGTGCGCTGGTTCTATCTCTAAGATAGTGTGCTCATTGCACTCATTCAGGGCCCCCAAACCTAGGACTGTGTGCTGCAAATTTCACTGCTTCACAACCAGAAAGGCTTTGATGGGACCTAGGTGGTAAAGTGTGTGTGTGTGTGTGTGTGTGTGTGTGTGTGTGTGTGTGTGTGTGTGGCATATTTTACACATGTGTATAGAAATGGAAAAAGAAAATCCAATTAGAGGAATGGACAGAACACTGTCCTGGTGGCTCAGGTTTCTTCTGTTTTATTTTTTGTGTCCCCTAGTCTGCAGTACTCCTTTTTCCCAGATGTTGGCAAACAAGTCACTGAGAAAACCTCTATGTCTCAATTTGCATCAACTCCCAAATGGGCAGAATATGAGTCTAAATTCTTAGAGGACTTCTGAGGATTAGGGAGATAATGTCTACCAAGGTCCTTGTTTCTGAAAAAAGGCAAGCACTATGCATGAGACATCACGACTATATCATTGAGATGTCTTGGAAGGCTCAGATCAGCTAGAAAAGAAACCATCCAATCCACACCAAGTTTTAAGAATAGTCAGTATAGGCTCAGATTTTAAAAGTTAAATCTATTCCTTTGCTGCTTACCTTTGGAAAGCCCTGAGATCTATTCTAGCTACTACCTTAATAAACTATGCAACACACACACACACCCACACCCACCACCCTTAGTAATCCCCTATCACCTCCAGGCTCAAATGATAAAATCCTTTCTTATTCACAGTCCTTCATAACGTCTCCCCACCCCTAACTTTCCAGTCCTCTTACACCTCCTCCTCCCCCTACATTCTTGGAGATCCCATGGCACTGTCTCATTGCTGTTCTTTGAACAAAACACTCCCATCACTGGGCATTCATTGGCCATCCCCCATGTCTTGGGATATTCTCCCTCCTCGTCACCACCTCCTGGCTTCCCTGGCTTCCTGCAAGTCTCATAAAATCCCACCTTATACAGGAAGCCTTTCTCAATCCCTCTTAATTCTAGTGCCTTGCCTCTTGATTATTTTCACTTTATCCTCCATAGAGCTTGTTTGTATATAGCTGTTGGTATCTTGTCTCTCTATTAGACTGTAAGTCCTTTGAGGGCAGGTTTTACCTTTGCCTCTGTATCCCCAGCGTTTAGCACAATGCCTGGCATATAGTAGGCCCTTAACAAATGTTTATTGACTGACCAAGTAGGAGAACCAGTAACAGTCTCTTTCCTTCCAAACCCATCCTCCCCCTGCTCCTACAAACCTCCCCCCAAAATGTAGTCACCATAATGATACTTCATCGTGTTACACCAAGTGAGACTTTGTGCTCAAAAACCATCTCATCTTAACCACAAGACCACATCGTCTTCCTCTCTGAATGAGAAATGCAGTAGTTTAGAACTTCCTAGCTGCCCAACTAATCAAGTGATTAAATTCAGACCTTTTCAGGGGTACATTTGTATAAATGCTCCTTATCAGTCATTTTCCATATCTTAAAAGAAAGTAGGGGGCAACAAAATCTTTAAATGACTCATGGCAAGAAAAGTCAATTCTAGTCATTCTATATCTCAGACCTCAATACAAGTTCATAAAATTACTTGGCAGTAATATTATGTCTCTATCCGAAGGCGTCAAAGGTCAATCCTGCTAAACCTCTAAAAAGGACAGTTTTCACTTATTGCCTCTAAACCTTCATCACCTACTCACCCCAAAAATTTCTGCAATCCTGTTTATCCTCATTCAGTCTCAGAATGATCAGTCAATAAGTATTTTTGCTTTGTTTTGTTTTGTTTTGGTGAGGAGACCCAGAACGGAGGTCTCTTATCTTCCCCTATACACAAACTGCCCTTTGATTTTTGAGTCTTAACCTTTAGCATGGACCTTTTATTTTAGGGAATGAATCTGTGATCTCATTGGTACAGGGAACCCCAAGTAAAGAAACTCCCTCTAAATGTTCTTCAACTGTTGATAAGTATTTATAAAGCACCTAATATATGCCAGGAATGGTGTTAAGGCCTAGAGACATACAAAGAAAGGCTTAAAAGACAGTCCCCACTCTCAAGGAACTCATTCACAGTCTGATGGGAGAGACAAGAAGATATGGAAAGGATAGAAAGAATCAACAGAGGGAATGGACTAAGCATTAAGGGAAATCAGAAAAGGCTTTTAGAAGGTGAGACTGCAAATCCTATAGCATATCCCTAGAGGTATCCCTTTAAAGTTGTTCTCAACCCATTTATCAACATTATTTGCATCTGATTGCTCAATCAGTTATGAATAATGAACCATCATCTTCCTCTTATTTCTCCATCTTGACCATGGTACTATCTTAAGAGACTGTCCAATGCCTTGATGAAACCCTAATACACCATCTACTGCATTTCCCTACTTTCCTAGCAGCCCTGTTAGGAAAAATAAAAGGTTAGTTTGGAATGACTGATTCTCAGGGAATACACAAACTCCTAGTACAGTCCTTCCTCTTCTTGTTTACCAACTCTTTGTTTAACAGTGTCTTCTAAAATCTCATAGAGAATCGACATCAAGCTTACCAGTCCATTTCTGACAGAATGGGCATAGAATCTTAGATCTAGAGCTGGGACTCAATGGCCATCTGGTCAACCCTCTCATTTTATAGATGAAAAAACTGATTAGAGAGATTAAGACCTGCTCAAGATACTATTTCCTTTTTTTTTAATCAGTACATTTGCTCATCTTCCAGCTCCTCTACTCCCCCCATACTTCCTCAAAGATTTACAATACTGGTTCTTTGATCATATCTGTAAGGCTGGTTTTTCCCCAGTACTCTCAATTGTAATTCACTGGGCCCTAAAACATAGACTTATTTAAACCATTTACATGTCGACTATCTCTTCATCTATTTTGAACTCAAATTCCCTCTCAATAATCTTTCCTTTTCAGTTTGAAGATTTCTTGTTGATGGAGAAAACTCATTCAAAATAAGTTGCACTGTTCTACTTCCATCAGTTAACATTAAATCATGGCCCAATAAAGACAACCAACCAGTATCAGCCAAGAAAAGGAAGAGAAGGTAAGAAATAGGTGGGAGTCTGGCATTCTTCAGCAAAATCTCACAGCTCACAGTTAATTAGTACTGCAGCTACTATTTACCACTGGGGGCTGGCAGTTGTCTGATAATTATTAATTACAGCCAACAGAGCCAGGTAGCAGCAGATAATTTAAGAACCTCTCTCTAACAAAGCCCTGATTGCTGCAAACTTAAGAAGGGGCCAGACAGTTTCCAAAGAAAAGTAATAGCAAGGAGTTGTTAGAGGAAGCCATGAGTAAGATGACCAGAATTTCAGTGGGCACAGAGAGCAATGAAATTGGTCCTGTGATTTACAAGCTTAGCACAGACTGATCTCTGCCAGAAGACTGAAGAAACACCAATCTCTAGTTTACTGGGGAGGAGGAAATGTTTGTAACTGCTCAATCCAATGGCCTTTTCTTAGTTCTTATTTGACTTCTCTTCATTTTTCAATACTGTCGATACACCCTCCTCCTAGATATTCTCTGTTCTCCAGGTTTCCATGACGTATAATTCTTTTAGTCTTCCTTCTGATATGACTTTGGCATTTCCCAAGGTTCTGTCCTGGACCCACTTCTCACTCTTCTTTGGTGATCTCACAGCTACAGTGGGTTCCCATGTCATGTCCATGCCAATGACTCATGGATACACATGTATATGTATATGTCTATACGTTTACATTTGTAGACTCAAATGAATTGATGATCTCATCAGTTTAGGAGTTCCCACCAATGATGCGGACTGCACACCATCCTGGGAATTTCTTTTTCATATTCTTCCAGAAGTTTTTCACAGGACGTCCATTCCACGTGCTGGTGCAGCCTTCTTTGGTTTCTCCCAACATCATGAAGGTACCAGTGGAAAACTCTGGTTATCTCCTGGTGGCACTCTCCCTTTGGCCCCACGGCCAGCCCATTTTCTCTTCCGGTCAGGCAATTCCTTGTTTTTATCATTTACTCTTTTTCTCCTTTGGAGCTCCTATTTGGTTATTTGTTACAGCCTACGCATCTCCACCATGTACCTTGCCCTTTATGTGATACTATCTTTTCCAAATCAGTGCTATTGCCCACCTCACTGCAATGTAGCACTATTAGTACTGGAAAGAAAACCTTTGCTTTCATAGGAAGTATGGGGCCAGTTAAATGAGTTCTGCACTTTCCCTTCACATGATCCCATCCATTCTCCTCATCTCCAACCATGGGCTCATTTCATGGTCCATCTCTATTGTCTGTCTCAAATACACATATCAGTGAATGAGCTCTTTTGAGAGTCAATAAAATGCATGCCAACATCTGGGCAATAGACATTCTTCATCTACTGTATCTTTCCTGTGTGCATGAACAGGCCAGACTCCTTTGAGTGATTACAGATCTCTTCCAGGAGGTTCTACAGTGTCTCGTGAGCCATAAACAGAAGCATCTATAGCTGTCCACTCCGACTGTCTGCTCAGTCCCTCCTTCCCCTGTGTTCTGTCATAGTGGTGAATCCCTTTGGTGAGCACATACCAGACAGTCCTCTTCCAAGCAGTCCTGAGTGATCTCATTGCATGAAGAGGAATGAGTCCCTAAGGCAGCACTTTGTTCTGCTGAATGAAATGCTCTTTTTGGCTTATAATGGGATCTTATATTCTCCATCTCTTTTAGTTAATTGTGAGATGGAAACAAAATCCTTATAACAGTTACACATCACCAAGCAAAAAAATTATTTCATCCTCCATGTCCAAGAAATATGCTTCACTCTGTACCTTCAATCCATTATCTCTCTGACAGAAGATATGTTGGCCCTCTGGAGTCATGGTTGGTCATTACAGGATAGGCATTTTCTCAGAAAATACATATTTCTGTAACTCTTTATTACTAGAGAAGAGTGCATTATAGTAATAATGGCCAGTATTTTATAGCACTTTACATATATTATCTCACTTTATCTTCACAATAATCTTGTGAGGGAGATGCTGTTATCTCCACTTTACAGATGAGGAAACTGAAGCTGGAAGAGTTTAAGTGACTTGCCCAAAGTCACAGAGCTAGCAAGTGTCTGGGGAAAGACTTGAACTAAAGAAGGTCTTTCTGATTCCAGGTCCAACACACTATGCACTGTACAACCTAGCTGCCTAACAGCAATGATTATATCTGTGTCTTGGGCTGTGTCCTTAAAAGTCAAATCTAATTATGTGACATTCTTCCTGTAGCATCCTTTCTCTTATAAAGTTCCTACCTTCAGTTGGCTGCAGTTATGAAAACACCACCCACATCCCTAAATCCTTTTGTTTCTGATCAGTTCTTCAGAATCCCAAGACAATTTCTAGGTCCCTTCCCAACATATTCATTCTCACGTGTTTGTTTTGTTTGTTTGTTAAAAAGGAAACAAACAAAACATTCTCACATAAGCTAGTGTTAGCAGGTAGTAATTTTCAGGGTGGGCAAGTCTCCTAAGGCCTCCCTCACCATCCTCAGTACCCCAGGACTGGCCCTCTGGGGAACCTACAGATGCTTCCGTGCCCCTTAGCATGGAGGTGGCCCCAAAAGGAGCTGTAGGAAAAGGCTGCTCCCCCACCCACTACTTCTTTGTGCAGCTGGGGAGACCGTGAGTGTAGAAGACTCCATACAATGTCTGGTTTTTTTTGGTTTTTTTTGCCATGTTGATTAGTTTTGCTGAGCAATTTTTTTCATTTTTTATTCTTTTTTTAAACAAAAGACTGCTTTCTAAGAAGGAGGAGGGATACAGTGGGAAACGTAGGTGAAGTAAAGACAAAAGATATCAATAAAAACTTACTTTAGAAATAAATAAAATGACTTAAAAGAGCCTCAGGTCACCTCCATTCAACAATGAGGCACCAGCAGAAATTTACAGCTACCTAGAGTCTGCTGGGGCCTGGAGTCAGGAAGAGTTCTCTTCCTGAATCCAAATCCAGCCTCATTCTGGGGCCCCTGCAAATTGCCTGCTTAACATGAAGATCAAAGCTTTGTATTAATCAAGAGGGCTTGTCTGTCAGGCAGTCACCAAGCCTTTCTTAAGCACTACTACGTGCAGTCCTAAGCCCCGGGGAGACAAAGAAAGACAAAAACCAATCCCAGCTCTCAAAGCACGTGTAGGAGCCAACATGTAAACAATGCACAAATTAAAGAAGAGCTGATCAGCAGGGGGCCAGCGCAGTCATCTAGGAGAATTGAGAAAGGTTTCTTGTGGAAGATGGGGTTTTAGCTGGGACTGAAATGGAGATGAGGGAGAGCACTCCAGCCACGGAGGACACACTGTGAAAGTGCCTGGGATGGGACGCGAACCATGGCTTTCAGGAACGGCACTATGTCCCCGTGAAGTAAATATCATCATCAGGCTGCGCTCTTCCGCAACTTACCAGTCTGTACATAGCATCGGTCTCCTTGTCCACCACCAGGAGTGAGGTCCGATCTCCACCTTTTTTAATCTTCTCCACAATGCTGTCGTGATCCAGCATTTCCACCGACTCTCCATTGACAGCCACAAGCAAGTCATTATTCTTCAGACCAGCCGCTTCTGCCGGGCTTCCAGAATCTATGTCTTTGATGATCTGACCTACTCCCCATAAACCAAATGGTCAGAAAGGTTGTTTTCTTTCTGGGGAAATGCCTTAACTATGGAGATGATGAGAATAAGGATAAAGATGGATGGATACAGAGGAGTAAAGGGCTCTCTGTATTATTTCTTAAACTGCCACAGTTTAAGATCTTAAATGATAAAATCTCTTCCCCCCCTTCTATCTACTCACTCCAAATTAGGTAAGCATAGAAGTGTAATGCCCTTGGGAAATGCCCATCCTTCCTGTCACCCCCAGGGGACTTTGCAGAATGGGAAAGCACATGCATCTGTAGGTGCGTGAAAGTACCTTCATCCCTGCTCAGAATTCTCACAAGGCAGTAGGCTTGACCTTTAACAAGGAAAGATACTTTGGAAGTGAAAGAAAGTGTTGGGGTGGAAAATTTCAATTACACCCTACTTGAAGAAAATAGTTTGTATGCTTTAAATCTCAAAACAACTGGGGAAGGCAATTATCACCACTCTCATTTTACAAGCGGTTAAGCTGAGACATGGAAAAGCTTGATGATGAACCCAAGGTCACAGAGTGAAGAAAGGTTATGCTCTCTTCCCCACCACCCAATTCCTTATTCCCAAAGTTCCAACCCAAAGCCACCCACTCTTTCCATTGTGCCCTCCAGAATGACAGTTCCATAGGCAACAAACTTCCCCTTTATCTTAAATCTTCCCCCTCTCTTTCCATCTTCTAACTATCACTGAAACCTTGCTCCCCCAGATGACATGGCCTTCTTGGCCACCCTTTCCAGTACTGGTAGCACTTTCACACATTCCCCTTGGCTCACTGGTCAGGGCAGGAGAGTTGGAATACTCTTTGCTCACCAATGCCATTCCCAGGTTCCCCCCCTACCTCTATCACTCAATAACGTCTCTGCCATAGAAGTTTATGCAGTTCATATCTACTACCCAATCAAAATCCTGGTAGCTCTTGTCTACAAACTTCCAGGTCACTCTCCTTCCTTCCTCATCTGGATCAATCAGTACCTAGCTCACCATTTTTCTCTCCTTCCTAAACTCCTGCCATTATATTAGGGGGCTTCAGAATACTTACTGACTTTCCCTCAAACTCCCTTATCACTCAATTCTCTAGCCTACTCACCATGACCTATTCTGCCACCCCCAACTCAGCCACACACAAAGAAGGTCAAGAATTAGAGGTAGGATTGGAGTGTTCATCTTCCTGATTCCAAACCCAGCAGTCTAGCCACTATATACTATGCTGTCTGTCTCACAAACACATTGAAGATGCTTAATAAATGCTTAAATTGATATTAATGGCCTCATACTAGAGGGACTTTAATCTACACATTGACTCCTCCTGAAACACCTTAACCACTTAGTTCCTCAACCTCCTCACTTCCCACAATCCTCTCTTCTATCCCACCTCCACCACACATGAAGATGGCCATATCTTTGCTCTTGCCCTCACAAACAAATGTACAAAATGACTTAAATGTCAAGAAATTCTGAAATCCTCTTATCTGACCATACGCTATTGACTTTCCACTTATCCCTCTGCCTTCCCTTACCAAACTCTACCCTTCACCCATTCCATCACCTCTAATCCTTTAACCCCTCAGTTCTCTCCCAGGCCATCATCTCCCCTCCACTCGCCACTCTCCCCTTTTTTCCCTATCTTGACCCTTGGTGAAAACTGAACTCTATACTGACCTGTTTTCTTAAGTCCCTACTCCCCCCTTATCATTTTTCCAGTTGCTCCCTCCCAAGCCTCAGACTCAGATCATTCCCACCATCCGCTATCCTAAAGTGATCCCTGGTATTGGACCCTACCCTGATCTAAGGATTGATTCAGGTTGTCCCCACAGAGTGTCAGGGGAGCCTAACAGAACCCCAGGGTCAGAGTTTGATGGAGAAGAATCAGACAGTTGAGCCTAAGAAATTTGGAAGCTTCTTACCTTTCTGCCCTGGGCCTACTCTCAAGTAAAACCCATAGCCCCCCTTTTCCTTGGTCATGTCAACAATCCGGGGCTTGTGAGGAAGCAACATCAGACTGGCCGTCTCTCTTTTGACTTTTATCTTATGATCACTGTGGTACTTGTCCATGTCTTTGTCTATCAGCAAAAACACAATTTGGCTTCCAGCCTTCTTCACCTGTAGAGTACATGGAACAGAGTTATGTCCCCATGGACACATTGTCTAAATGCATAGACCCAGCTTACAAGACAAAACCGTAGCCCCAGGGATCTGATGCTAGAGAATAAGCACATCCCTGATGACAGCCCTTCTGGTTCTGGTGGTATAATGGACACAACCTGAAGTAAGGAAGACCTGAATTCAAATCCTAACTGGCTGTGTGTCCCCAGGCAATTTACTTAACCTCCGTCAGTCTCAGCTTCCTCATCTGTAAAATGGGAATGATAACAGGGTTGTTGTGAGGATCAAATGCGATATTTGTCAAGTGCCTGGCACACAGAGGAACTTAATAAGTGCATTTCTCCATCCTTTCCTCACCTTTTTTGAGGCCAGTCAACGAATACTTATTAAGTATCTACTACAAAAGTACCTTGCTGAGCCCAAGAGAAACCAAGAGAGGCAGAAGGCAGTCCCTGACCTCCAGGAGCTCACAGTCAATGGAGGAGATGACGCAGAGACGTCTGTGTCGCCAGAGAAACCAGAGGGAAGCAGCGGTGGGAGGGCCCCTGCACTGGGGAGACGTCAGCCTTTGTCCTCCTAGCTCCTTCTGCCTCTTAGCCCTGTACCTTCTTTCTACCTTCCTCTGTAATTTTCTTTCTTTTTTTCCTCTTTTCCAGAATGTTATATTTTCCTTGCAGAGATAAGAAATCCTTCTGAGAAGGGGATTAGAAATATACAGAGGCCAATATGAAAAAGGAACTATCAGGTAATTAGAATGCATATTGGAACAAGGAAAAGGTAACCACAGGGGCCACCTTGTAAAATCCTGGACTCCTTCAGGTCTCAGCTAAAAGCCCCCATTCTACAGGAAGCCTCTACCAGGCCCCCTTACCTTCAGTTTACCATCTTGCAGCTGGGTGGAGCCATGGCGCATAGAGCCCCAGGCATGACGTCAGGAAGACTTGTCTTCTTGAGTTCAAATCTGACTTCAGACACTTACTAGCTGCGTGACTCTGGCCAGGTCACTTAATATTTGCCTCAGTTTCCTCATCTGTAAAATGGACTGGAAAAGGACATGGCAAACCACTCCAGTATCTTTGCCAAGAAAACCCCAAATGGGGTCACAAAGGGTCAAACACAACTGAAAAATGACTCAACGACCAACAACATCTCATTTCTACACAGCTGTTTACACGTTGTCTCTCCCGTTCAATTTTGAGTTCCTTGAGGGCAGGGACTGTTTTTGCCTTTCCTTGCCTCTCCAGGGCTTAGCACATTAGCCGCCATTTAGTAGGCACTTAATAAAAGCTTACTGATTCAACTTGACTAGATTCTCCTTGGATTATATGAATGTCTTTTAGATTTTCAGAGATTAATTTGACTTACTATTTTAATACTCCATATCTGAAATATGCTTTTCCATAATCCATTTTGCCATGTTGAATTCTCAAATCTGAAATAACTGGGAAATCTAAGGAGCAGTTTAATTTTACATTCCTCAGGCACCCAGCTAAATAATACTATCTAGTTATCTCCTACTACATACTTTATAGAATATGTCTTTCAGGGGGAAAAAAATTATTTAAAGGTGTCATGTAACTCCTGTGCCTTCACTGAATTTCATTATAAACTTAGATATGTGTCCTCATAGAACAGGAGTAGAAAGACTGGACCTGTGATTTCATTAATACAGGGAACTCCCAGGTGAGGATATTCCTTCTACCAATGCAAGTCAACACCCTCTCTGAAATTCATAGTGGTAGGGTGTGGTCTGGAGCACTGAGAGGTTAAGTGATTTGCCCAGGGTCACATAACCAGTCTATGTCAGAAGTGGGACCTGAATTCAAGTTTCTGTGGCTTCAAGACCTGCTCTCTAACTACTGTACTCTACTGTCTCTTACAGGAACAAAAGCAAAAATGAAAAATCTCCTAACAGATTTAGTTCAAATTTTTGTTTTGGAATGCTATTTTCCATAAATATGCTCTCATACGGCCAACCAGTGACTAGATGAATGAATGAAAAGGCATATATTAAGCCCTTACTATGCGCTGTAATAATCACTGGCCAGACAAATACAAAAAGAAAGATCACTTCTGCGCTCAAGGAACTTCTATCCCAACGGAAGACAGTGGAGTATAATGGAGTAATGGCAAAGGACAAAAATGGTTTGGACTGGGAGGTTACAGGAACGATGAGCAGAAACACAGGGTCATCCACTGACATGTCCTTTCTAGGAGAGGTAATGTTGATTTTGGTCCCAGAACTGGAGACAGAAAATGGAAATGAAAAAGGAGTCTAGGCAGTGGCAAGGCATGAATGTGCCTGGAAAGCAGAAGCATGGTGGATGTGGGTTGGTCTAGTTCTAGGGACATCTCATCAATCAAAACTCAGGGCCTCAGGGCAATGGTCCCTAGACCCAAAATGATATGGAACTGACCAAAGACCTTATTCCAGGTCCTACATCAACTCTTCTTCTATGTTACTAATCAGTTTGTCCCTTGAGGGTACTTCCGTCTGTCATTCTGGTTCACATCCGTCCTCTCCTTTCAAATCTTGTCACCAGTTTAAAGAGAAGATAAAAGCAGCAAATGCTGCCTCAGCAAAACTGGGCTATACCTTTTCAACCACCTCCTCATGACTGGCACTTTCCACATTCTCCCCATTCACTTCAATCAGACGGTCTTCGGATTGTACACCAGCCTTTGAAGCCACACCCTGGGGAACCAAGTCAGTCATGTACACTCCCTTTTTACCTAGAATAGAGGTAGTGGAAGGAAAGAAAGACAATTCACTCCAGGCAGCAGAAGAGCACAACTCTGGTTCATCAACCCCTTGAAGTTCCTAAAGTCTGAAAATTAAGAGACTTCACCTAATAAAGCTAACTTACAATTTCATATCTTTGTGGTTAATCCACTCTTTCTTAGCAAACAAAAACAAAACCCTGGCTTCTCATCAAGAGGTAAACGAACAGCAAAGTGCTTGAAGCCCTGCACAGAAGATGTTGATTGATTTGCTCATAATTCTGGATTCTCTCTAAAATACAAGTGGATTGTTATTAAAAATCTTATGCCTAGCAAACATTTTAGCCAGAATGCACTGAACAAAGATACTTAATCACTGTATTACACATTTCCTGGTTTTCCTCTTCCTTGTACGACCACCCCTCATTAGTTTCCTTTGCTGAATGCTCATTCATATCATGCCCACTAACAATGGGTATCTCCCAAGGCTTTGTCATGGGCTCTCTCCTATTATCCCACTATATTATATCAGTTGGTGATCTCATCAGCCCTCAAGGTTCCAATTATTCTCTCTGTACAGATGATTCCAAAATCTACGTATCAGTCCCAGTCTGTCTCCCAAACTCTAGTCCAGCATCACTACTTGCCTTTTGGACACGTTGAACAAGATGTCCTGTAGGCATCTCAAACCACTTTGTCCAAAATAGAACTTACTATCTTTCCCCCAAACTCCCCTCTTTCTAACTTCTGTATTAGTGTTATAGACACCAACCCCTCCCAGTCATGTGATCTCAAAATCCTAGGTGTTGTCCTTGACTGTTCACTCTCAATCACTTACTTCACATATTCGATATCCTACTAGAGCTTATCATTCCTACTTTGACAACATCTCGCCTATATATCCCCTAATGTCTTCTCACATTGATGAGTTCTTGGATCTATCAAGACTTAAGTCACAAGTGGAACACAGAGACTGTGTGGACGAATTAACCAACAATATAAACTACTCAAAAATACAGTCATCATTGATGGTAGGTTGTCTTCCTGGAGCGTGTTATGATGGAAGTAGTAAAAAGCATGTTTCTATAAGGCTGGCAAAAAGCCCACTGAGCAGAAGGATGCCAGCCAGCCCCGTATTCTGTTATCTAAGGAGCACACTGCTTACTAATTAGCCAAAAAATTGAAAACTGAATCAACAAGTGTCCTCTGAGAAACTACACAGGCGAACTCAGTGGCCAGACATAAGGCCAATCTTTATGAACAAAGATGTCTGTGGGCCATTAGAATGAAACAAAATCTAGACCCACGAAGCAAAGCATCGTGTTCAGGTGGAGATTCCAGGGAAGGGATGGTCTTTTCAGGCAAACATGCATAAGTGACACTATTGTCAACAATGGGAAAGAGACGTATCTTTCAGCTAATATCTGTCAACTGATAAATTTGTGGACTGTGCCCTCAATTGCTCTGTTATCTACCTGTGCTCATTGAAGTGATGATGATTGCTGCCCACTAGAGTCATTTTAACACATCCCAATGGTGTGGAATCTGAAAGAAGTCATAAGAGTGGGTTTGTACTTACTCTTTTGCTTACTAAAGCTAATTGTTAGGTTTTGCATGAATACGCCAAGGTTCACTAAAAGGTCTTGTTAATTAACGGGACATTCAATTTAAAACAGATAAAATACAATCTACTGACTTGGATATGATTGGACATTAGCTATGAAGCCCATCCACAAATGTGTTTGTGAAATAATTGGCTAAGGAGGAATTCAGAGTCTATGGCCATAAATAGGATTATTGTGTTCCAACCTCTTTCATTCATTGACATGAGCTAACCAGCCCAGACACTGAAGACTGGCCAAAAGATAGTATACCCAATCTTATTTTGATAAAAAGTAAAGTACTTTAATCTAGTATGAGAGAGTACACTGGAAAAGTAAGAGAAGAGAGGTATTGCTGGCCAAGAAATGACTGTCCTAATCCCCCACCCTCCTAGAATGGATACAGAGGAAAATCCAGCCTCTCCCAAAGTAATGGAACATAAACCCCTCAATTATATTCAAGTCATGAAAACTCCAAGAAGAAGGGTCCTAAGGCATTTGACAACCCCCTAGAAAAGCTGAGCTAAAAGGGACTGTTGAGAATCTAAGTATTTATTCTCCTTTTAAAGGAGACTTTAAGTCTTCAGGGAAGGAAACAGCTATCAGATAATTAAATCACCAAACTGATAAGAAGAAAAGCAGCCTTCTCCCAGAGGAATCTGGGAAGCATAACAGAGGCTCCCAAACCAGGCTCTAGCTCAGTGCACTCACCTTGGACAGTTTTCAGAGAGAAGCCATAGCTGCTTCCCTCCTTCACCAGGTAACAGAGTCGCGGCTGGCTCCCTGCACCTGCTACCCCATTCATCACTGGTGCTGTCTCCTTGTGGTTCTGACTCAGCTCCTTTAGGTTTATCCCTTTTTTAACTGCTTGTTCATAGGATGCTCCATCTAGAACCAGGAATATCACTGAGTTCCCACTTTTCTTGACCAGATCGACAACCTGAGATGAAGAAGGGATTCAGTAAGCAACCTTGAACAAACCAAGGTAAATGCCTAACCTTTGCTCTGAGTGACTTAGGTCCTGACTCTACATGCCTTGGCATTTTCCTTGTCCTTGTCTATGCCTTTGCTACCCCCAGGTGTTCTCTCATTCCACTCATCCTCCCTCCAGGTGGAACTACCCCTGAAGATCCAAGGTCAGACTAGGTTCAGCCTAAGAAAGGCTTTCTAGTCTTGAGAGGCTCCAGCAAATGTGATCTAATTCTAGCCCACAGGACTCCTATTAGAGGGGAACCATTCTTGGGTATCTGGTCTGTTCAGTGGTTGTTGTCTTAAAGCATACCTAAAATTTATTGGTGGAGGAAGGTAGTCTGTGATTCTAGAAATGAGCCTTGGGATTCTTGGCAAATGCAAGAATTCTTGGCTTGGGAGGCAGCTTCAGCATATAAGGCTTTGGAGACTTTCTCTAACTCCTTAGGAGGGAGAACAGAGAGAGAAAGCTGCCTTGGCTGCCTGACACAAGACAGAGCCATAACCCCTCACCAGGACAAGACCTGAGTGCAGAGAATATATTAAGCAAGGTTCTAGCTTATAAAGAAGCTTCTAGGTTAAGGAAAATGGAAGGAATAGGGATCCCTACAAGTCTCATTCACCTGGAAGTGTTCTTCTTTGTCCACATACACCCCGTTGACACAGAGGACCCGATCACCATCTTTGAGGCCTGCTTTCTCAGCCGGGCTGCCCTGTTCTATCACACGAACCAGGTGACCGTCAACGTCTTTCTCAATCCGGAGGAAAAAGCCATAGTTTTGCCCCTCTTGTTTGGAAAGTTTACATTCTCGAGGCGTGAAGGTAGAGTCCATGTCTGTTCACAAGGGAGAGAAGAAGGGAGAAAGAGAAAATAAGATGATTGTAGCAGCCAGATGGTGCCATAGTACATAGAGTGCTGGATCTGGAATCAGGAAGACTGCAGTTCAAATTTGACTTCATACACTAGCTATATGACTCTGGGCAAGTCACTTAACCTCTGTCTGCCTGAGTCTCCTCATCTGTAAAATGGGAATAATAACAGCACCTCCTTCCCAGCATTCTTGTGAGGATAAAATAAAATATTTACAAAGCATTTTGCAAACCTTAAAGGGCTACATCAGTCGTAGCCGTTGTTATCATCCACCACTCAACTTCCCCCGAGTTGATCTACGTGCCATTCTCTCATAGCCAACACAAGGACATGTAGAAGGTGTAGAACAGAATAAACAAATTATCTAAGCTGAATGAGAACCCTCTCTTCTATCCCTGGTTAGAACCCTCTCTGGGAACTTTGGCGTAGCCCTCAAACCTAATCCAATAGATATTAGTGGAGAGTTACTGGAGTTTGGGAGGGCACCTCCTGGCTGCCCATAACCCATGATAACCTTTCTCTTGCGTCAATGAAAGGTAAAGAATCTTTGATATAGGTACCTACAGGCCTGTCCACTGCACCAAGAGACAGCACCCAGCGAAATCCTTTGCCCATAGTAGGTGTTCAATACAGATTTGTTGATATGAGAGAGAAAGAGAGAGAGAGAGAGAGAGAGAGAGAGAGGACCATCTATGCTCATGAGCCAATGGAGAAGAAGCTTGGCTTGCTGATTCATTCTCTGGATCCTTCAGATATAAGAAAAAGGAAATACCATCAACTGAGTTGTTCTAATTCCATGATTTTGAATGGAGAAGCTATAAGGCTAGAGATTCCTTAGTAAATAGCTGTTCTATGCCCAGCATCCTACTGGACACCATGGTGGATACAATGAAGTAGAAAGATGGCTTCTTGGGGTAGCTAGGTAGCACAGTGAATAGAGCACTGGCCTTGGAGTCAGGAGGACTTGAGTTCAAATGTGACCTCAGACACTTGACACGCTTACTAGCTGTGTGATCTTGGGCAAGTCACTTAACCCCAATTGCCTTGCCTTCTCCCCTCAAAAAAAAAAGATGACTTCTACACTAGAGAACATGACCCCCTAGCTGTATAGAAAAGACAGACCTAATCCAAACAATGAAATTATATAAGGCAAGCTTTTGACCAGTACAGTCCTAGGATGTGTGATACTAAGTATTCTAAACTAGGCTCAAATTCCACCTTCCTCAGGAAGCTTTTCCTGGCAGCCCTGCCCTCTCCAGCTGAGAAGGCCTTCCCTCTGAGATTGTCCCCAATTCACCCTGTATACATCTTCTCTGTACATGGTCGTTTGTGCATCATCTCCCATTAGACTGTGAGCTCCTTGAGGGCAGGGATCCTGGTTTTGCCTTTCTTTGTATCCCCAGCTCTGAGCACAATGCCTGGCCCATAGTTAAGTGCTTAATGAATGTTTGTTGACTGAGTGACTGAATGGGGCAAGATTTAGTGTGATAGTTCACATTGATAATCAGGAACTTAGGGAGAACCCCAAATAATGCAAAGGCATGGAACAGTTGTCCTTATGATTGTGGAACCTCTTTTTTTGAAGAACCACAGCAAAATGGAAGCAATTCCCCAAATTAACTGAACCTTTGTCCATTATATTCAGGTGAAGTTCAAACCTTCTGCTGTCCTCACTTTTGGAAACTAGAACCCGAAGAGACACTAACTACCAGTAACTGTAGACTGGCACCTGGTAGGGATAAGAGGACAGACCTCCTGCTTCTGTTCTTTAGCCCCTTGTTGGTTTTATCAAGTCAGAATTCAAAGGCCAGAATATATCTATGGCAGGTGCCATGCAGATGTTTAAAGGAGGATTGCCTCAGAGTGGCAGAACAGAGTTTGAGGTTATGTTCCCAGTGAACAGAGCACCAGGCCTAGAGTCATGAAGACTCATCTTCGTGAGCTCAAATCCAGCCTCAGACACTTACTAGCTGTGTGACCTTGAGCAAGTCACTTAGCCCTGTTTGCCTCAGTTTTCTCATCTGTCAAATGAACTAGAGAAGAAAATGGCACATCACTCCAGTATCTTTGCCAAGAAAACCCCACATGGGGTCATGAAGAGTTGGACATGACTGAAACAACTCAATAGCAAATCTATAGGCTATCTCTGAATGACTCTGCCGGATGAATCTTGAACTTTCCAGTCCGCTGTCTCCCACTTATAAACCTGTCTCTTGCTGGAAGACTTGTGAAAACCAGTGGGACTGATGGGGTGCTTAGGTGCCTGTGCTTGAACTCCAGTTCCAAAATCACATTTCTCCCTAGCCTCAGGAATTATCTCTGCCCGTTTCTCCCCACCCCCTGCACTATGTCTAACAATCATTTATGACTAGGCCCCAGCCAAATGCTTACCTCCCTTTGGTACAATAACAAGCCACACCTGTGAGCATTTCATTAGATTATCTATAAGTAACTCCTTAGCTCATTATATACATACTGAATCTTCACTGGAGTAACTCCTTAGCTCGTTATATACATCCTGAATCCCTCCTTATGTATGCCTTAGGCTTGGGATGTACATATACTCCCAACATCCATCTTGTCAAACATGATACTGATGGGTGGCAGCTTGGTCAGCCCTGACTGCTAGCTGACTTAGAGACTAAAACCACACCTCCATGCAGCTCCCCTTCGGGCTATTTCCTGGTGAATTCTGGGCAATATGCCTGCACAGTAGATATTAAAAGTGCATATTCCTCCTTAACCACTCCCTAATCCTGCCCTGACTCACCTAGTTAAGCATATTTGGCACAGGTTTTACTATCGTTTATCCTATATAAACTTTAACCGTACCCCTCTAAGGTTGCAGGTTCCCTAAGAACTCTTGCCTGCTGTATAGTGAAACAATAAATCTTTGCCACCTTGACTTAAAGAATGCTTAAGTCCATGAATTCATTCCCTGCTTTGCAGGGACTCTGGGTTCCAGATCTTCACCTCTCTCCTCAGGGCTTACCTAGAAATCACTACGTATTTGGAATACATAGAATATAATTTACTTTCACATTTACATAAAGTCTTTCAAATGATCATAACCTAACAGGAAAACAGAACTTGAATTATTTACCACTAAAGGTCAATGTGGCCAAAAAAAAAAAAATTTGAGGCAGAAATGACCCCGGGGCAGCTGCAAGCTCACCCATCCAGAGCTGAAACCAGAGGTCCTCTGTCTAGTCCAAAGGATCTTAACTTGCAATCTGAGAACTGAATTTTTAAAAATGTCTTGATAACTGTATTTCAATATAATTGGGATCCTTTGTATTTTTATGTATTTTAGGTAGTTAAATACATTCTAACCAGGGGTCCAATACAGATTAAACTATAAAATGTCAAGTTCACACTTCTTTTTTGAAAAGTGAATGTTAAACATTTACTACCATACCCCTGCATGTACGTAACTAGTTACATAACAAGATAGATCCAGAATAAGTGAAAGATGATCTTAGAGAGAAGGCACTAAGGGGGTATGGGTGGCACAGAGGGCTCCTGCAGAAAATGGGAATATGAAATGACTTAAAGGGAGCCAGGGAGGAGGAAGGTGAGGAAGAACATTCTTGGGGACAGTGAGAGCAAAAACATAGAGTCAGGAGATGAAGTATCATGTTGAAGGAAGAGCAAGAAAGCCCCGTCCCAGGTAGCTAGGTGGCATGGTGGATAGAGCACTAGCCCTCCAGTCAGGAGGGCCTGAGTTCAAATGCAACCTCAGACAAACACTAGCTGTGTGATCCCTGGCAAATCACTTAACTAGCCCCCAGTGCCTTTAAAAAAAAAAAAAACCCAATCATTTGAGGAGACTGTTTCCCATCGACAGAGACACATAAGAGTCTGCACAAGATCTACTTGGCTCATTGACATTTCTCCTTCCTCTTATTCTTCTAATTTGTAGAAATCAGCCCATGATCATGGGGTCCCTTTTAGGCTCAAAACCCATATGACCTGTCTGTAGGAATTTCCAGTGGCTGATCAATTGCATATGACTGAAAATTTTTACCACCACTCCCTGCCTCACCACAGTAAATGGAATGGATAATGTGGAATAGCTATTATTTTATTATAATAAAATAGTCTGATTATTTTATTAAAGATGTGGAATTATATCACATTACCATCCTTAATAACTGGAATAATGAAAGCTGTTTTGTTAAAGGATCTAGTTTAATGAAAAAACAAAAATAGAATATGAAATTTTATGTAAATAGAAATTTCTAAAATCTATCTTTGCCTTGTAGGTAGGTTAAACATTCACCCCGTGACTTAATTTCCTTTATTTCCTCTTCTTTCTTCATGGATAAGTACAACATTAGCTCACACACTTGGAATGAAGAGAATTTGAATCAATAAGGTCTTGAAATATTCTCCTTGTTGGAGTCCATTGTGGGGCTACTTTTTAAAATGATAGCTCTACTAATTTATAACAAACTCTAAAATTCCAAGAAATGATCTTTCTGTCTTCATCAATATAAGGAACTTCTAATGAGGAAACTCTCTTTACTAATGCAGACCAGCAACCGCTCTGCAAGGTAGAGTCTTAGAGAGTTGGTCAAGTGTCTTGCCCTGAGTTAACATGTTCAACATGTCTCAGATCCAGAATTTGAACCCAGATCTTCGTGACTCTGAGGCAGCTCTCTAGCCACAATACCATGCTGCCTCTCACATTGGGACAGGAAGTAAAATAATTGCATTTGGTTAATTTTTTTTAATCAGCCATGAACCCCAAAAGGTCCAGAAAGAAAGGTTCCAAATACAGCCAAGATATTCATGGCAACATTTTATGGAAGCACCAAACTGGAAACAAAAGTAAGTGCCTCTCAGTTGGGAATGGCTAAACTAATTGTGGGACGTGAATGTCTATAGTGTTGCTGTGCTATAAGAAATGACACATATGAAGAATTTAGAGGACAGGAAGACAAATGAACTGATACCGAGTGATGGAAAGAGAGCCAGGAAACAGCTTATTCAATGACTACAGCAATGTGAATGGAAATAATCGTTAAAAAAACAACAACTGGATGTTGTATAATTTTAATGACCAAGCTTGGTCCCAGAGGACATTTGAGAGAATAAACCTTCTTTTTATTGCAGTGATGGTCCACCAGGGCTACAGAGCATCGCATTTGCTGTTCGGCATGGCCAGTGCAGAATGGCTTTTATTTCCTTGTTTTTAAATCTTTGTAATAAAAGGCAATCGAGCCAGATAGAGGTGGGAGGAAAGCATGTGGTGTTGAAATAAAAAGCACCAATAAATGTATAAATATATAGGAATCACTTTTTTACACAGCCACCATTCGGCTTTGGAGCCCTTTGGATTTTGAAGTTGAGAGGGCTCAAGGCCAGACCGAGTTTTATCTCGAATCCAGATATCACTAGCCCCTCTAGCACAGTGAGTAAGGCTTGGTGATTTCAATCTTGTTTTGCCACTTGGCAAGTGGGGGCTCAGGATTCTGAAACAGAGATTCCAGCTTGGGAGGAGTTTTTCTATTTCAGCGCTCCTCTTCCTCACTCACACCCCATCTACCACTTCCTGAGGAGCCCTAACGACCAGAAGTTACCAATGTAGAGGTTTGTAACAAGTAATTGTCACTAAATTTCCATGATCCCATGTGTTTCTTTATAGATTTTCTCTCCCCAGTTCAAATGACCCAGATAAAACATAAACAGTGAAAGAAAACAGAAATTATTCTGAGCAATGGAAAAAAAATCAATATTTGACAGAGAAGATCCTTGTTTGTGCAAGAGGCGAGATGGATATCTGGCTGATAGACTCCTGTAGAAAAGGATAGAAAATTATGGTTTCTGCCTTCCTTTTTGGAGAGTTGTTATAAGGATCTCTCAGTGAGCAACCTTCTAAAAATTTGACCAGGTAAGCTGCTCTGCAGAGCTGCCTGGGGCAGAGAAAGTGCCCCAAGGGCATGTGAGTGACTTAACTCTGCCAGGGTGGATCAGAGCCCTGAAATTCTTCCTGACCACCTGCCCTCTATCCACTAACTCCAAGCCATGGGGTCTCTCTAGGTAGGATTTATCATCAGTCATGATCTTTAGTAATGATAGCTTGGATTTACAAAGCAGCTTTCTTCTAAAGGACCCGGATTAAAGCCACTAGGACAGGCTCTAGTGGGAAGGAAAATTCCAGTTGCCTCAGGAGGCAGGGGAATTGTGTAAGGCTTCCTGGGGGAGGTTAGGTGGGAAGTGAATGTGACGTGGCTTTAGGCTTGGTTGATGTGGGATGCACTAAAGGAAGAATAGAAGCCACTGGGTGAGTTTTGTTT
Organism: Pseudochirops cupreus; assembly: GCA_028627135.1. Taxonomy (NCBI): domain Eukaryota; kingdom Metazoa; phylum Chordata; class Mammalia; order Diprotodontia; family Pseudocheiridae; genus Pseudochirops; species Pseudochirops cupreus. The sequence goes on from CM053584.1 coordinate 356,746,781, forward strand.
TCCTCCCCGGGGGAGGGGCTGAGGGCTGAGCCTTCTATTTTGAGCCCAAGATTAGACCACATTCTTTAGTTCCCTATCATCATCATCACCACCTGCAGCTCGGGGGTGCTAGTCTTTGCTCAAGTCATAGAATCTCTTAGTAGAAAGGGACCCCAGGGCCATCTGTGCCAACCCACACGCAGATAAGAATTAACTCCATAACATGTCCAACAACAAATGGTCGATCAGCCTTTCCTTAAATACTAGTGAGGGGGAAACCCACTACTTCTCAAGGTGCTCCATTCCCCTTTAGGGCATCAAGGGGCAACCAGCTGACACCGCGGATAGAGCACCAAGCCTGGACTCAGGAAGATCTGAGTTCCAATCCTGCCTCAGACACTTACAGCTGGGTGACCCTAGGCAAGTCACTTCGCCCTATTTGCCTCATTTTCCTCATCTGTGAAGCGAGCTGGAGAAGGGAACGGCAGACTCCTGCAGTAGCTTGACCAAGAAAACCCCAAATGCAGTAACAGAGTCAGACACCACCGAAAATGACTAAACAGTAACTTACTGTAAGGAAGGGGCTTTTTGGTGTTTGTTGTCATTGTTTGCAGCGTCTGCCCTTCTACAGGTTCTCCCCACTGCTCTTACCTCTATCCTCTGTGGCCAAGCTTAGAGATTAGGCTAACTTTTCCACGCAGCCCTTCAGCTACTACAGGACCACTCTCATTTGGGTGCCTCTAACTGTCTTTTTCTCCAGGTTAATCATCCCCAGCTGATCTCTAGATGGCATGATCTCAAAGCCCCGACCAGCACACAGTGAGGCGGAAAACGCCAAGGTTAGGGGGGCTGTAATAACAAATGATTTTGATGAGGTGCAGGCTCTGGGACCCCCCTTGGAGTCTGATTGAATCTTCCCGCTTGAGGAGGCATTTGCAGAGGCCGTAAGTATTTCACTATGGCTGGGCCCAAACCTCTGTTACTAGCCTGGCCCTCCACTGTCCATCTGCTTCCCACCCTTGAGCCCATCAAAATACCAATCCACTCTTGCACTGACCTCATTAACTCCTCCTGAAGACCCTCCCCAAACTCCTCCTTTAGACCACCTCTAGATTCCTCTGTATATAAAAATCTCATCTCCCTTCCATGTAGTGTGAGAGCGCCACAGAATGCCCTAGCACAGACTTATTCTGTGACAGACTTACTCTATCCTCCTTGCTCAATGCAAGCATCACAGATACCTAGGCTCCTTAAGAATCTTCCCAATATGGCGAACTTTCAATAAACTTTACTTTTCTTTGGCTGAGAAGACGTGAGTTGAATTCTTTTGGTAGGACCCGGCATGTCCGTATTTTGGGGTCTCAGGCACCGCTAACCCTCTAAATGGGTAAAACCTCTTCCCTTTGACTTCACCGTCAGCCAATGAGGCTGATAAAGATCTGTGGATAAATTCTTAGAGCTATTACAGATCTTAGTTATGTTCAACCTCCCATTTTACAGATGAAGAAACTAAGGCCAAAAGAAATTAGGCATTTTGTACAAGTTTACTAATTACTGAAATTGTCTCCTTCCTAAAGGGAGGCCCTTGGTCAGTGTCCTTGGCCACACCTAAGCTATTTTGAGAACCTGGCCCTCTGCCTGAGATCAGTGAATCTCACCACAGACTGCATTTCTATAAAAGAGAGTCTACAACCTCTGAACTTCAATCCTGAATTCTGAACCAAACAGAGATTAAGAGGACTTTGTCTAGAACCTGGGGAGAACCTTTGCTTTGGCTAGCTGCAGGAATCCAAGCCTAACCTTCTTTAGAATACAATCGATTCTCTTCCCCTCTGCCCTCTCTCACTACTATAGCTCTCATCCTCAGTACACAGCAGTGGTTACCTGGGCTCTATTCCAGGCCAAGGTTGTGCCCTAACCCCCAGTGACCTTGTAGGTAAATTGTTGTCACACACACACACACACACACACACACACACACACACACCCCTCTGAGCCCTTCCCCGTGGGAATGAATGATGAGGTCCAGGCTCTGGGAACCCCCTTGAACTCTGATTGAATCTTCCCATTTGATGAGGCTGGGAAGATTCAATCAGAGTTCAAGGGGGTTCCCAGAGCCTGGACCTCATCATGACAAACACAGTTTCTTTGAGCTAAGTTCTAGAACGCCCATTTTCAGTATACACCAAGTTTAAAACTCAACAAACATTTAACATTAAGTACCAGAAAACTGAGTTTAAATGCACTTTAAAAAAAAAACAAATATGTTTACCAGTCATTATAGGTCTATTTTTCTTTCATACTGATAATCACTCAATGTCTCTGAGAATATATTTCAGAAGCCAGGGCTATGTTTACCCCATCATAGTCTGACAGGGTCAATATTTCAGTCTCCTTTATACAATATGTTTCCTTAAGATAGGAGACAGCATGATGTAATGGGGGGAAATACAGGATCCTGTTCTCTAAAGAGGACCTGGGTTCAAATCCTGACTCTGCCATGTGCCCATGGGCTATGGGCAAGTCCCTCTCTCTGCTGTTCTAGGAGATTTGACTGCTGTGTACAGAAACTGGCTTTGTTTCATGAGTGACCACAAAACTACTGTAAGAGTTATAAGTATCAGTCATAACAGATGTTAGTGTGGGAGAAAAGGAATGTCAACTTATCAAGAAGTCCCAGCAAGGTACAATGGGAAGAGCAACAGCTCTGGAGTCAGAGGATCTGGGTTCAAATCTTGACCCTGATGCCACCAGTATGAGGGAGCCAGCTGGCCTGGAGTCAGAGAGACATGAGATCCAATATGGCCTCAGCTACTTCCTAGCTGGTTACGTAGCTGTTCTCTGACTCAGTTTCCTCAACTGTAAAATTGGGTTATAATAGTGCTTACTTCACAGGGTTGTTATGAGGATCAAATGAGATAATGTTGGTAAAGTGCTTACTTAGCATAGAGTCTGGCATGTAGTAGATACTTAACAGATGCCCCACGCTCCAGCCCCCAGCCCCTCCATCTCAGGCAAATCACTCAAGCTCCCAGGCCTTCTTTTTCCTCAGCTGTAAAGTAAGGAAGGTGGACTAGACGGGGCAGAGCTAAGATGGCGGGAAGTAAGCAGTAACTTCTTCAAGCTCCCCAAGAATTTTGTCCTTAAAAGCTAAAAAGTAAATTTGAGCGGATTTAAGAGTGACAGAACCCATTGGGAGACGGAGAGTGACAGATTCCCAGCCCAGAAAAGTGCCTACTCAGGTCAGGGCAGGGTGAACGCAGAGCACACAGGAGTGGCACCAGTGCGGACCTGAGAGCAGAGTGCAGCAGACTGAGAAGCCCCACCCAGCAGACTTACCCAGCTGGAGGCTCCTGCAGCTGTCTCCCCGCGGAGTGGAGGACCAACGGAACTGGGTAGGAGAGAACACGGGGCGCATAGCAGGGTCAGCGGTTTTTCCTGGGGCTAGCAACCTGCGGCCTGGATTTTTGAAGCTACATGCCCAGACTTCCAGAAGTTGGGATGGAGGAATGAAATCTAGGGGCTCTCATCCCCCTCCCTGACACAAAAAAATCAAGAGGTAAAAGCCCCACCTAGAGTACATTCTTGCATTAGGGTAAACAGCCCCAGGCTTGGAAATCTCTGAGGAAGGGGGAAGGGAGATTGTACTGTACAGAGCCTAAACCCAGGTGGGTGGAGCCAGCAAGCTCTAACAACAAAAGCCCAGGTGTGCTTT
>CM053584.1:356750974-356842936 GCA_028627135.1 Pseudochirops cupreus
CACTGGAAAAACAATTGACCTGGAAAATAGATCCAGGAGAGATAATCTAAGAATTATTGGCCTATCAGAAAGCAATGATGAAAAAAGCAACCTGGACAGCATCCTTCAAGAGATTGTCAAAGAAAACTGTCCTAAGGTCTTAGAATCAGAAGGGGAAATAGTTATTGAAAGAATTCACCGATCTCCTCCTGAAAGAGACCCCAAATTGAAAACTCCAAGAAATATAGTAGCCAAATTCCAGAGTTACAAGGTCAAAGAGAAAATATTGAATGCAGCCAAGAAGAAACAATTCAAATATCGTGGAAATACAGTCAGGATTACATGAGATTTAGCAGCGGCTACATTAAAAGATCAGAGGGCTTGGAATGCCATATTTCGTAAAGCAAAAGAACTAGGACTACAACCAAGGATCAACTACCTGGCAAGACTGAGCATATTCTTTCAGGCAAGGAGATGGTCATTTAATGAAATAAAGGACTTCCAGACTTTCCTTATGAAAAGGAAGGTGGACTAGATGGCTGAGGGCCCCCTTCCTAGTTCTACAACCATGATCTGCCCTAGGGATGCTTTTCCACAACTATTTTGGGACTTAAAACATAATGACAAAGCAAACGTGCCCTTAAACATCTTCCAAATCTGAGATCTTGTGAAATGCTGGCCCTTGATACGGAAAAAAAAGGGGTGGAATCATGTCCGTGGGTAAGCAACGTCCTTGAAACGAAAGGAACTATGGGCTTTTTTTAGTAAGAGAGCAAATTAAGGCTATTTTCATATTGAATAATGAAGACATTAAGCATATTTAATATATATTTCATAGTTAATACATTGGAGAAGAAAACTTCCCTTGGCATCAAAAATTTCTCACAGAACTCTCACCATGTCAAACATATTTCAGCATTCTGCAGAACCCAGTCTGAGAAATAGCAACCCAACCCAACACAGCATGGGGCCACTGGAGTTTTGGAGTCTCAGGTGTCTCTTCCAAAACCCAGATAGTCAGGGAAAGCCAGAGACAGAGAGGCAGATTTGAAGCCAGGAAGACCTATGCTCAGGACCTCCTGGCTACGGAACCCTAGACAAGTCACTCGCTCTTCCCATGTGCTAGATTCTCTGAGACTCCAAGTTGCAGCGAATAAACCTGCATTGGTAGGAGGAGTTTCCTCGGCAAGGATTTCCCTATACCTGTAAAATCACAGGCCTGATCCCCATCCCTAAACACTCATCAGACATCTGACATGAGCTGAGTCAACAAACTACCTAGGCTCCAGAAGGTACCCGAGGGGCTTGTGACATGTGCACTTGCGAGACCACTCCATAAGCAGCAGCAAAGGTAGGATATCACTGATGTTGGTAAAATCAACAATGAAACATTTCAGTGACAGTTCACTTTGAACGTAGAAATCCAGAATGCAGCAGGATCATCCTGTCATGTTGGCAGTTACACATCTATGGCTGCTCAAAGATACTAAAAGCCCCTCAGAAATTGGTCCAGTCATTTAGTATTTTTTACATTTTATTTTATCAATTAACAAAAATCCAACTTATTTCTTTTTTATGTCCCTTCCTCCCCATATCCAGGAGACAGGGAGGGAAGGAAGGAAGGAAGGAAGGAAGGAAGGAAGGAAGGAAAGAAGGGAGGGAGGAAGGAAGGAAGGAAGGAAGGAAGCAAGGAAGGAGGAAAGAAGGAAGGAAAGAAGGAAGCAAGGAAGGAGGAAAGAAGGAAGGAAAGAAGGAAGGAAAGAAGGAAGCAAGGAAGGAAGGAAAGAAGGAAGGAAGGGAGGGAGGGAGGAAGGAAGGAAAGAAGGAAGGAAGGAGGAAAGAAGGAAGAGAAGAAGAAACCCTTGCAACAAGCATGCGCAATCAAGCAAACCAATCCCCACGCTGGCCGCGTCCCAGCGTGTACTCTGCATCTGTCAGCTCTCGGTCAGGAGACAGGCCACACGCCTCATCACGCGTCCTCTGAAAACACAGCTGGTCGCTGCATTGATCAAAGATCCTAAGTCTTGTGAAGTTACTTGCCTTTACATTGCTGTTGTTTTTGTACTCCCCCATCTTGGCTCACTTCACTTTGCATTTGTTCATACAAGTCTTCCCAGGTTTCTCTAAAACCACCTCCTTCATCATCTCCTGCAGCACAATAGTATTCCACTACATCATATGCCACCATTTGTTCAGCCATTCCTTTGATGGCTCCCTCTAAGTTTCTAGTTCTTTCCACCACAAAAAGAGTTGCTATAAATATTTTTGTCTACATAGATCCTTTTCCCTTTTATTTGCTCTCTTTGAAGTACGGACCTAATAGTGGTATTGCCAAGTTAAAGGATATTCATAGTTGCTTTAAGATTAGGTTAGAAGTTTAGGGTAAAGAAAAAGGGGGAGAAGCAGTTGTTAAGTTCCTACTATATGCTAGGCACTGTACTAAGTGCTTTCCAAATATTATTTCATTTGGTTTTATGAGTCAACCATACAAGAGCTTTGACCTGCTCCATTTCAGACCTGGACCAGTTCACTCCTCCCATGAGCTCACCATATTAATGCAGAGCTTGGCATGGATACTAACTAGCTTAGCCTCCTTCAGCTGTGAACTCCTGAGCTCAAGCAATCCACCAGCCTCAGCCTCCCCAGGAGCAGGGATTACTGGTGTGTGCCACCACACCTCAGCTATAGCATAGTTCCATATTGCTTCTCACGATGCCTGGACCAGTTCACAGCTCCACCAATGGTGCAGTAATCAGCTCATTTAGTATTCAACAGTGAGGCAGAAGTGGCATTGTCCATAAAGGAGGCAAATCTTCTCACCCCAAGCTTCTCTCATGCTAATGCAAAATTGTCTCAACAAGGGAAGTGATGCCACTTGGGGAAGTCTATGATTCTATACTTCATTCCAGTAAAAGTTGATGCCTGGAGGGCCGGAGTGCAGAAAAAAGTGAAAAACACAACAGTGAGATGTATGTGTTGGGGCAAGGGGAAGGAACTAGCAGAGAATAACAAATATAGGCCCCTTTGCCACCTATATCTGGAACCCTTCCCCACCTATTGAAAATCCTACACATTCTTTAAAGCTGTATGTTCCACAAAACTCTCCCCACTCCCCCACTCCCTCTTATTGGCAATATTTCTTCGCCCCTTTGACCTCATGTAACACTTTGTATCTCCCTAAAATAATAAGGGGTGATATTTATTTGGTGCTTTATAGTAAACAAAGCACATTCTATACATTCCTTCATTTGAACCTCATAAAAATCCTGTGACTGACTTCATCATATTTCTGCCACTAGGAAATCCAAGAGCAGGGAGCTTCGCTTTGATTTCTAGTAAAGTCCTAGAACATATTATTAGTGGGATGGTTTGTGAACATTTAGAAAAGGAAACAGTGATCCCTAAAAGCTACAATCCCTAAAAGAACAGGTAAGGCCAGATGAAACTCGTGCCACTTTTGGACAGAGTTATCTAAACTGGTAGATTAAGGAATGCTGTAGGTAGTTGACAAGGTATCTCACTGTAGAGTACAAGATGGAGAGATATGTGTTAGATAACAGTACTTTGGGGTAAACTAGTTGACCCAAAAAGTTGTTCTGAACATTTATGAGTCAATTTGGAGATCTCTAATGGTATGCCTCAAAAATCTGTCTTTGATCTGGTGCTGTTTGACATTTTTATCAACGACTTAGCTAATGCCACAGATGGCATACTTACCAAAAAGCTAACACATTGTATGACAGAGCCAAGACTGAAAAAAAACAATGGGCTGAATATACTAAGATTAAATTTAATAGAGATTATTATAAAATCCTATAATTGGGTTTTTAAAAAATCAATTTCATCTATATAAGACAGTGAAAGTAAAGCCAGACAGCAGTTCATGTGAAAAATAGGTAGGTGGTCCGCAAGACACCAAGCACATTTCTGCTCTCTCAGCCTTCAGAAAGAACAATTCCTTCCCCTAACACTCCTAATAGGAGAGTTTCCCAAACATCACCAGCCATATGGATTTCTTCCAAAGACCCTCTAAGTTGGATAAGAAGTTGAGTGAGTCCCATGTTGAAAGAGGAACCAAGAGAGGCAGACACCAAAAATAAGAGTCAGCAATAGAGTAGGTACTTGAAAACAACTAGGTCATTGTACCACTGGCTAGACTAGAGATTTCCCAAATTGCATTCATTTTTTTTCCAGTCTTTCATATCTTTGTGCCTTCCTTTTGATTTCTACTGCTATCACCCGAATCTAGGATCATTTCTCATGTCTGGACCATTTCAGTAGCCCCTGGCTTGTCTCTTTGACTTCCACCTCTTCCCTCTATAATACATGATGGCCAGATAATCCACTCACCCACATTTGCAACCTTGGAATAACCTTTGATTCTTCCCTCTCCCTCACTTCTCACAACCAATCAGTTGCCAAGTCTTCGTGGGTCTCCCTCCTCAACATCTCTCATAACCACCCTCTTTTCTCACAATTACACCCTTTCCCCTTTCACCTGAATTATTACAATAGTCTCCTAATTGATCTGACCTGATTTTTAGTCTCTCTTCTCCCTACTCCATTCTCTATATAGCTCTAACCCACTCCCCTCTGCTTAGAGATTTCATCAACCTAGGGGGCTCCCAGTGAGGACTTCCCTCTACCAATTCAGATGGGTTCTAAACTTCGGGTCTTGGAAAATTGCCTGGGTCACTAAAAGGTGAAGGAGCTTGTTGATATGGACATGCAGTCCGTAGAGGTCAGAAATAGGACCTGAACCTGTGTCTCCAGATTCCAGGGCCACCTCTCTGTCCACAGTACCACAATGCCTCATTCACCTACTTGGCTTTCCAGGTTCTTTACAATCCATCTTCCTTACAGCTGTCGTCAAGTTAGTATTTCTAAAATGCAGCTCTGATCCTGTCACTTCCCTGCTCAGACCTTCATACTGTGGCTTCTATCTATCTTTCCAGCTGTATTTCACATCATTCCCCTTAATACCCTCTAAACTGCCTATTCCTGGACCTCTCCATCCCATCTCTTGTCTCTGCCTTGACTGTCCTCTGGGCCCAGGGTGTACTCCCTGCTCACTGCTGCCTCTTAGAAACCCTAGCTCCTTTCCCATTCCCACCGATCCCACTCCTAGAGGGAGCCTAACCTCCCTTTTTCTTTAAACTTTTTATTCATTTCAAACTTAAATACAAAATAAGAAAAGAAGGAAAAAGAGCATTTCCATGTACACAGCAGAACAGATGAGGAGGCAATAACAAAACAATAAATTTCCCTTTCCCAAACAGCCTAATCTCCTACCTGAAACATAGTTCGTGTAGTAGTCACTGGCAGATGACCTGGACACACTGTAGAATTCATTATTCTTTGAAAACAGATAAAGACCTCATGCCAATAAAGAGCCTGTGTTTGAGTCAGGACCTCTTTGCTTCTGTTAGCTATGTGAATATAGGCAAATTACCTAAAGTCTTAGGGCTCCAGTCAACACTCCAAGACCATAGGTTACAGATGAGTTGCCAATCCACCTAGATGGAGGGAGTTCCCCATACAGATGGAGTTTTATATATATATATATGTATGTATGCATACTTCCACATTAATGTGAGTGATAATGCTTATCTGTGGCCTCTACAAAAGTGTGTTGTGTAATAATAGCTGGATAGATGCAATAATATCATGCTTTCTCTGGACTGGCAGGACCCCTGAATCACCGAATTTGAGAGTTGGAGAGGGCCTCGGCAGCCTCTAGTCCCAGCCCTCCACTATCACATATGTGACAAGTGGTACTCTCTCCTCTGTGTGAAGACCTCCAAAAAGGGGGAGCCCACCCCCTCCTGAGGCAGTCCATTCAACTTTGGGAGAACTTGGACTGTGGACAACTTTTCTGAGCATCAGAACTGAATTTGCTTCTTTGTAATTTCCATCCACTGCTGTTTGCTCTGCCCTCTGGGGCCCAAAAGAACAAATTGAATCCTTCTCCTATGCCCTTCAGATACTCCAGAGACAACTCTCATGTCTCCTGATTCTTCTTCACAGCCAGCTGGATGGTGCCACAGTGCATAGAGTGTGGGCCTGGAGTTAGGAAGATTCATCTTCCTGAGTTCGAATCTAACGTCAGATAGTTACTAGCTGGGTGACTCTAGGCAAGTCACTTTACCCTGTCTGCCTCAGTTTCCTCATCTGTAAAATGAATTGGAGAAGGAAATGGCAAACCACTCCAGTATCTCTGCCAAGAAAACCCCAAACAGGGTCATAAAGAGTCAGGTAGGACTGAAATGACTGAACAACAAAAAATCTTCTCCCTGGGCTAACTATCCCCATGTCTTTCAACTGGTGTTCATACTTAAAGCCTAGCACCATCCCAGTGCCCTCCTGGGGACACTCTCCAATTTGTCAATGTCCTTCTCCAACAGTGACACCAGGAACAGAACACATACCATGAATGTAGTCTGACAAAGGTGGAGTAGAATGAGATGATCACCCATGCCCCACTTATTGAAGCCCAACATCATATTAGTTTTGTGACTGCCACACCACACTGCTGATTCATATTGTGCTTGGAATCCCAGATCTTTTTCAGAAAGACTACCATTTAACTATGACTCTGCCATCTTCTCATTGTGAAGTAGATTTTAATTTTCATTCTCAAGGGCTAGACCACATTTATCCATATTGAATTTCATCAGATTCAGCCCGGTATTGCAGACTGTTAAGAGCTCTTTAGATCCTGACTCTGTCATCTACTGGGTTAGCCGTCCCTCCCAGTTTTGTGTCATGTAGAAATCTGATCTATGGCTTTATCCAAGTCATTGATGAAAACATCAAACAGCACAGGGCCAACCACAAATCCCTGGGGTACTCCACGGTAGAACTTCTGATACATTGAAATGAGCTATTAACAACTAATCTGAGTCTGGCTATCCAACCCATTAGCAATCTTTCACATTCTAAGTGGGTCTAATTCATACACTCCATATTCTCCATAAGAATAGGATGAGATGCCTTGTTCCAAAACTTTAGTAAAATCCAGGTGAACTCTATCCATAGTATTACCCTCATCTACTAGTTTAGTCATCCTGTAGTAGAGTAAAACATAGCCTTACTGAAACTATGCTGGTTCTTTGTTAATAACCTCTTCCCTAGGGACATGTTTGCCAACAACTCTTTAACAATCCACTCTAGAATGTTCCCAGAAATCAAAGTCAAACCAGCTGGCCTAAAGCTTTCAGACTTTGCTCTCTCACCCCCCTTTTTTTTTTTGAAAGTCAGAACATTTGTCCTCCAATCTTGGATCCTGCTCCCATTTCCCACAACCTTTCAAATACCACTAACAGTGGCTGAGCAATCACACCTGAAATTTCTTTTAGGACATGGAGATATATTTCATCTGAGCCAAGTAATTTGAATTCATCGAGGATAGCCTTTATATTCATGTATAATTGGTTTTTAGTCATGACTGACTCTTCACAACACTTTTTAGGGTTTTCTTGACAAAAAAAAAAAGCTAGAGTAGTTTGCCATTTTCTTCTCCAGCTCATTTTACAGATGAGAAAATTGAGGCAAACAGGGTTAAATGACTTGATCAGGGTCACATGGTTAGTAAGTGTCTGAGGCTGGATTTGAACTCATGAAGATAATGTGTTCCTAACCTCAGGCCCAGCCTTCTATGCACTGCACCAAAGGGCAGCTAGGTGCCCTCTTATCTCCTTATTTATCTTGAGTAACAATTCCCTGTTAGTCATTTTTGTTCTTTAACTTCTATTAAAAAGTTAATTTTTCCTTTAAGAATTGAGCATTCTGCTTTCTCTTTTGTTAGGTATCACTGTTCCATCCTCCCCAAGCAAAGGTCCTACCCCTTCTTTGATCCTCCTTTTTTTTCCCCAAGCTTTAAAAAAACGAACCCCTTTTTATTATCCTTAGCTTCTCTTACCAGCACCAGATCATTTTGACCTTTAATATTTCTAACATTATTTTACAGGACCACCTCACATTCAAATGCCATTCTCTGACTTACTGCTATCTTCAGTACATGTCTTTTAAAAAATCTAGGTTATTACTAGCCATGTGACCTTGGACAAGTCACTTAACCCCAATGGCCCTGACTTCCCTCCTCCAAAAAGCAAAAATAAAAAAATAAAAATAAACAAAAATCTAGGCTGTTGAGTTCCTTATGCATCCACATCAGTATCTTCAGACAAATCCCTTTTTTCTCTTCATTGGAATTGTTTCCCATTGTGACTTCAGAATTTCATTCATAAACATTTCCTATTCCTCCTGGATTGACTTCCTCTGAAGCATTTTAGTCCATGGGATCCCACCTATCTTTCCTCTATACCCTTTGAAATCTGCCTTCCCAAAATCTAGAGCACCTGCCGCACTATACCCAGATTTCCTTTCTTCTATTACAAACTCTAGGATGGGGTGGTCACTTCCCACAAGGATTTCCCTCATCTCCACCCCAGCAACCAGTTCCTCCAGTATCACCAGATATTAACAAGAGAACTTCAGAACTCTTCTGGACAAACATCTTCAGTTGACAGGTGGAAGAATTTAATGTCCCTAGAAGGACTCTGACTTTCTGTTATCCCCCCACTGTATAAGTCCTAGGTAGTAATTCTCGTGGAAAGATTTAAAGTTCCCAGGAATCCCCATTCCTGTGCTAGTCCCCTGAGCCTTCCACCATCAAGTTAGCCTGAAGCTGAGACCATTTTCTTGCCATTTTCTTATCCAGCTATTTTACAGATGAGAAAAGTAGATGGGATTCTAAGTCTTCTCTCAGATCAAGCCATACTCCTGCACATACTGATACAGAACGACCATATCTACCTAAAGTACCTGATTGGGAATTGAACAAATGGACTCAGACACCAATCTTTCCCCTTTAGGAAAAGGATAGACAACTTACAGCCTTGCCTTTTCTGTCTCTTCAATCCCTACAGTGTCATGAGAACTTTTCAAGATTCCTTCTAGAGAGGAAATTCAGCCACGATAAATGTCTTCTACCAAACCTCCAGACATTTATTCAATTCAATAAACTCATAAGAAGTACACAGTAAGTGCAAATTAATTATACTAAGGAGCAGTTAGGTGGTGTGGTGGATGGAGTGCCAGGCTTACAATCAACATAGACCTGAGTTCAAATCCAGCCTCAGATACTTACAAGCTGCATGACCCTGGGCAAGTCACTTAACCCAATTTGCCCCAGTTTCCTCATCTGTAAAAGGAGCAGGAGAAGGAAATGACAAACCACTCCAATATCTTTGTCCCTCCCCCCCCAAAAAAATAAACAACCAAATGAGGTTATGAAGAGTCAGACACAACTGAACAACAACTATACCAAATGCGGGGTACCCAAAGGAGGGGAAGACATCACGGACTCTACCCTCAAGCAGCCTACAGTTTTATGGGAGAAGGCGGGACCACCACATGTATATAGACTGTACTACTATTTAATTTGAAGAGAGAGACAGCAAAAAAGAATCAGCAACCAGCATTTGGGGGCAAGGATGAGAAATGGGAGCAAGCTCTTCTAGAAGAGGTGGCGTCTCAGCTGAGAAGAAAGATAAGGATTCTGAAAGGAAGCGACGAGGAGGGAGTGGATTCCAGGCACAGAAACGAGAGCCGCATTTGAGGACAGCATTAAGTATTTCACTTAGACTCCTTTTTGTTCTATCTGCCCCACCTCTCCCCTCCCAAGAATTGGAAGGAAAGTAGGAAGAAGTCAAATAGCCCGACCTCCAGCTAACACCAGATTCCTCTCTAGAGTATCCCTGAGAGATGCTGTGCTCGAGCAGGTATAGTAAGAAGCAGATCCTTGGAACAATGTCAAGGACCTTTGACTGCCAGGCCTATGCAATTTGCACTAGAGATGACCCCCTGCCCCGTATTTTATGGTAGGAACAATGTATGAAATTCAGAGAGCTGAATGATTCACTTAGTCAATCATAATAATCAAGCCTCAAGGCCTCTTGGTTGTTTGTCACTAGGATGAGTATCTGACTCCAGAGTCAATTCTGACCGATGAGATACAACTCTTGGAACACTGAGATAGAGATCTTCCAAAGCGCCTCTTATCTCAGTTTATTGAGGTCAATAAAGGAGGAAGGATTCACATCACACTACAACTCATCATTATCATATTTCTAGCAGACTCTCACCAGAAAAATAACATACAATAACCAAGTCAGTTGACAGTCAGCATCTTCTAAATACAAGAAAATACAGATAGTCCAGAGAAGCTTTTCAGCTGGGCCCCAATTGACCAGTTGCCCATTATGCTTTTTTTTCTTTTTTTCCTTTTCTTTCTTTTTTTTTTTGCTTTTTGGAGGGGTAACTGGGGTTAAATGACTTGCCCAAGAAGGTCACACAGCTAGTAACTGTTATGTGTCTGAGGCCACACTTGAACTCAGATCCTCTTGTCTCCAGGGCCGGTGTTTTATCTTTATTCACTGTACCACCTAGCTGCCCCCATTATACTTTTAAAACCCCTTTCTCCCTTCCCTCAAGCTCAGACCTGGTCCTTAGAAAGAACAAGAACTCATATTCTTACAAGTTTCAAGACTTACCTGAAGTAATATTGCACACAATGAGGTTTCTGATCATTTTCTTTGATCAACCTATGGTGAATTGTCAGAAACCTCAGTCCTGAGCCCCTAAGACTTTTTGGTGGGTGTCTTGGCATCCCAAGCCTTGAGGGGCTCCTTGTACCTGTAGAGGCTTAGCAGATGTGGGTACTGTATAAGAATGCCTTTGTTCTTCTAACCAAAGATGGAGCCTTTAACATTAAGTATTTCTCCATAAAAAACTGTGGTACAATGCAAAGACTATCCACTCTGGAGTCAGAAGATCTGACATCAAATTCTGCCTCTATCAGTCACTACCTATGTAACCACAAACAAGTCCCTTAACCTCCCTGGGTCCCCCCACTCCCTCATTTGCATAAATGACAGGGCTTGGACTTTGAGGTTTCTTTCTGTTCTAAATCTATCACCAAGTCAGAGCAGCCGCTTTGTGGCAGTCCTACCACTTTCAGTGAGAGTTAAAGGTTTCATAGGATACATATTTCCCAACAGTACTTACTTTAGCTAAAATCCTGTAAAATTTAATGACCAAGAAAATCTCGACAACACTTAAGAGTTGTGAGGTTTTAAGGGGAAAAAAATGAGAAAAGCCTGAGAGCAGAGTGGTTTCTGCTGATTCCACAGGAGATAAGTACAGAAAGTCACCAGCAGTGCAAAAGGCTACAGGCAATCCTTAACTTAGAAACAGAGAGAAAGATGGTTAGACCCTGCATGTTTCCACAGCCAAATGGTCTTGATAAATGGGTCAGCCAGATAGATGAGGACAAGATAAACAAGACTCTACTGTACTTTGTATTCACTCTGCCTAATCTCAAGAGTGGGGGCTGTCTGACCCATGACAAATTCCCATGATGCCACTACCCTACACAGGGTTTCCAGAGGCTTGAGACAGTACTGCTTCCTTGTCCTGCCCTCCAAAGGTTAGGGAGAAAGCAAGTTACCCCACCAGCCAAGTTCCCAATTGCCCTCTAACTTCTGGTGAGGGGCCCACAGCCTTACAAGACCTTATCTCTTCAACCTCCAGAACCTCCCCTAGAAAAAAAAAGGGAGAAGGAATAACTCACTGGAAAACATATCGTAGGGAAACCTGGTAATATCAGCTAAAGATTGAGTCACTCTCAATCACCCAAAAAAGTTTTTAAGTGCTCTGTCCCAAAGAGGGGAAGGAGCTATGTTCCTCACTCTCCAGAGAAAGAGCTTATAGTAAAACCAAGTTATCAGGGTACTTCTAGCTATCGAATTCAAGTCAAAACCCCACTTGATTCAAATAATCACTTCAGTTTCCTGGCCATGTCTTAGCCATGGAGTTCTAATCTGAATGTCTTTGGACCAGAAAGAGGGAAACAAACATTTATTAAGACATTGTGCTAAGTGCTTTACGATTATCATTTCATTTGATCACAACAACCCTTGGGGATAGGTACCATTATTATTCCCACTTTATAGTTAAGGAAACTGAGGCAGACTGAGGTTAAGTGATTTGCCTAGGGTCACACAGATTGTAATGTCTAAGACTATTTGAATTTAACTCTTCTGGCCCATCCCTCTACCCACTGTTCCATTTGGCTGCCCTACGTAAACCTCCCTCCTCTTCCAGGGCTGTTTTCCCAGCAATACTATGGAGATCACATCTATTGCTTACTCTTACCTCTTTCTACTTCAGAGTAGTTAGGAGAAGAAGGAAACCTGAAAGGCCAGCCACTTTTCGGGAGGGTAAGTTAACGGTCTATTTCTTTGACTTTAAAGCCAAGTCAAGGAGTTTCTTCTTAGAGTAAGTTTCTTGGACAGGAACTCATGCCCCAGATCAAGGGACCATAAAACACTAGATTGTATCTTTTCTAAGAAGCCTCTTCACCTCCCTTCCCAGATGAATAGCAGCTAAAAGGGTTTCCATCTTTCTTTCTAGGCTATCTATCCCCTGGAGAACTGGCTACCTACTTGAGGAAAAGAGAAAAACAGGGAGGAAGAAGGAAGTCCAACCAGTGCCTTCTTCTCCCTGGCCAAAGCTAAAGACAGCCTGGCCACATTAGCAATGTCACATCCTGAGAAATTTGAAAGAGGATTTCTTACCTGTATCCAGGACTGAAGCTCTTTGTTTTACTCTGCAAATTCTCTCACTGCTGACAGGTGCTAGACTTGGAACCTGTTGGACTTTGGTTGAACAAAGGTTGATTTAAAGGCTGATCTATTTAACAGGACCTTGTGGTCTAAGTTGAAATGACCTATGTCCCGCCTCCCTGTCAGCTGGCCCATAGCGCTGGGGCCATTAGGGACTGCAAAGTCCCAAACAAACCTGAGTGCTCAGTCCTCAAGGAAGGGGGACCAGTGCTCATCAGCAGCCACTCTGATTCTGCCCATCAATAATCTCACCCCTCTACCCAGCCTCCCCAGACTTACTGAGCACCTGGGATGACGGATAGAGTGGAAAGCACTAGCTCTTCTGGATTCAAATCCAGGATACTACCAAGGGATCTTGGGCAAGTCATTCCTTAGTTCTTTCCCTGAGGCAGAAGAGAAGCCAGTTTCACTGAGATAGCAGCCTCATTTAGGCTGAAGCTTGAGGATTTCCCTGTTGCAGTGCTACCTGCCAACTAAACAAGACAGTTAAGGCCAGGGCAGCAGCAATCTCCCCAAGCAGCTCTGTCTGTCTATCTCTGCCTCTGTCTCTGTCTCTTTCACGCACACACAGCCCTTGAATTCTTTACCTGCTTCTTTTTTTGCAGAGAAGCCTTCCACCTATGGGCAATTTCTTCCTTTCACTCTCCCACACTTATCTTCTAACTGTGGTGACTGCTTGTCCCCCTGTCCCACAGTGGGCTGGGGAGCCTCACACCAGCAACAGAGGCAGCTAGAGAAGGGCAGCAGGAACAGGCCAAATGCAGCATTAAGAAGCTGCCCAACCCTGCTCCCCAGGACAGCTGGCTTGGGACAGGTGGGCCCAACCGGTTACTCTGGCCTCCAGCCCAGGCCAAAGTGATGAACAAAACAGAGATCTCTATCGCCATCACCCACACAACGAGGTTGTCTGGCACCAGTGCTCTTGGATGACCTGAATCCCCCAGCCCACGATTAGAAATGAGGGTGAGAGGTCGCTCAAGCTGCCCCAAGGCAAGTAAAGGAGAGCTGAACACAACCACAGGTTGGACACTCAGTGGCCTAATAATCCTTCGTCCACCTAGGCTGTGCTCTACAACCCTGGAAAACCAAGTTATCCTTTATGTTGCCAGTCTCCCCACATTCCCCCCCCCGCATACACATGAACACACAATGTACCTTGTCCTCATAGGTGGGAGCCACACACCTACTGGAAAGGGTCCTAAGCACATGAATGACTAAATAAGCCAGCTTCAGGTTTTCTGCTCACAGTGTACCTTCATGTACACCACACACATATATCCAGCCCTCTTTGCCATTTCCTCTTCTGACCTATATCCCACCTGGTGTATTCCTGGGGCTCAGCTCAAGTCCTTCTTCCTCAATGACTCTATCCTCAGTCACCTTCTCCCACAGTGAGCTCTCAAAGCACCTCTTGTCTCTGTTATCCAGTTGGCCCTGACTATACAGGCATGTCTCAGATATACTGCAGATTTGGTTCCAGACCACTGAGATTAAATGACTATTGCAATAAAGCAAGTCACACAATTTTTTTTTGTTTCCCAGTACATATAAAAGTTTTGTTTACACCATGCTATAGTCTATGAAGTGTGCAACAGTATCATGTCTAAAAAAAACAACGTACCTTAATTCAAAAATATTGCTTTAAAAATGCTAACTATCATCTGAGCCCTCCCTCAGGAGGTCATAATCTTTTAGCTGATGGAGGGTCTTGCCTCCATGTTGATGTCTGCTGGCTGAGAAGGGTGGTGGTTGCTGGAGTTTGAGGTGGCTGTGACAATTTCTTTAAAAAAGACAACAATGAGGTTCGCTGCATCTATTGACTCCTCTTTTCATGAGAGATTTCTCTGAATCATGCAGTGCTGTTTGATATCATATTACCCACAGTAGAACTTCTTTCAAAATTGGAGTCACTCTTCCCAAACCCTTCTGCTGCTCTGTCAACTAAGTTTATGCAATATTCTTCGATGCTGTCATCGTGTCTTAGGGAATAGGGAGTCCCAAGGAATGGCAGAGAGACAGGGGAATAGCAGGTTGGAGGAGCAGTCAAAACATGCCCATTTCTGGATTATCTATCACCTTACGTGGGCACAGTTTGTGGTGCCCCAAAACAATTACAATAGTAACACTGAAGATAACTGATGGCAGCTCACCATAACAGATACAATTATAATGAAAAAGTTTGAAATACTGCGAGAATTACCAAAA
Organism: Pseudochirops cupreus; assembly: GCA_028627135.1. Taxonomy (NCBI): domain Eukaryota; kingdom Metazoa; phylum Chordata; class Mammalia; order Diprotodontia; family Pseudocheiridae; genus Pseudochirops; species Pseudochirops cupreus. The sequence continues at coordinate 356,765,848 of CM053584.1, forward strand.
TGTGAAACTGACACACTATGTGAGCACATATGATACTGTTGGGAAAATGGTGCCAACAAACTTGTTCAATGCAGAGCTGCCATATACCTTCAATCTGTAAGAAGAAGAAAAAATAAAATATGCAAAAAATGCAAAAATAAAGTGCAATAAAACAAGGTAAGCCTGTACTACCTTCAATTCAATTGAACATTTATTATACTATTATTTATCTTCTTCCTGTGGTTTCCTGTCTTCTATCTCCTTTCCCTCTATCCTCGACTCCACAAAGAAATATAAGACACATTCTGTGTCCTCACATAGCTTATACACTAGTTGAGGAAACAAAACATAAATACATGAAAAGTCCCCAAAACAACAGATATTCATTCACCCAACAAGATCTCTCAAAGCAATGTGTAACTTACTGACAAAGGAAGAGCACAGAAAAGAATGGTTCTAAGTTACAGGGAAGAAAAGGTCAGAACCAGCTAGAGGGGGCTGAAGGGCTTCATGGAAAAGGTTAGACTTGAGCTGGGTCCTGGAGAAAGGTCATGGTTCCATCAATTTAGAGTTCAGTGCCTCATTTTAAAGAGGAAGAAAGAGATGAAGCAACTTCCTTGAGTCTGATCCCTTTGGTTTACAGAGAACAGAGCAGAGGAAAATGACCTGGTCAAGGTCTTGGAATGGATAAAAGATGGGACAGGTTCAGTGGACAGTGAGAAGACTAATTTGGCAAGAACAGAGAATTTGGGGTGATTGGAGATGGGGAGGGGAATACTAAGAGAAAACATTGACGTAAACCAGAATCAATGAGTAAAGGCATCAAGCCTCAGGTAAACTTCATTTCTTCATCTACACACACACACACACACACACACACACACACACACACACACACACACACACACACACATCCTAAGTGTGTCATCAAGGCAAAAGCAAATGGCATGGAGTGTGTCAGCTTCCTCCAGCATGACTTCCAAGGAAGAGGATCTGTTAAGAAAGTAGCAAAGCCCTGCTCCTTTCTTGAGCTTCATTGTCCATTCAGCTCAACCTGATCTTCCTAGGCCAGAGAGAGAACAAGACATTCCTCTTGAGATACTCCAGAGAATCACCTTTTCCTAAAATTACTCCATTCACTGACTCAGAAGATTTGAATTGATAGTCAGAAAGTCAAGGTTCAAATCTGAGCTCTGTCATTTGCTATCCATGTGACCTGGAGCAAGTCATGTTACCTAACTGGGTCTTTTTCCTCATCTATAAAATGAGGCAGTTAAGACTACATGATTTGAATAACTGATATCATATTGCTCACCTTCTCAAGGGGGTAGGGGAGGGGCAGGCAGGAGGGAGAGAATCTGGAACTCAAAAATTTTTAGATGAACATTAAATATTTTCAAAATGTAATTGGAAAATAATGAAATAAATTAAAATTATATTTTTAAAACAATTTCTAAAGACTACAGGTCCCTACTAAAGGTCCTTCTTAACTTTAAATCTGCGACCATGCTATGAGATTAATTTCAAAGACTTCATTGATGGGGCCTAAATGGTGACATCCTGTGTACTTTGTCCTCTCATTCTGTTGGTATAGGAGCAGGGATTCATGGATTTGGAGAAGGAGAATGAGATTTAATAACCTATTATCTAGCTAAAGTGAAAGGACAGTTGAATAGATAGGTGCTGCTGTCCATCTGAGGACAGAGAGGGAGAAGGGAATAGAAACAGGGAGATGCAGGAAAGATTCCTGGTAACTGAGCTCTGAATGTCTCTCTTTGCTATTTTTAAAATTCATTTTAAATTTTATTCCTGCTTTATGTACACTTAACCTGGGGCAAGCCAAAAGCTCTTTAGATCCTATCTGATCTCAAATGAGGTCAGGTCTAGACAGAGGGCCTTCTCCTGTATACAAGAGGGGCACAAAGAGTTTAGGGGCAATCTCTTATTTAGGGAACCAATGATCATTGCAGATGGATGTGGCTAGTGCCTTTATAAGGGCAGGACGCAGAACCAAAGTCCGCACATTGGGTCCTGGCTATATATGATCTTCTTGATGTTCTTCCCATTCTGGCACCAGTCTACATTTCCAGACTGAGTTTATATTACTCTACTTTATCTAACAGCCAAACTGGGCTGCTTGACATTTCATGAATTCTATCTCTGTATTTTTGCACCGTCTGTCCCTCAGGTCTGGAATGCACAGCCTCACCCCAACCCCGCCCCGATTTCTTTTACTTAGAATTCTTAGCTTCATTTAAGACAATTCAAGTGTGTTCTCCTACAGGAAGCCTTCCTGATCCCCCTGATTGTTAGGGCCCTCTTCCCCCTCAAAATACTTTCATCTGCATAAATATTGTGTCCCTCCATAAGCTCCTTGAAGGCAGCAACTATTTTTCATCTTGCTTAGCATAGTGCCTAGCCCAGAGTAAGCACTTGAACACTTGCTAAAATGAATTGTGAGTCTGGATGACCATTAGTCACGCAGCAAGGATGATTCTTGTTCAAGTATGGTTTGGACTAGGTGGTCTCAAGGTCTCTTTCAACCTTATGATTCTGTGAGTTGAACTGAATTAGACTCCCTCTCAGCTGATACATCCAAACCCAATATAATTTAATTTCTTGTCATCCCAATATAATTTAATTTCTTGTCATCCCTCTTCACGATCTAATTCAGAAAAGCAAACTTCCAGATCCTGTACCCACAACTTGATCCTTCCTGCTTTTGTGATAGAGCGAGATAGAAGACCCTTCCATCTCCTTCCCATCAAGCCATGTCCCCCACTACCTTCTAAACACTGCTGCTGAGGGGCTCAGGATGAATCGGAAGGCCATCTTTATTTACCTGCTTCCTAAGGGCTCTCCTGACCTTGGAGTCTGCTTATCTTGGTTCCCCTTATGACTGCAAGTTGATTGAAAGTTCCTCAGAGGTCGGGAGGGAGTCTTCTATTTCTGTTGTATTTGCCCTAATAATAATAATCTCTTACGTGGGCGTATCCGTAAGACTACAGAACACCTTCACATACACATCACCTGGGTTTTATTTGTCCTCAGTTTTAAAGACGAGGAAACTGAGGCTTAGAAAGTTCAAGTGGCTTGTCCAGCCCTAGAAGGAACACACACACACACACACACACACAGACACACAGACACACAGACACACACACACACACACACACACACACACACACCAGGGACAGGAATTCAGGTGTTGTTCAGTATATACTTGCCTGAATGGGACTGGGTAGCAAGCCCGTGAAGCTAGTAGTAACAGAGGGAGTACCAGGCACCAAGTCCCACGCCAAAGGGGAGGCTGAGGTGGGAGGAGGGCAGAGCTGTTGCCTAAGTACAGGCCAGCTAGAATAAATCATTAGGGAATGGAGTGTTGAGTGGGCCTTTATGGAAAAAAGGCCCACTTTCGGGCTCATCACAAATCCTTTATAAAACTTACACTGTAAACCAGAAAGGCACCCACAAACAGAAGGAGAAAGGCAAGAAAAGCATTTAAAGACTCAATAGGTACCATTCAAATATGGATATCCTTGTTTGGTATTTCTAATTGGTCTTGAAAATTTTTTATGTAGGGGCAGCTAGGTGGTGCAGTGAGTAGAGCACCAGCCCTGGAGTCAGAAGGACCTGAGCTCAAATTCAGTCTCAGACACTTGACACTTACTAGCTGTGTGACCTTGGGCAAGTCACTTAACCCCAACTGCCTTGCCTTCCTCCCTCAAAAAAAAATTCTTTGTGTTCATTTTATTCTTCATCCTTTTCATTTCTTACAGACCAGTAATAACCAGTCAATCAACAACCTCTTCCTTTTGCAGATAGGACAACTGAGGTCCAGAGAAGTGGTTTGCCCAAAGTCACAACTGCTAGCTAGTTGTACTAGGAGTGAGATGTCTCCACAGGTGGCCTACCAAGGGAGGGCAAGGAGTATGCACCCAACACTGACATTACTAAAAACGACATTACTTTAAGCCTAGGAATCAAAATGTTCTTTTTAGTCTTTTTTTCTGAATTAATTTTAAAGTCTTTTTTTGCACTCCTCTCAGGCCTCTTTTGGTTCATCGGATCTCTGAAGAAGTGACTTATGGGATCCATTTCAGTTTTCAGTCAAGTCCGACTCTTTGTGACCCAATTTGGAAATTTTTTTTAAAATTTAATAATGGCCTTTATTTAAAAAAACAAACAAACAAGTCTTTAGGACTACAAATTACAAAGGAAGCAGATCACTACAATAGAAACCTATTGGATAGATACATAATATCTACATATGAAAATTTAACATAAATTCCACTTATAAGACTATTAGTTACAATGTTTTTCCTTAGAAGTCTATTATAGTTCCAAATTAAATTACAAGGTGTACTTGTAATTTTCAATACTGAATTCTTGGCTGTTAATGATACATGCTAAGACAGGGCATATTTCACTGACATCCTGGTGACACTGTTTCCAGCTTTGATGAAGAGTTAAGAGCACCTTATTTCAAAATGGTCACCTAAAATATTGTTTGCCTACCACAAAATTTAGCTGCGAAAAATGGGACAACATTCACTGACTCATCTTCTAATGGCTATGCTCAGTATCTAGACAAATTATCAGCAAAGATAAAGGAAAAAAAGTAATCCATCATAATAAAAAGACAGATCTGGAAAGGAAACTTTTTTGGCTTGTGGCAAGAAGAAAATGGCCACTGGGGTAGATGCTGGGCAGATGCTTAAGTCATCCCTGTATATGCTAAAGAATGAAGACAGTCCAGTATGGCCAAGTGGTATCACATCATTGCATTGCAATATAACAAACAGAATATCTCTAAGCCAATAGGACAGATCTGACAGTTATGCTTGGAGTCCCAAAAGGAAATCCCACTGGATTCGATCAAAGGGTCACACTTGAGGATCTAGAAGGCCACATGTGACCTTGAGGCTGCAGGTTCCCCACTCCTGGTTTAGGATATTTGTCATTTCTTTACATTCACTCCCTTTAATGATTCCTATTCTATGAACTTAGGGTTCTCTAGAGTGCAAGATTCTGAGGATGACAAGACTATTTTAATAATACATTTGTAGGCAGGCCTGGAGATGGTGGCATAATAGACGTTCACCTATTTTTGCTGGCTAAAACACCAAATGCAGAAAAGCATGCAGCAGAGAGATCTTAATTTTCTTCTTTTCACCTCCCTCATCACTTGCGCTGCCTTCATTTTTCTGAATTGCTTCCCACCAATTCCTTCACTTACAAGTGAGAAACCAGAGAGCAAGCGTAATAGAAATTTTAACTATAGGCTACTTGGAAACCCTTTGCTGAAACTTTTAATAATGTCAAAAAATAAAATAAGTGTTAACAGAAATACTCTTTAGTAACATCAACCCCCAAAATGAGCTAATTACCTTAGAATCAATGTTCAGAAATTAATTCTGGAGGTCTTGTATAGGAGATTAGCATCTAATGAATGGGTTTCTGAACACTTAATGCTGCCTTTTCATTTTATACCAAATTATCACACAAGGCATTTGCCTTTTGACTTTGTATACTCGTATAGTTTAATTTGCAAATAGAATTTCCATAACAAAATATTTTTAATCAAATCATGTCTTGTAAACTGTTTATAGAAAACCCAGGGATAAAATGAACTTTCATTGTGAAAGGCCTTAAATTACATTATTACAGTAGAAAATACAGGAGGTAGAAAAGACTAATGAAACATTGGATTCAAATCTATATCTCCTGTACAGGACCTGAGGACCTGTAGCTACTTAAAACATGGCTTTAAAAACTCAACCCGTTTTTTCAGTTACCATAGTAAATAGTTCAAATAAATTGTACATGAAAGCCCTTATGTCATGCTTGATACATGGAGGTAGGAAGATGTCAGAACCAGAAGGACAGGAAAATAGGACATTTCATCAACAACTTCTATTTGCTTTACTGGGCTTCTGCCTCTGACTCAGATTCTTCTGCATTCTTGAACCACTCTGCAACTATTTCATTTGTTCAAGAAAGACCCTTTTCCCTTTTACAGCATGTGCATCTTTTCATGAGCTCATTTCAAAATGGGCTCTTCGATCAGGACTTCAGCTTTATCAAAAAACACCCCGATTTCCTGGAAGGTTTTCATGAAGTGAATGATGTTGTAACAGTACTCCTGAATCTTAAGTAACAGAGTCAGCTCAGATTGATCTTGAACAGTAAAGGCAGCAAGTAGAGCGCAATATTGTTTCACGAGCTTGATGGCTTGTGATAGCTCCTCCTTTGGTTCCATTCCACAGAGCTCACTACACTCAACCAGACTATGCCTGTAACAATCCGTCCAGGGATATTGTTTTGCTTCATCCCCTCCTTAACATACGACATTATATCTTTCAGTGGATCACCACGTGACATGTATTTTGCAGCTCTTTACTGGCTCCAACACCTTGCTGGTTCCCAATACACTCAGAAGGTTCTTTTAGACCTGCTTTGGTAAAACATTTTGTGAAATGCTCAACACTTTGTTAGCAGGAAAAAGTTCCATCAGTCTGCTGACTTTCCAAAGACTAGTAGCTACTGCATTGATACCTTTTTCATTTATCCATGATTTAAACAGCTTTACAACAAAGACTGCTACAGAGCCTTCTTTAACCAAATTTTCATTATAAGGCTGTTAAGAATGAATGCATCAGGGCAGCTAGGTGGCGCAGTGAAAAGAGCATCGGCCCTAGAGTCAGGAGGACCTGAGTTCAAATTCAATCTCAGACACATAACACTTACTAGTTGTGTGACCTTGGGCAAGTCATTTAACCCCAATTGCCCTGCCTTCCCCCCTCAAAAAAAAAAAAGAATGGATGCATTAAGAGTCCCATTGACCAGAAGAACCCCAGTCAACATGGCCCATTTGTTCTTCTCAGACTCTGAAAAATCCTTTAAGAATAGCAGCAGCTTTTTAACTTCATCCACAGATCCCTTTTCAAGATATATAGATCACCTGATTAACCTGATGAATACCTGAGCAAAGGTTTGTGTGGTCTCTAGGACTTGTGCTGCAAATATACAGACATCAGTAGGCATCATGTCATGTACCACCTGGGGCCAGCATGCCACCAGCCACCAGAAAGTCAAAGAGTGTTTTCTGCATATTGAAGATAATCAAGTTTTGCCCTAGAAGCACCAAGAAATTTTGCTACTGCTTCCAAATTGGGCCAGTTTCAGTTAAACCTTGAATAAAACAGTCCTGACACCAAGTAGGGGCGAGCCTCTCTTTGTTCTAGTTCTGAAGCACTGGCCTGATGGCGCCGGCTTTTCCGGCTTTTGATTAGTGATTGACTTTAAGGCAGAGAGAAAAGAGCCAGAAATCCCAAATGTAATGGTAACCATGGCCGGGAGCTCCTATGCAACCAGAATGAACAGAAAAAGGAAGGAGTCAAATTTGGAATTTTCTTGTCAAAGATACTGGAGTGGTTTGCCATTTCCTTCAGGGTTAAGTGATTTGCCCAGGGTCAAACAGCTAATGAGTATCTGAGGCCAGATTTGAACTCATGGAAGGTGAGTCCAGTATTTTGTGGAAAAAAAGTTTTGGCTAGATTCCAAAAGCAGTCCTAAGATCAGCTTTTCATGGGGGAGGAGGCTTCAGAAGCCACTTGTTATGAGAAGTTGGCCTAGTTGGGCGCATCACATATGGAAGCTCTGTATCAGATATGAACTTTATACTTACTTCAGAGATCAGGTACTAGGTTTAAAGGCCCAAGGATTCCTCCAGATCTGTGAAACATTAACACTCAGACTGGTGACCTGGGTATTTTGCAAGTCATTTCTTCCTTCTTCCTCCCCATTCAGTTCAGGACATGATCTAATCAATAACCAACCCCCTCTTCCTCTAACCTCCCCACCTCACTTTCCACAGAAATAAAAACAGAGGAGAAGAAGGAAGACATATCACATTGTGGACTTCCTACAAAAACCCACAGCTGGTAAGAGAACCCAACATTGAGCTATGTGGTCTGCTGTGGTCAGCCATGGAGGGGCCACTGTACCAATCTACAGTGGTAGTCTCTAGGTACTAGGAAGTGGCACAGAAAACTATTTGGGATCAGTAAGCTATGTAATGATATAGTAAAAAAGAGCCAGGTCCCCATGTGCTTCCTGAGCATAAGGGAAAAGGGGAAAAGAAGAGAATAAGCATTTGTACAGCACATAATTATGCCAGGCACTGTGCCAAGCATTTTACAAATAACTCATTTGAACCTCACAATGATCCTGAGAGAGGTATTGTTATTATCCCCATTTTATAGTCGGGGAAACTGAGGCAGATAGGTTTCGATTTGCCCAGAGTCACAAAACTTGCAGATGGATGAGGCTGGATATGACTTCATGTCCAGTTCTCTATCTATGGCACCATTTAGCTGCTTAGAGCAAGAAAGAACCATGAGAATTCCAGGGAGCCCCATAGCAATGGTTCTTGCCCTCCCTCCCAACCAAAGGTCACACTAATTCCATGGAAGAGCAAAGACAAAGCTTGTTGTCCCTTAGGACCCTATACCTGGAAAGCTGACTTTTATGTCTTATGTTGATCACTGGGAGACTCGGGGATGAAGAATCAATGAGACAGAACTCAGGAAGTAGGCATAGCCTAGTACTTGGGCAGAGTAGGCATTTTCCTGTGGTCCAACAAGAATGCATTTTCCCCCTCTCAAATACCACAGTGCCTATAGTTCTACCATTAACTCTCATTCTTTTATGTTAAGTATTGCCTGATCCTTGTTCCTTTGTTAATGTAAATATTGTTAAGATGGGTAAAACATTAAGTCACTTACCCCTTCCTATTAATGAAGTTAACGGGTTCCAGGAAAGCACAGGAGCACGGGGGCTAGAAGAAAGGGCATTCTTATGGGGAAGGAAAGAAAGGGAAGAAAGAACAGAGAAAGTTAAGACAAATTTCACTAACCTTATAATTTTACCGAGGGTAGGACACTCAAAATGTCCCATCTGCATTAATGGGCTGAGCTCTGTGAATCTTTGTCAACTTTGGACTGGTAATCGGCCCTTTTGGTTTGAGAAAGTTACTTGATGAATGTATGATGGGGGCCAGAGAATCAATTTTCCAGCTCAGGTTGACAAAAGAAGATAGACAGAGAAGCCCGTAGCCACTGGGAACAAGGACCTAGACAGGAATACCATGTGAAGCATTTCATTTCAAGTAGAGGTTGTGTAGTAGGGAAAAAAGAGATCAGAATCCAGCAAAGAGAGTCTAAAACTTGTGCAGAAGATAGATATAGGTGTCAAATGGCAGCTTTGTTGTTCACTACCCAGTTCTAGGTCACAGATCTTGAACTGATTGAGGGAAGGACCTATATCTAGAATGCTCCAGGATGAAGAGTGGTTACAGGTTCTAGGCTGTGGATCAAGCAAGGAACAAGTTCAGAAGTAAGCAGAAAAAATGTGAAGGAAGGTGGCCTACCCATACCAGTTCTCAAACTGTATTATAAAGCAACAATCATCAAAACAATCTGGTACTGGCTAAGAAAAAGAGTGGTAGGTCAATTTGCTACAATGATACATTGTAGTAAACGGCCATAGTAATTTAGTGTTTGATAAACCCAAAGATCCAAGCTTTTGGGACAAAAACTCATTATCTGACAAAAACTGATGGGAAAACTGGAAAACAGAATGGCAGAAATTAGGTATAGATCAATATCTCACAATGTACACCAAGATAAAGTCAAAATGGCTACATGATTTAAACATAAAGGATGACACCATAAGCAAATTAGGAAAGCAAGGAGTAGTTTACCTGCCAGATCTATGATTAAGGGAAGAATTTAAGACTGAACAAGATACAGAAAGCACTATGAAATGTAAAATGAATATTTTTGATTATGTAAAGTTACAGCATTTTTGCACAAACAAAACCAATGCAACCAAAATTGGAAGGAAAGCAGAAAACTAGGGTGGGGGCAGTGATTTTTATAGCATATACCTCCAAAAGAGGTCTCCATTTCTCAAATATATAGAGAACTGAGTCAAATTTAGAAGAATACAAGTCATTCCTCAATGGACAAATGGTCAAAGGATACGAACAAGCAATTTTCCGACAAAGAAATCAAACTCTCTATAGTCATATAAAAATGCTCTAAATTGCTACTAATTAAAGAAATGCAAAATGAAACGATTCTGGTACCACCTCACACCCATCAGTTGGCTAATATGACAGAAAAGGAAAATGATAAATGTTGGAGGGGATGTGGAAAACTGGCACTGTTGGCAGAGTTGTGAACTGATCCAACGATTCTGGGGAGCAATTTGGAACTATGCCAAAGAGCTATAAAACTGTGTATACCTTTTGATCCAGGAATACCACTACTAGGATTGTATCTTAAAGAGATTAAAAATAAAAATAACCCATAGTTGGTAAGAGAACTATTTAGCTTTGTGGTCTGCTGTGGTCGGCCATGAAAGGGCCATTTGGTAAGAGAACCCAACATTTAGCTATGTGGTCTGCTGTGGTCAGACATGGAGGGGCCACTGCACCAATCTACAGTGGTAGTCTGCAGTCACTAGAAAGTTATCTGGGATCAATAAGCCTTATAACAATATAGTAAAAAAGACCTAGGTCCTCATGTGCTTAAAAAAATTTTTTTTAATTTTAAATTAAAAAAAAAAGTTTGTACAAAAATATTTATAGCAGCTCTTTTTGTAGTGGCTAAGAATCAGAAATTGAGGGGATGTCCATCATTTGAGGAATAGCTGAATAAGTTGTGGTATAATATTGTAACGGAATAGTATTGTGCTATAAGAAATGACAAGCAGGATGATTTCCAAAAAAAACCTGGAAAGAATTACATGAATTGATAAAGATTGAAGTGCATAGAACCAGGAGAATATTGTACACAGTAATAGCAATATTGTACAATGAAGAACTGTGAATAACTTAACTATTTTCAACAATACAATGATCCAGGGCAATTCCAAAGGACTCATGACAAAAAATGCTATCCACCTCCAGAGAAAGAACTGATGGTATCTGAATTCTTTTCTTTTCTTTTCTTCCTTCCTTCCTTCCTTGCTTCGTTCCTTTGTTTCTTTCCAAGTTTCTTCACAAAATGACCAATATGGATGGCTTACCATCTCAGGGAGGGGAAAGGGAGGGAGAAAATTTGGAACTCAAAATTTTTTTAAATGAATGTTAAAAGTTGGTTTTACATGTAACTGGTGAAAAAAAAATTTTAATTGCACTTAATAGTATTTTATTTTTTCCAATTACATGTAAAGATAGTTTTCAATATTGATTTTTGTAAGATTTTGAGTTCCAAATTTTTCTCCCTTCCTCTCTCCACTGCCCCCTCCCCCAAGATGGCAAACAGTCTGATATAGGTTATACATGTACAGTCATGTTAAACATATTTCCATATTAGTCATGTTGTGAAAGAAGAATCAGAACAAAAGGGGAAAACCACGAGAAAGGGGGGAAAAAAGCAAAAACAGTATGTCCCGCATCCCCTTCAACATTTAGCATTTTCCTTTTCTGTCAGATTAACCAATCGATAGGTATGAGGTGGTACCTCACAGTTGTTTTAATTTGCATTTCTCTTGTCAATCGTGATTTAGAGCAAAAAAATAAAATATTTTAAAGAAATTTTAAAAAGCAAGCAGCAGATGTGAGGGTCTGACCCCTGTGGGTCAACACAGTCTTAGTTCCAGCCTCCAGCCAAATTTGAAGTTTGCAGTAAAATAGCCAGGACAGAAATTCCAGAACAAAGGGGAATCTGCAGTTCCACAGGTCTGAGCCAGCAAAGCTTTTCAGTTATAGCAGAGTCCAGAGGCAGTCTACTGGAACAATAGGGATAAGCCCATAGGAATGTTGCTCAGACCCAAACCCAGGTCAGAGACTTGCTGAATTCAAACCAGGGAGGCAGCTCTCAAATTTTGCTATGGATCAAACCACTTTGGAAGTACTGAAATCTTGGAGGTACCCAAGCCTGAGCTGTCCCTGAGATCCTAGAATGATGCAGTGCTCAATACCCCAAGAAAGCAGCAGTAGGACCAGACCAGACATTCCTTCCAAAACTTCACAGAGCCCAGACCTAACATAAAGTTCAGAAAATAGGCTGGAAGAATAAGTAAACAAACAAACAAATCAAAAAAGAATCTCACTATAAAAAGCCAGGTCACTCAATACTCAAATCCAGAAAAAAAGAATAATTCCAAAATATTTATAAGCAAAGCCTCAAATAAAAACATAGCTTGAGCACAAGTTCAACTAGAACTCCTAGAAGATACGAAGCAAAAGGCTTTTTTTTTTTAAGGGAAAAGAAATGAGAGCCATGGAAGAAAGAACTGGTGAGGAAATTAACAGCTTGACACAAATGATACAAAACCTTACCCAAGCAACAAACTACCCAAAAATTAGAATGAACAAAATATAAGATAATGATTCCATGAAACAAGAAATATTTTTTTAAAAAAGTCAAAAGACTGAAAAAAATAGAATAAAATGTAAGGTATTCCATTCAAAAAAATTTTTTTGAAAACAAATTAAGGAAAGATAATTTAGGAATCATCGTACTATCTGAAAGCTATAACAAAAAAGGAATGTAGACATCATATTTCAAGAAATCATAAAAGAAAATTGTCCACATATCTTAGAACAGATGGCAAAATGGAAATAGAATCTACTGATCACTTTCTGAAAGGAACACAAAAATGAAAACTCCCATAAACATTATAGATAAAATGCAGGGCTTCCAGGTCAAAGGAAAAATACTGCAAGCAGCCAAAAAGAAAGAATTCACGTACCAAGGACACAGTCAGAGTTACACATGATTTAATAGCTACAGCTATAAAGGAACTGAGACCTTTGGAATGAGACATTCCATAAAGTAAAGAATATGGACTTACAACCAAGAAAGACTTTCCCAGCAATATTGAGTTAATTGTACAAGGAGTAAAAACAAACCTTTATTGAAACAGAAAAATTCCAGGATTTCTGATGAAAAGACCAGAGCTACATAGAAACTGTGAGGTGCAAATTTAAGAATCAAAAGAAACATAAAAAGGTAAACATGAGCAAACAATCTTAAGGTACTAAGCAAGGATAAATTGCACATTATAATATGAAGAGAATCAGAATCTTATCACCCCCTCAGAATCTTATCACGTTTAGAGGTCATAGAAAGAATCTACTTAAACAAGGACCTGGGATTAATGCTATAATGTTCTGATGATCTTAAAAGAGTAGAAATGTATGGAAAGAGGAATGCATTTGGTGGACAAGGGAGACGAAGGTTTGGGAAAATTAATTCCCTTAATCAGGCTAGACGAGTAGAAGGCTATACAAACAAGGTGGAAGGTGTTGGGAAGCAACTGACATTTGAATCCCACTCTTATCTGAAGTTATCCAAAGATGGAAAATACTCACACACAGTAGGGTACAGAAATATATTTTGAATAACAGAGAAATAGTAAAGAAAGGAGAGATGGAAGATGGGGAATAACCAGGAGGATACATTAAGGGAGAGATTCATCCTAAAATACAAAAAAAAAATTTTTTAAACCTAAGGATAGAGAAAAAAAAATATTTATAACAGCTCCTTTTGTGGAGGCAAAGAATTGGACACTAGGATGGTACCCACCAATTGGAGAATAGATGAACAATTTATGGTATGTAAATGAGATGGAATACTACTGTGCTATAAGAAATGATGAAGGGGATGGTTTCAAAGAAACCACGGAAATTTGTATCAACGGATGCAGAATGAAGTGAGCAGAACCAGAAGAATGGCTTATTCAGTAACAACAATATCATAAAGACAATTATGAAAGACTTATGAACTCTGATCAATGCAATAACCTGCTATGATTCCAGAACACTCAATAAAACCCACCTCCTGATAAAGAGGTGATGAATTCAGAGTGCAGACTGAGATACTTTTGCAGACATAGCCAACACAGGAATTTGGCTTATAGGAATTTGACTACACATACTGGTAATAGGGGTTTTGTCTTTCTTTCTCAAGGGAGCAGTATAGAGGTAGAAGAAAGAGAAGGAAGATTTTTGTTGATTGGAAAAAAATGTTTAATAAAAAAAAAGAGAGAAAGCACGTAGGAGAAATGTCTTGTCCAAGGAACAGCAAAGAGGCTAATGTCACTGGATTACAGAAACTGGGAAGGGAAATAAGGTGTAAATCTCTCTGTAAGAGATAAAGGATGTCAGAATTCTGAGTCATAAACAAAACAAAACAAAACAAAACACAAACGCACAAAGTTTCAGCAAACAATGAGAGGAACTTGAAACCCCAATTCAAAGAGGCAAATTTGTATCACTTGCATGTATCACTGGATTTTAGTGGGAGAAAACTCATGACCAGAACATTACTTTGAATAGGTATACTTTATTCAAAAGAAACCAGATTTGTAGAAAGGGGCAGGGTAAGGGGGGAGGAATAGCATTCTACAATAAGAAGGTATACTCATAAAAAAATTCAAGAACCATAGTAGGGAAGTATGGTGGAAAATATTTGGGCGAAGGTCACTGGAGGGAGAAATAGAAACAATTTCGTCACTGGAATATTCTACAAACCATCTGGGAAGAAAGAGGAAATAAGTAAAGAGTTTGGGAAATCTACATCCCTGCAAGAGAATAGAGCTAATAACTTCTTGATTTGCCTTAGTGCTGATTTTATCCTTGAGAATGTAGTACATAATGTGGGCTCTCTCCCCAGCCCTACTTACTGTGACAGGACAGGTTCCCAGGGCAAGGCTTCCCCTCTAGTGATTCTAGGAGAACCCTTGAAAGGTTTGGGTAGCGGTCTAAGGCTATTGCTCAGAAGCCCCAACTAGTGTGCTCTTCTATTGATTATTAGTTGATACTAATTAGCTTTAACTAGCTTTTAAAATGTCACTATATACTAAGTGATATTTAGTAAGGCTCTTTACTAAGGTGGTACAGTAAGAACAGTTGGTACAAACTACGCCCCCAGATGAGAGGCATGTTCTTGCACATAAAGTCTAATAGGGATTTAGGCTTAGAAAGCATGTGTGTCAAAGGGATAACTCAGCTCCCAGTTGTGAGAAGTCCCTTTCTCACCTTCATGAAGTCCTTATAAAGTCCGTCTTATGTATGAGAAAGCTTTTTGATGGGTTCTTTCTACAGTCACAAAACTCCTCTTCCTCTCATTTGTCTTTAATATGTCTCCAAGTTCCCAATGCACATGCTGACCCCAGCTATCACTAATTTGGGACACTTACTATTATAGTCACAAATCTTCCAACCTTTCAAAGTTTGCAAGGTCTTCCTTTGGTCAGTGGTGAGGGGGAGAGCAAGGAAACAGAAGGTCCCAGTCTTTGTCTTCTCTCCAAGGTATTTTCTTTCAGGGGCTTGGATAAAGCAGCTTCCGCCACTGGGTTGACCCAACCCTAAGATGCTAAGGAATGATCAGTCTATTCAATCAAACCCAACATACCTCCAATGTAGCATCATTTCATCATCCAACATCTGGAAGAATTTTCCTCCTTCCAAAATGATTTGGGATTTTTGTGGACCTAGTTGAATACCTTAGATTTATTGCATGATTCAATAGCAGTGTTCTCATCTGATCAAGATATTAAGGTGTAAAGCATCTTCTAAGTTATTTTAAGTAGGATGAGCTGATTGATTCAATTCACTCTCAATCTCACAAAAAGATGGAGGACAAGGGGACATTCTATTCTGACTTTTATTCTCACTAAAAGGAAGGTACTAGTTTCCAGGGCAAAAATGATAAGAGCCCTGGAGGGAAATGACCACTCCATCCTAGAGTTTATGATAAAGAAAGGAAAGGAAATCTAGGCATATTCTGATTTACACCTAGGGAAATCATATTTAAAAGAGTTCAGGGGAAAGATAGGTAGGAACCCATGAATTTAAATGCTGCAAGGGAAGTCAACCCAGAAAAGACGGGAGATGCTCAAGAATGAAAATTTGAAGATATGAAGGAAAACAAGTTCAATGAAAAGAATAACTGGAATTTTTCTGAAAAGTCCAATGTAGATGCACAGAGAGCTCACCAACCAACTTACATTTTTAAAAATAAATGTTCGAAAAATAAATGTTAGCTCAGGTAACATACATGGTCCTATAACAATAGTGTAAGGAATTTTATAGCTCAGAATATACAAGCTGAGGCTAGTGAAGGAAGAAAAGGACAATGAGTCCCATTTTAGCTATAAAGGGAAGAAAAAGAGGATCAAGGAAGGGATTGGTCCTTTCCTTGGAATAGATGGACTGATGATAATTAACACCAAAGAGAAGGTGGAGTTGCTCAGTTTTTTTTTGTTTGTTTTCTTTGCCAAAAAGAAAGACCTTTACACTAGAAATGAGAGAACAAAAATAATGAATAGGGAATTGATACCCAAGACAAATAAGGAGATAGAGAACACTTAATTTAAGTCACCTGGTTCAGATGAATTATTTCCTCTGGTCCTAAAAGATAGAGCAGAAGTGCCTGCTGAGCCATTGACAGTGACATTTGAAAGATCATGGAAAATAAATGAGGGGGCAGCGAGGTGGTACAGTGAACAGAGCACTGGTCCTGGAGTCAGGAGGATCTGAGTTCAAATTTGGCCTCAGACACTTGACACTTACTAGCTATGTGACCTTGGGCAAGTCACTTAACTCCAATTGTCTTGCTTTCCCTCCTCCAAAAATGAAAAGAGAAATGAGGAACGACAAGATTTGAGACCTAAGTGACCCAATTTGCAAAAAAAATATAGTTTGCCTAGATTTTAACAAAGTATTTAATAAAATATCTCATATTTTTGTGGAAAAGAGAGAAAGGGATTACATGGTAATACAATTTAGATGGATTCAGAACCTGATTGGAGGGCCAGAGTGACTGGCAAAGAGTTTCCAGTGGAGTTCTCCAGGGACTTGTGCTTGACCCTGTGCTGTTTAATATTTTTTATCAATGACTTGGATAAAAGCATAGACAGTATTGTTGTTCAGTTATATACAACTCTGTGACCCCTAGCAAAGATACTGGAGTGGTTTTCCATTTCCTTCTCCAGCTCATTTTATAGATGGGAAACTGAGACAAACAGAAAGAAGTTACTTGCCCAGGGTCACACAGCTGGTAAGTACCTGAGGCCAGATTTGAACCCTGGTCTTTCTAACTCCATGCCCTACTCTATCCTCTGCACCACCTGCCTAACACACAGAGGACACAAAGCTGGTAGGGATAGCTAGCACAATTTGGGCTACTTCGCTAATTGATACATACTCAAGGGATAAAGTAACATTGTGAGTGGCTACTTGTGAAACTATGTAGTTTACATTGAGTTGCCAAGGTCTCCCCCTCTCCAGACCCAGCTCTCTTTTCTCCTCCCAGGGGTACTTATTCCTTCAAGTCATTTCTTCTTCCCAGTGAGTTCTCTATGTCTGTGTCAATTCTGGTTGTGTGTCTCTCATCTGTGTTGGATGAAATGTCTTCTACTGTTTGAGTAGCCCCCTCTTCAAGTTACATGGCCAAAATAGGGGGAGGGGAGGGGCAGTGTGAAGGGGAGAGAAAGAGAAATTCCTTCTTTCCCTCTCTATAGGAGTCTGCTCCATAAGCAGCTCCCACTTGAAATCTCTCCTATTCCTCTCAAACTGAAGAAATTCCTCTGGGACTTTACTATTTAAAACCTCAATGAGTTTGGCTAGTTTGATTACTCAGTCAATGGAGTTCCATTCCTGACTCATTTAGGAAGTTGTTCCGTCTTGTAAACACATTAATATCTCATCCTGTATGAGTGCATCAAATGGGGGGGGGGGGAATCACATACCTCCCCCTCTTACAGTTTTTCTCATGTGGTAGACACTTAATAAATATTTACTGTGGGCTACAGGGGAGATAGGAATAAGATCAAGGAAAGATACGGAAAAGTACATTGAGGGGTTAGGGATTGGGAGGACATTAAGGAGATTAGCCTGTGACAGTGGCCAAGGAATAGAGGAACACAAAGTCTTCATAAGATGAAGCCATATTCAAGGAAAATCTTCACTGTTAGTATGAAGAATTTGGATTTGATCTAAAAGGTCTTAGGAATCTATTGCTATTTCTTCAGCTGGTAAGGGCTGAGTTAAAAAATTTCAGAAAAATTCTGCTAGCAGTGGTAGTAGGACAGACAGAAGCAGGAAGCAAGGGAGAAAAAATGAAGTCTGGGAAAGCTCAGTATCTGCCTGGAAGCTTATTGTAATCTCTACCCAAGGTATTTTAAGAACTTCGTCTCTAAGGAACTTTGAAGCTTAAGTGATAAACTCTGTGTACCCACGTTAGGGCTGAATTACTGGGTTATCTTTACATATCTGTCCTGGGTTGCAACAATTTTAATTATTTTATGGCGAGTATCTCTGAATGTCCTCATTCCAATTAATATGCTTACCTTACAACTATCTCACAGAGACAGATAAGGATTTATCTCCATTTCAGACAATGGTCATTGAATTCCTGATTACCCCATAGCCGCAAGTGAAGTCACAGAGAGCAAAAGTCAGGCCCAACCTTTAGCCCTGGGGTCTACAATTCAAGGTACTCATGGCTGTTTCCTTCCTTCCTTCCTTCCTTCCTTCCTTCCTTTCTTCCTTCTAGCCTTCCTTTCTTCTTTCATTCCTTCCTTCTCTCCTTACTTTTCTTCTTCCCTTTTCTTTCTCTTCATTCTTTTCTTTCCTTCTTTTTCTTCTTTCTCTTTCTTACTTCTTTCCTTCTTGGAAAATACTATTTCCTTCCTTCCTTTCTTTTCTTTCCTCCCTGTCTTCCTTCACTTCCTTCTTCCTTTCTTTCCTTCCTGGAGAACACTATTTTTAAGTCGTCCAAAATTATCAGTTCGTCAGTGAGCATGGTTGAAGCCACTGCCTTCCTTTTAACCCAAGACCTGGGGCTCCTAGACATGAGTCATTTTGCTGTTGGGCACCCCAAGGCTCAAGGCTGGGTTTCCCCCAAGTTGTCCTCAACTATATCTCTGACACTGAGCCCACCTGGACTGGTGGGGAGGGGTTCCCTTGCCTTCATGGCCTTGAAATCTGCATCATATCCCAATATCCCATGCCCTTCCCTTTAAAGATCCCAGACACCAGGAGAAACTCCTCTGAGTACGGGGTGTTCTGTGGAGGCCTTCATGTTCTAGGAGGGTGATTTGTGGAAGCCTTTTGTGCTGATCTGTGATTCTATCAATATACATACATACACACACAGAATATGTATACACACATACATATATGTTTTTTATATATAATAAAATATATTACTATATATTAATATGCATTACTGATATGAGAGGCTTTCAATTGGAGTGAGTAAATAAAAGTTTCTTGCCTGTTTCTGAGAGGTTACTGCCCATGAAATCACACATCCAACAACCTGCTTTTCCCTTTCTTTCTCTCCCTTTCTTTTCCTTCTTCCTTTCTTTCCTTCCTTCCAAGAGAGTATTATTTTCACAAGTCTTACAAAATTGACAGTTGGTCAGTGAACACTGATCCAGTGCCCACTCCATACAAACTCTAGGATCATAGGCTTTAGAGCAGGAAGGAATCTAAGAAATCATCTAATCCAATTCTGAGGCCTAGACAGATGAAGTTGTGCTCCTAAGGCCACAAACAAGCAGCAAAGCCAGGATTCAAACCCCGGGCCTCTGCAGAGCCATAACTGAGACATGTTTCTTCCAAGGCAGAAACATTTGGGGAGGGGAGGGAGAGAACACAAGAAAGTCTGACTGAGTTGGCACTAGGAAAATGGGTAATTTGACTCTTGAGTCTCTGGTGTTGGAAGAGAAGGCTGGTGTAGAAGAGGGATGTCTTGGGGACAGGACCCAGGCTTTCATTCTTCACCAACCCTTGAGAGTAAGCAGAACAGGCCATACCCTTTCCCAGGGAGACTGTGCCCATGGTCAGCCAGAGTAGCTGGGTCATATGGCCCTAGACTAGAGGAAGACCAGGATATGAGAGGAAGGAACCCTAGTGACCATGGGCACAGGTACGTCCTTGTAGGAAGGAAGCAACCTCCATCTCAGTATTGGCAAACTAGGACAAAGCCCCATTTTTCCCTAGGATAATTACAGCTTCATTCCTCCAAATCCAGTGTTCCCTGATACTTGCCTACGTAAAAAGAAGCCATGAACACTATTTCCCCAAAGGAACTTACCATACATTTCAGAACAGAAAGCAGAGGAACAAGAACTCTCATGAACCATCTATGTAGCACCATATCCCCAAAGGCAGAATCACAGGACATTCTGAGCTGGTGAGTGCAGAAGGCAATCGGGAAAGAAGCTGTTCCTGGGGAACACAGTTAATCAGGCTAATCTTCTCGGAGGAGATAAGTTTCAAAACTGGTATTAAAGGTGAGGACAGACATCACTTGCAGGCCAGTGCTCAGTGAGGCCCCTTCTGAGCATGATTTCTGGCACGTGTGAAAGCAGTGGACACACACAGCAAGCTGAGCGTGGGGCAGATCGTTATGGCTGGAGTTGGAGCCATAGCAGGCTTTGCCACTGAATGTGGGTGAGTGACATGGAGGGGGAGGGGGAAAATGAGGAAGAGGAGGAGGAGGAGGAGGAGGAGAAGGAGGAAAAAGGAGAGGAGGAGGAGGAGGGGGAGGCCTGACAAGACTTCCAGTTCCTCAGCAACTAGAAATAACTAAACTCAGGAATAACTAGTTAAACTTTCCCCATTGCTGAAGGGTGTCCTGGAGCTCCCTTCTGATTATGTCTTGATGATGGCGATGATGATGGCATACAACTTGCTATTACTTTTAAATACATAATAAAGTTATCATGTAAATTTCTTTTTTTCCCCTTTCGTCTCCCCCCCTTGTACTAGAGATGGCTGTCGTTAGACATGAATATGTGTATATACATATATACACACATACATATATATACAAAATCATTCTATACATACTTTTATTTATCGGTCTTTAAAAGTTGAGGGAGGGCACACAGAATTCACATCACTATTTCCCACACAGCTGCTTTCCTGGACTTCATGATGCCAATATGAAACCAGCTCTGAAATTCAAACCTCCTCCCAGTTCCCTGGCCCTAGGACCCCTCTGTGGCCTGACTGCTGAAGGTGGGGGTGGATGTACAGGGCTCTTCCCAGATCCTCCACCTAAGGAGGCTGCCCAGGGCAGCCACGTTGTCATTTCCCACTTGGCCAAAGTAGCTTCTCTCTCTCCCTGCCCTCCCTCCACCTCTCCCCAAGTTTTTCAACTTCTTTTTGTGTGTCGTCCCCCATTAGAGCATGAGCTCCTTGAGGGCAGGGGTTGTCTTATGCTTTTCTCCGTATCCTTGGGGCTTAGCACAGGGCCTGGCACATAGTGGGTGTTTCATAAATATTTGTTAACTGACTTGACTGCAAGAATCTAAGTTGGCAACAGCAGATAAATATGGCTGCAGAGACTGAATGGAAGCAGGGAGGTCCATTCAGTCAAGCAAATCAAAAAGCATTTATCCAGGGTTTACTATGTCCCAGGCACTGTGCTAAGCACCGGGGATATAAAAAAAGGGGAAGAAAAAAAAAACCCCAACCTGTCCCTGCCCTCAAGGAGCTCACATTCTAACAGGAGAGACAACTTGTGAACCACCAGGGCCACATGAGATAAACAGAGTGTATGGAAGGGAGTCTGAGACGGTCGGGGTTAGCAGCAAGGGGCATTGGGAAAGGACTCTTTTGGGAGCTGGGATTTGAGCCGAAACTTGAAAAAAAAACCCAGGAACACTCAGGGCAGAAGTGTGGAGGCACAGCATTCAAATGCCAAGCTGGGCTAGAGGTAAGAGCCTGGCCTGGGGTAGAGAGAGGGCATGCTGGGGGTGGTATCTAGGGGACAGATGACAAAGGAGACAGCGGATCTGAGAAGACACAGCCTGAAGATGAGCTGCACGACCTTCAACTTCCACCTCAATCCCTAAATCATAGAGATGACCAGTAAAGTACCTTTAAGTCCCCCAAAGGAAAAGCACCAACAGGATAAATGAGTTTCATAGTCTCATACGCTTTATAAAATCTACCAAGGAAACAAGGCAGCCAGCTGGCAAAGTGTTCGATGAAGCACTGGGCTTGGAGCAAGAAAGATTTGATTTCAAATATAACCTTAGACCCCAAGCAAGTCACTTTAACCTCTGCCTGCCTCAGTTTCCCCTTCTGTAAAATAAAAATAGTAATAACACTCCTCTCCCAGGGTTGTGGCGAGATACGATATAGGATATGATATACTTTTTTTTGCCTTTTTTTCTTTTGAAGGGGGGAAGGCAAGGCAATTGGAGTTAAGTGACTTGCCCAGGGTCACAGTTATGTGTTAAGGAAATACGATATATTTGCAAATCTTAAAGCGCTCTAAAAATACTGGATATTATTATTCCCTCAAACTCTCTATTTCCTAAATCTAATTCAGCAAGTATTTATTGAGTGTCCTGTACCTAGCACTGCGCTGGGTGCCAGGAGGGATACAGGAGACACTGGACTGTCCTCATGGTTGTTGGGGGAGCGATGACTTCCCAGAATTTCAGAGGCCATTGAGTCCAACTCATACCTTTAAAAGAATCGCTAGAAGATACCAGACGGGTGGTTACCTAGCCCAACCAGCACAAAATCTCAGAGTTGGCAGAGACTTCAGGGCTCATATGTCCAATGCATATCTGAAACAGAATCCTCTCTGCAACATACCTGACAGGTGTCATCAAACCTTTGTTTATGGATCTCCATCGAGGGAAGGGAGCCCCATTGCCTCCTGAGATAGCCCATTCCACTGTGGGATAACTCCAATTCTTAGGAAGTTTTTCCTAACATCAAGTCTAATTTCATCTTCTAGTTTTGCCCTCTGGAGTCCAGCAGAACAAATCAACTCCTTCTCCGTGACAGTCCTTCAACAACTCAAAATAATGTCTATCATGTTCCCCCAGAACTAATCCAGTGAAGTCCAAATCCATTGAACCATCCATCCATTCTCCACTGGACCAAATTACCTTTTCCATGACTAGTCAAAAAAATCATGAAGCCAACCTGCGATGCTCCCCACTCTCTTTTCTTTGCCTTCCCCTCCCTTGTGTCCTCCAACATCAGGCCCGTAATGCCCTTTGATCTTTTTATTCCACCTCACCCCAACCCTTCTCAAAACTTGCTCATAGGAAAGGATCTGTGTTCGAGTGGCTCTCTGAGCCTCACCTGCAAAATGAAAGGATTTATTGGATGACCTCTAAGCCTCCTTCCAGCCCTTGACAGTCTATGAGTGTACTGCACAGGACAGTATCTATTCCTAGGCTAAAGAAAGGAAGAAGAAAAGGAGGAAGAAAAGTACAAGGAAGAGCTGGAGGAGGAGTGGAAATACCTGGTTGAGAAAAAAGGGCCAAAGGAGTTAACGTGACCCTTGATAGCCAAAAGCATCCTCTGTGGTTTTAAAGTCGGCATCTACTAGCTAAAACAGAACCAAGCACGTGACAGAAATAAAGGAAGTGGTAGTGGGGGAAGGGTGGGAATAAGTTCAAGTTGAGTGTTCTGTTGCCAGAGCCCCCCAGCCTGACAGCAAAGAAGCCCAGCTCTGGATCTAAGGTAAAGAGGTCCCAGTGTGCCGGGTTTGCAACGGGAGGTGGGAGACACGGGCAGGGAAGAGGGCAAATACTGCAAGGACAGCCACCTACAAGGGCATCGCATGGCTCCTTAAATAAAGAGCATGTGTCTCAGTCTGCCATTCAAGGCTTCCTCTCCTTAATCTGGATTGAATCTACCTTCCAAACCTTACTTGATGGTGCTTCCCTCCCTATACTCCCCAGACTTGCCCTCTCCTACCTCCAAATCTTCCCCTGTGCTTTTCACTGGCTAAGAATGGACTCCTGCCCCTATGCCATCCTATCTTCACCCTACCCATCCATCCCTTCCTTTAAGCCCCAAGTCCCATGCCACCTCTAACATGAAGCCTTCCTTACCCTCACAGCTAGAAGTGATCCTTCCCTCCATAAACCTATCAGGACATTCTATTTAACACACAAAGTAGGATTCCTATTTTTAACAGAATGACTATCAGGACACTTTCTTAGGTCTAACCTAAATCTTTTTTGCTGTGACTTGAATTATCAGCCAGGATGAATGATGGAGGAGTGGGGCAGATATCAGGACAGATGTGGGGCAAATATCAGGACAGATTTGGGGCACAATCTTTAACTTTGGGAACAACTGTCACACCCTTCTATAACTGCCTCCATCCTTATTGTCGCCTCCACCACTGCCGGAGAGAGAGACAGATTCACTGGTCTGGGTGGGCTCTGCCAATACTTAGGAACTTCACATCTCTGGGTTCTTGATGTTGTTGATCCAGGTAGGTCTGTTGATTGTGAGAGAAAGGACTTTTTGATGCTTGAACATTTCAGTTAGTACGTATCTGAGGAAGAGGTGGTAAGAGAATGAGTATTTTTCCTAAATCTCCTGAATTGTGTACTCTGAAAGTACAGGGAAAATCTGAACATGAAGAAAAAGCTGACTCTGCATCATTCAGAGCTAGTGGTGTCTGATTCAAAAGCTCCAAGGATTTGACTGTAGGAGAATTCGGTTGTACTGAATGTTTGGAATACATGGGTCTGTTGACTGGTGTTTAGGTATTGTTTTCACATTTTTGGTAATTTTTTAAAATTTTAAACTTAAATACAAAATGCGAAGGGGGGGAACGTTGCTATGTATGCAGCAGACCATAAGAGAGGATTCAATATGAAATAATAAATCTCCATTTCAAGAAAACCTATGTACTAAATATTACACATTGTTTTCAAAGCTGCGCAGCTTTTCTTTGACTCCTTATTAGTTTTCTTTGTTCTCTGCTGTGTACTTTTGACTTTTTTTCCCTCTTCTCCCCCCCAAAGGTTATATTTAAGTTATAATCAATACATACACATATATATACATCTACACTAATACACATACATGTAAGACCATACCATGCTTATTCCCTCCCATCATCTGTTTCTAAAGGTGGATAGCATCTTCCTTCTTAAATCCAAGTCTTTCCATGTTTTTCTATCATGTCAAGTCCCTCCATTATTCTCTCCCCCTACACCACAGCAATATTCCAACCCAATCATATCCTATCTGAGAGATTGTCTATGAAAGTTTTCCCACCAATTTTCTGCATTCCTTCTGTTCTTGGCTACATAGTTTTTATTTATACAAAGAAATTTTAATTCAAGATAATAGAAATTATCCTTTTTTATATTTCAACCATGTTCTTGCCTTACAGTATAGTTTAAGGTCTGATACTGCTGGATCTCCTTCCTTTACATCTTTTTTCCTTGTTTTTTGTCCCCTGAAGTTCCTACCTTTTGTTCTTCCAAATGAACTTTGCTATTATTTTTTCTAACTCAATAAAATAAATTTTTAGTAACTTAATTGGGATGACATTAAATAAGTAGATTTGTTGGGTAAAATTGTCATTTAAAAAACTATATTGGTTTTACCTATCCATGAATTGATAACTATTACTTCAATTATTCTGATCTGAGTTTATTTGTGTAACGAGTACTTTATGTGTATGTTCATATAGTTCCTGTGTTTGTTTTGGCAGGTATACACTCAGGTATTTTAAATGGTCTAAAACAATACTGAATAATATTGCAGACACACAGTGTAGTTTCTCTGTTTTTTACTTTTGATTAAATCTATTTTAACTTTAACTTTGTCTGAGATCATGATTAATATCCTTGCTTTTTTTACACATTAAATTCTATTCCTGCTCTTTATCTTATCTTGGTATGTATCTCTCATTGTTATAATGTTTCCTGAAAGCAATATATTGTTGAACTCAAATGTTTAATCTGCCGTCCCTTTCTGTTTTATGGGTAAATTTGTCCCATTCACATGATAAGCTTACAATTACTTACATATTTTCCTCCTTTCTATGTTTTCTCACCATCCTTCTCACCCTATCTACCCTATCCCTCCTCACCCCTCTGCTTTACTTTAACCTGCTCCCTTGCCCTCCTATTCCTTAACCTGCCCCTCTAAGAGTCCCTCCCTTATCCTCTCCCCCTCCCCTTAGCTTTTTTATTTCTTTCTGAATTTAGAAGACTTTTATACTCTTCTAGATATATGTGTTGTTCCCTCTTTAACCCATTCCCGATGAGAAGAAAGTTCCAGCATTAACTGCCCTCCCCCCAATAACTTATTCAGTGTCAGTTTCTCCTTTTGTGCCTCATTTGTGTGAGATAATTACTCCTTTTTATCTCTCTTTACAGTTTTATTTTTTCAGAATCAGCCAATCATACTCAGCTCAATCCAAGCCTTTCTTTCAAATTACTAAAATAATGATAACAATCATAACAGTACCTTATATTTCTCCTGGATGTTATATGTCAAATTTTCCATTAAAAAATCTGGGGTTTTTGACACAAAAAAACTGAAAGCCTTTCAGTTTGTTAAAGTTCCATTTTTTTTTTCATTCAGGATTATGCTTAATTTTGCTGGGTAAATTTCCCTGTGTCTTAACCCCAGATCTTTTGCTCTACAGAATATAGTATTCCAAGACCTATGGTCCTTCAATATAGTAGCTGCTAGGTCTTATGTAATCCTTACTGTAGATCCATGATATTTAAATTGTTTTTTTTTTCCCCTTGTGGCTTCCAATATTTTCTCCTTAATCTGGGAGCTTTGAAACTTGGCTATGATATTCTTGTACGTTTTCCTCCTGGGATCTCTTTCAGGTGGTAATCGGTAGATTTTTCTATTTCTACTTTGCCTTTTTGTTCCAGAACTTCAGGGTAACTTTCCTTGATAATTTCTTGCAATGTTGTATCAAGATTTGTTTTTTTAATCAGAATTTTCTGGTAGTCCAACTATTCTTACATTATTTCTCCTCTCTCTGCTCTCTACATCAGTGGTTTTTCTAAAGAGATGTTTCACTTTCTCTTCCATTTTTTTCATTCTTTTGATTTTGTTTTATGATTTCTTGGTGTCTTAGAACGTCATTAGCTTCCCTGTGCCCAATTCTAGTTTTCAAGGAATTATTTTCTTCCTTAAGTTTTTGATTCACAATTTTCTTGATTTTCTTGAGTTGCTCTCATTTTTTCCTCCCTAACTTTTCCTTGATCTCTCTTACTTGATTTTTATAGTCCTTTTTAAGTCCTTCCAAGATCTCCTTTTGTGTTTGGGACCATTTGACATTTCTCGTTGAAAAAGGAATAGCTTTTTTAGCTCCCTTATCTTCCTCTGAATATGAATCCAGATCTTCTCTATTCCCATAGTAACTATCTATGGTTGGGTTCTTTCTCCTTTGCTTGCTCTTTTTATTTTTTTTTGTTCGTTTCATTTTGTTTTTAGCAGCTATTAATGTAATCAAGTTGTAGTCTTGGGGAATGATGTCCCAAGCCTCAGGCCCTTCCTATTGCTATTTTCTGAGGTCTGTCTTGGGGCTCAACCTTGGGCTCTCTTCTCCACTCCTAAACCATGGCTAGGGCCCTCAGTCACACTGTCACACAAATGATCTTGCTCCCTGTGGTCTCTCCAGTGGCTGCAAACTACAGCTGCCCTCTCTGCCTTGGCACTGAGACCAGAGCCTCTGCTCTTCTGCAAGTGCCCATAGGCAACAGGGTGCCTACCCCTCACTATTGCACTCACCATGTGTGTACCAGCTCCTTCTCTCTGCAACCAAAGCCTTGCCATGTTTGGTTAGCAGGGTTGTGCCAGAAGGTCCTTCAATCTTTTCCTACTCAGCCATCAGATCTGGATCCTCCAGCTTGACAAGCCCAAATTTGGATCACATGAACCTTTGTGGAAGACGTCACAGGGATTGTTACCGAGCTTACAATTCATAAAATCCCTAAAATCTTTTACATGTTCTCCATTCTCTGAAAATGAAAATGTTTTTTTTAAAAAATCACTCTTGGTCTAGAGAGAGAGAGAAAGCGAGCACTAAGCTTTAGGTTTGGTCTCTTTGAAGCCCAGAGAAATCCTTTTTGAGCATTCATGTATTATAAGAAACTCTATACAGAGCACAGTCAGGGCTGGTGGCCACAGTCTGGACCAGAGAGAGAAAGGGGCTTCTGACATACCTCTGTTCTGATCCTGAGAACTCTATGGTTTAGACTCCCCGGGGCAGGGAACCTGCAACCTCCAGGCCACAGGTGACCCTCTAGGGCAGCGGTTATCAACCTGTGGTTCACGACCCCTTTGGGGGGTTGAATGACTCTTTCACAGGAGTCACAGGGGTCTCCTAAGACTATCAGAAAACACATATTTCCAATGGTCTTAGGAACCGAGACACCACTCCTCTATCCGTCTCCAGGCGAGTCTGCCCACATGCAGACACACCCACATACGAGTATTAAAGGGTTGCAGCATTAGGAAGGTTGAGAACCACTGCTCTAGGGCCTCAAGTATGGCCTCTCTGACTGAATCCAAACTTCACAGAACAAATCCCCTTTAATAAAAGTTGTTCTGTACAACTTGGACTCCATCCAAAGGCCACACCCAAGGATTTAGAAGGCAACTCCACAAGTGGCCTGGAGGCCAAAGGTTCCCCACCCCTGGCTGATCTTCTCAACCTGCTGTTATTTCCCTGATCACTTTTAAATAGATGCTTAATGAGGGATAGAAATGAAAGGCTGTCCCAGCTAAACTTCCAGAAGCATTCCTTTTAATCCCAAGACCCAGTGACTCATAGGAGGCCACCAATGGCAGTGGGTGGGTCAGTAGATCAACTAGTATGTTGATGCTGAACAACTGGCATAGCCAATTTTGCTAAGTGCTAGGGAGACAAAAGACAATTCCTGCTCTCCTGTAGAGGAGACAACATGGAAACAGTTATATGCAAACAAAGTATGTCCAGGGTAAATCAAGGGGTTGTCTCAGATGGAAGACGCTAAGGTTAAGGAGGACTGAGAAAGGGGTCTAACAGAAGATGGGACTTTAGCTGAAACCTGAAGGAAGCCTGGGGAGCCAGGAGGTAGAGAGGAGGAGGGAGACTGTTCCCAGTATGGAGGCAGCCAAGGAAAATGCCTGGAACCAGGAGATGCAGTGTTTTGTCCAAGGAACAGTAGAAAGGCCACTGTCACTGAAAAACAGAGTATGTGGAGGGAGAAAAGGTGGGAAGGTAGGAAGGAGCCAGATTATAAAGGGCTTAAAATCAAACAGAAAATTTTATATTTGATCCTGGAAATAATAGGGAGCTACTGGAGTTTACTGAATGGGGAGGGGGCTTGATATAATCAGATCTGCACTTTGGGAAAATCAATTTGCCAGCTGAGTGAAGATGGATTGAACTGTGGAGAGACTTGGGGCAAGGAGACCAATATCAGCCTATGCAAAAGCTGATTGTTAACTTTTCAGTGTGAGGATTCACACCTTGGACATTAAAAATCAGGACCTGATTTGTTGTTTTGTTTATTTCTGGACTTAAGAAAGTAATGGAGAAAGTGTTAGTAATGGAGATTAAGTTTTAAAGTGTGACAGTGGTTTTTGGAGATCTAGTTGTTAAATTTTTAACAACATACCCATGCCACTACAGGAATAGGATGATGGGAGCAGCAGAGGAGAGAAGGGATGTTACAATGCTGATGTTACAAAGGTAGACTCAACAAAATAAGAGAGAATGGGGCTTTGCTAACAGCTGGAGCAGGATCCATTCATCCCAAGGGGAAGTCCCATGAGGTGACAGTCCAACCCAAAATGGCTCATTTTTATGCCTCTCCCTAAAGGCCATTCTAGTTCCTGCCTAAGGGCTAGAAGAGAGGAAAGAAAGAGGTGATTTAAGTGTGTAATGGCTCCAAGAGACCCTTGAAGGTCCTGGGTTACGTATGCCCAACTGAAAGAGTAATTAAGAAGGCATGGGGGGCAGCTAAGTGGCACAGTGTATACAGCACCGGCCTTGGAGTCAGGAGGACCTGAGTTCAAATCCGACCTCAGACACTTAACAATTACTAGCTATGTGACCAAATTTTCCTGCCTTCCCCCCTCCAAAAAAAGTTTTAAAAAAAGTCATGAATTCTAAATTCATGATTCTAAAATTTGAGATCATAAAACGACTGATATAATTTAAGACCATCCTCCCATCCCAACCCTCCCCTCACTGCACCTCCCTAGCCACTCAAATAAGTTCTCAAGCAGGAGAACTTATAACCTACCACCAGGCTGAAACTGAACCACCCCAGAGTGGGACATAGACACTGCCTTCTGGATACCGGAATTTCTAGTGGCACCAACTCTTACTAGAATACAGAAGGCAGTACCCTCTAGTGGTCAGAATACTGAACTACCTGTCTGGAGATGGGCTTTATAAGGAAAAAATATCACATAATCAAACTTGGAGAGACCTTTGGGGGGGGGGGGGGGTCATCTCTTCCAACTTCCCATGCCATTAAAGAATCTTTTCCTTTTTTTAAATAGTATTTTTTTCCTATTATAGGTAAAGACAATTTGTAACTAAAGAATCCCTTCTACGGGCGGTTTGGTGGCACAGTGAATAGAGCACCAGCCTTGGAGTCAGGAGGACCTGAATTTGAATGTGGCCTCAGACACTTAACACATACTGCACTTAACCTAACTGCCCTGCTTTCCCCCTCCAAAAAGCAAAAAATAAAATAAAATCTTTAAAAAATAAAAAAGGCTTAAAAAAAAAGAATCTCTTCTAAAGCATCGACAACCTCTGCTTAACTTATTCAAATGATAGGCAACTTTATTATTATCACTTTCCAAGACAGTATGTTCCATTTTTAAAGTTTACTAATTGTTAGAAAAATTTATCTCTTGCCTAGATTATTGTAACAGCTTCCTCATTGGTCTTCAGGTCTCAAGTGTCTCCCCATCCATCATCCAAACAGCTGCCAAATTGATTTTCTTTTAGCAAAGACATGACCATGTCAACCTCCTATTCAATATACTATAGGGTCAATATAAGCTCCTCTGTTTGGCATTTAAAGATCTTTATAATCAGGACCTTTCCTACCTTTCTTTGTATACACAACTTCATTCTGTGTACTATATATGGTCGGAAAACCATACTGGTCTATTTGCTACTGGGGTCTTTACCCAGCCTAGAAGGAACTCCCTCTTCTCTTTTTCCTCTGCCTCACAGACTTCTCACTCCTATCAAGATGCAGCTCAGTATCAGCTTCTAAGTGAAGTTTTACTGATTGCTCTTGTCTTTATTTTGTAATTATTCTACATATCCATTGATAGGTGTTCGGATTCAGTCTTTCCTGATAGAGATCAGGAATTGCTTCAGTTTTTGTTTCCAGGCTGGCATCATCTAGAACAGTTCTTGACATCTACTAGGCATTTAATAAATGCTTACTAAACTGAATGGATTGTAATCAACCAGTCAGTCCATAAACATTTTTTAAGCACCTACTATGGACCAGGAACTGGGGATACAAAGAAAAGATAGAAAGGTCAAGCCAGTCCCTATTTTCTAGAACTTGCATTCTCATGGGGAGGACAATATACAAATACACTATATACAAGATAAGCCGACAGAATCGACAGAGGGGAAGGCGCTGGAATTAAGGGGGTTCAGGAAAGGCTTCTTATGGAAGGTAGCATTTTAGTTGAGACTTGAAGGAAGTCAGAGGAGCCAGGAAATGAACATGAGGAAGGGAGAGGGTTCTCTGCATGAGGAACAGCCAGTGAAAATGCCCAGTCTAGAAATGGAATGCCTTGTTTGAGGGATAGCCAAGAGGCTGGTTGATGGGATGGAAGAGTATATGGGGTGGGGGGGAATATAAGAAAACCGGAAGGGTGAGGAGCCCAGGTTACAAAGGGCTTTGAATATAGAGGATTTTACATTTTGCCCTAAGGGTGATAGGGAACCATGGGATGGGGAAGGGTGACAAGGTCATACCTTCACTTAAGGAAAATCAAACTGACAGCTGAGTGGAGGAAGAGGATCTGGAGAAAGGAGAGACTTTTATGGGGGAGATCAACCCTATGTCAATAGTCCAGGCATGAAGTAATGAGGGCCTTTACCAGGGTGGTAGCAGTTAGTATAAACATTTATTAAGTATCTGCTATTTGCCAGATACTATGGGGGAAAGACAGGGTTTTATGCAAGAGGTTTTATGCAAGGGTAAAATCGACAGGCCTTGGGGTCAAAAGCCGGACAGTGTAGTTAACAAGAAAATAAGAAGAAAAGCTATGGAGGCCCCTATTTTGGATCGACTTCTCAAAGGGTTTAGCCACAAAAGGGATAGATGTATTTAGCAGGATTTTTTGAGGATGGTCATGATATAATGACCATGACTAAGTCTGTAATGATTTAATAATGACCATGATTTAAGTCTGTAATGGCTCCAAGAGACCTTTCAAGGTCCTGGGTTATGCCCAACTGAAAGGGTAATTAAGAAGTCATGGGTTGATTCTAAAATTTGAGCTCACAGAATGACTGATATAATTTAAGACCATCCCCCCCAAGGGGCAGACTCCAAATGCGGTCTGAACCAGTGCAGAACGCTTTAAAATTATGACCACTTATGTTCCAGATACTATATTTCTTTGACTCATGCCTCAGATTTGCATGAGCTTTTGGGGGCAGACATTTCACAACAAAATGCTGAAGTCTTTCATATCTTCCCCCATTTTGTACTGATCTCTATCCATATTTGCAAACATACAATTGATTATAAGTTCAAAGGGTCATAGATTTAGGGCTAGAAGGGACCCTAAGGGTCAACTGTGTCCAAATTGGCATTTTATGGATGTGGGAGCTGAGGTCCAGAAAAGTTAAATGACTTTTGCTCAAGGTCACTCAGGTAATAAATGGAAAAGCTAGGATTTGAACATGAGTCCTATGACTCCAATTCCAGCTGTCTTTCTACTATACCATGTAGGCTCAAAGCTTTAAATTTATCCCTATTTTTTCATCTTGCTAGCTCAGATGATCTTCTAAATCTATTGGTATCTTTTTGAATTTTGATTGTGTTAATTTAAAAATGTCAGGAGTATTAAAGCTCAGAATGAACTAAGGGGAACAGAAGGCTAAGGTCAACCAAAGGAGTTTTGTGTTTGTCTTGAGTTGTGATGGGGAAATAAGGATCAAAGAAGGGACAGGGTTACTGCTCACAGAGCAGAGGAGATGAAAGGACAGAGCTGTTCAATTTTTATCTTGCTTCTGAATCATCTACCAGGGAGAATGATCTCTGGACCAGAAAGAACAGAACAAAATAAAACAATATAGCATTGCAGTAAAGATTATAGATTTAAAATCTGCATAAATGTTAGTGGTCATATAGTCTAACCTCCGCATTTTACAAATAGGAAAACAAGCCCAGGAAATGCCATTGGTGGGATCTGAACTCAGGATCTCTGACATTACTGCCAATGCTCATTCCGGTGCCACAGGGCAGATTAAGAATTCCCCTAGCTGTCTCTCAAGAATTCAAATCACCTCATTCAGATAAGTTACATCCCAGAGTCCTGAAAGAACTGGTTAATGTGATTGTTGAGCCGCTGTCACTGATACTCAAAAGATCATAGAGAATAGGAAAGGTGCCACAAGACTGCAGAAAGGTAATGTCCTGATTTTCAAAAAAGCTAAGAGAATGGAATTAGCAAACTCTAGGTCAGCAAAGTTGACTCCAATTCCTGGAAAAGTTCTAGAACGTATTAAAAGAGATGGTTAGTGGTTGGAATCAAGATGGCGGAGAGAGGAAGCATTAGAATCTGGTTTATCCATTATACCTCCTCAACAACGATCTAGAAAATGCACCAAACTAAATTCTGATCAGAAAAACCAAGAGAAGATCCCAGTGAGTTTATTCTTCCAGCCCAGGGCAGCCGAGGGAGACAGAGAGAAATGTAGGCAGCTACTGGGGACGAGGGCTGCCCAGGAGTTCAGGAACATTACCAGCACCCATAAACAGAAAGAGGATTAGGATAGGGCGCCAG
This sequence comes from Pseudochirops cupreus, assembly GCA_028627135.1. Classification (NCBI taxonomy): domain Eukaryota; kingdom Metazoa; phylum Chordata; class Mammalia; order Diprotodontia; family Pseudocheiridae; genus Pseudochirops; species Pseudochirops cupreus. The sequence continues at coordinate 356,799,665 of CM053584.1, forward strand.
GGCAAGAAGCACCAAGGCAGGAAAAAAGAGATTGGAAGGAAAGAAGTACCAGGGTAGAAAGAGATCACAGGGGATCCCAACAGGAGCTGGGTACCAGAACAAGTGACATCTAGCTGCTTTGTCACCCAATGGGTCACAGATCTACAGTGGAAAGAAGCAGTTATGAGTGATGGTCCTTGCTGTGCACTGAGCAAAGAACAAGATATTGGAAGCAAACACCTAGCTGTGCGACTCTAATCCCAGGAGCACAGCACAACATCCCAGTCTAAAGGGACAATTTGTTATGGGTTTTGAGTAGGCTTTTTTGCCTTCTCAATGGGTAGAAGAAAGGGAAGAGGGAAGGAAAGAACTGCGAATTGAAAATAAAAGTGAATTAAAATAAAAGAGAAAGATGGTTAGTCAATCATCATCCAGAAATGGAAGCAGTGATTACAAAGAACCAGAATGTCTTCAGCGAAAGTAAGTGATGTCAGGAGTAGGAAGCAAAATGGTGAAGTAGCAGGAAGAAATACAGCCAACTCCTTCCCCTTCCCCTCACACCACCTCTGACCAAACTACTCCAAACAGATCTAGAAAATGTATCAGCCCAAATCCTGACTGGGAAATGCAGGCAAATTATATTTATAGCATTCCTAGTTTAGCAACTCTTCCCAAAAAGGAATGAAAATTACTCCAGAATGATCTAAAGTTCTACAATTGTGTTAAAAAAATCGATTTTACAAGAAAAGATAAGGTAGAATGATTGGATGACAAGTTTGTGTGAGCAAGATGTGGGGGTTTCAGTGGACTGCGAAGTCGATATGAATCATCAGTGTGACCCAGCAGCCAACACAGCTAATTTTCTCTTGAGTTAAAGCAAAACATACTCAGTGCCCAGGACTACAGAAGTCAGAGACCTGTCCAGATCAATCCATTTGTGGATCCATCAGCTCTTGAGAAGGCCACTGACAACAGGAGACATTCAGAAGAAGGTGACCAAGGTGGTAAAGGATCACCATTACTCTAATTTGAAGGTCAATGGAAAGAAATAAAAATGTATAGTCTAAAAAGACTTAAAAAGGGACACAGTGTTTTTTAAAATTATCTGAAGGGTTGTCATATTGATAAGGGATTAAATATATTCTTCTTAGCCCTTGATGGGAAAAGAAGGTGCCATAGATGTCAACAAAATGGAAGCAGATTTAGGATTAACATGATGGGAAAATTAGAAACAGAGTTGTCCAAAAGCGAAACTGGCTGCCTTGGGAAATACTGGGCTCCTCCATCACTACAGGTTTTTAAGCAGATGATCACTTGGAACGTTATGGAGTAGGTTCATGAACAGGTTGTAGGAGATGTTTTCTGACATCTTTCTGAACTCTGATATTTTGTGACTAAGTACCAAGACTTAAAACCAGGATTTCTGTCTCCTAGTTAAATGCTCTTTCCACTGCACCATGCAGTCTGCAAATCAGAATGCAAGAAGTTGACAAATGGAAGCTGTCTGGGTTCATACTTCCACCCTAGGCAAAATGGAGGTGATGGCCTTCCTCTGTTGCTGTAAGCCTCCAGTCCTCTCCGTATTCATCTGCTCTTTCTCTAGCATCGCAGATTTCTCCCTCTCCACGGGGCCCTTTCTGCCTGTTTTTCAGCATGCCACATTCCCTCCAAACTTTCAAAAAACCATAACTTAACTCTACTAGGTCCCATTCACTCATATTTAAACCCTGGTCCCCCTCCCCCCGCTTTTAGATAAAACTTTAAACAGCTGCCATCTTAATTTTGTTACCACTCACTAATCACCTTGACCTCTTTTGTTGTTCCATCGTTTCAGTCACGTCTGACTCTTTGTGACCTTATTTGGGGTTTTCTTGGCAAAGATACTGGAGTGGTTTGTCATTTCCTTCTCCAGCTTATTTTACAGATGAGGAAACTGAGGCAAAGAAGATTAAATGACTTGCCCAGGGGCACGCAGCTAGTAAGTGTCTGAGGCCAGATTGGAGGTGAACTCTGGTGAGCCACCTAGTTGCCCGACCTCACAAAGTACTTGTGGGCAAATTGTTTTATACCACTAACGGGACTACATAAAATCAAGCTGCTATTATTAAAGTGTCCCTTCCCTCATTACCTTCTCTCCTGGCCCGAGGTCTCTGACCCTGCTTCAGTTCTATTCTTTCCTCATTCTCCCCCACTCTGCGCCTCTCATTCCCCTCCCCTCATTCTTCCATGTACTCCTTTCCATCCCAATTAGGTGACCTCTCCCTGCCCAACCAACCCTCCTACTTGTGTGCTCTGGTTCACTGAAATTGAAGTCCCTGAGTAGAACAAGGCCCCTGGTGGTCAACAACCGTCCTTACCCCCATCCATCCTGTGCTTGTCTGTTGCAGAAAGGAGACACCGGGGACACCAAAGTGAACCTGCCTTTGGGTTCAGCCCTAGATGCGGCTGATGGCGACTGGCTTGAGGTGTTTGCTCATGGTTGTCCTGATAGTAGCAGTGGAGATTAAGAGAGTTGGTAAGGGCTCCTATGTGGAAAGATGATATTTGTAACTCATGAGACCTTTCTCAGTACTAGAGTAATTGGAAGGAATATATATACGTGTATATATATATATATATATATATATATATGTGTGTGTGTGTGTGTATGTATGTATCTCTGTATGTGTATATACACATATATATGCATGTATGTATATATACATATATAGACAGAGGGCACAGGGTGGGTTAAATATGAAGTGATGATATCTAAAAAACAAAATTAGGGAGTATGAGAGGAATATATTGGGAGGAGAAAGGGAAAGATAGAATAGGGTAAAATATCTTACATAAAAGAGGCAAGAAAAAGCTTTTACAATGGAGGGGAAGAGGGGGAAGGTGAGAGGGAATGAGGACTTGGCTTTAGGAGGGAATAACATACCCATTCAACTGGGTATCTTACCCTACAGGAAAGTAGGGGGAAGGGAATAAGCGGGGGGCATGATGGAAGAGAGGGCAGATTGGAGGAGGGGGCAGTCGGAAGCAAACACTTTTGAAAAGGGACAGGGTCAAAGGAGAAAATAGAAAAAATTGGGGGCGAGATAGAATGGAGAAAAACATAGTTAGTCTTTCACAACATGACTATTATGGAAGTGTTTTGCATAACTACACACGTATACCTTATACTGAATTTCTTGCCTTTTCAATGAGGGTGGGTGGGGAGGGAAGAAGGGTGAGAATTTGGAACCCAAAGTTTTAAAAACAAATGTCAAAAATTCTTTTTTACATGCAACTGGGAAATAAGATATACAGGCAATGGGGTATAGCAATCTATCTTACCCTACAAGAAAGTAAGAGAGAAGGGGATAGGAGGGGGAGGTGATAGAGGGGAGTGCAGACTGGGGGAAGGGGTAATCAGAATCCAAGTCATTGTAGGGTGGGGGAGAGGGAGAAATGGGGGGAAATTTGGAACTCAAAATCTTGTGGAAATGAATGCCGACTAAAATAAATAAATACCGGAAAAATGTAAAAAAAGAGAGTTGGTAAGGCCAGACCCCTAGAAAGCAAATCACATTAGGGCACAGCTGGGAGGGTGGGGGAGAGGGGCAAATGGGAGCCCACTAAACATCTTTATAGGGGGAAGGAAAGAATTATTCCAAATCATCCTAACATTTTTCAAAGGACAAACTCCATCTTGGAACAATTCCGGTTCACTTGCTTCCCAAGGCCACTTTACCCTATCCCTGACCTACCAGTGTAATGCAATGAAAGGTCTCGGAGCTGGTAAGAAAAGGGTCTAGTTCAAATCTAGACACTGCTTCAGACAATTTCCCTAACTATGATTCAGTTTTCTCATTTGCAAAAGGGGAATGAGGGTGGGAGAAAGGGTCGGAAGGAAGAATAACCCCCACCTCTCATTTCGGTGAGGAGCCAATGTATGTGAAAGCATTTTGAAAACTTAAAAGCCCAATACAAATGGGGGCAGTATTATTCTAATTTCTCAAAACACTAGAACATGAAGGGTCCTTGGAGACTAATGATCACAACTCACTCATTTCTTCAATGAGAAATTAAACCCCAAAGATGCAAGTGATTTGCCCAGAGTTACATGGAAAAAATCACAGACTCACTGGAAAGGATCTACGCCAGTCCTCTAATATCACAGAAAAAGAAATGAACCCAGAGATGTGAGGTAACTTACCCAGTGATATTCAACGTCTAGAAAAACTGAAGGAAGTATTACTAAAGGGTAGGCTGGTGAACATCTAGAAAAGGAGGCAAATGACCACAAAAAGTCAGCATGAAGCCTCCCTGTGTGGTTTTCTTATTGTTCTTTTCCAACAGACTTACTGTATTGGGAGGTAATGCTGTAAATACGGTAGACATAGTTTACTTAGATTTTAGCAAGGCATTTGATAAATTTTGTCTTGGTCTTCTTGTGGAAAAGATGAGAGAGATGTAGACTACAATCATATAGATTCAGAAAATGCTGGACCAAACTTCCTAGTCTTTAGAATAGCACAGAACTAAATGGACTATCTTCAGGAGGTAATGAGTTCCTCCTCGTGATAGCTTGTAAGTTTCTTATCAATTTGTGGTCATTGAATAAAGGTTGGATAATCTCTTGACAGGGATGTTGTTGGTCTTCCTGTAATGGCTAGATGATTACCTAACATGAGGTACAGGCTGAAATAGAAAGCCTCTGAGGTCTCATCTAACTTTGAGATTCTGATCCTTAGTAACAGTTGTATTCATGGTCTATTTTGAGGGAGGCCATAACCATTAACTGAATAATCCTAGCCCTTGTTTTGGTTGTAAGGACTTCTTATCATCTCACAGAATCATAAATCTGGAAGGGACCTCAGAGATCTTTAGGCCCAGTAACTACATACCCCACCCAAGGCTTGACCCTTGCCAACAACATCCCTGTCAAGAGATTATCCAACCTTTGTTCAAAGATCACAAACTGATAAGGAACTTACAAGCCATTAAGGGAAGTCATTTCATGTTTGGAGCTCAGGGCATTTGCTGAAGGAAAAAGGGGGAAAGGGGGGAAAGAGAAGGAGAATGAGAAGCAGGGCACATAGCCTTGAACAAATCATACTATGTGTCTACCTTCTTTCACAACTCCCAACATTTTATCCAGGTATCAGATTAAAATTAATATTGAAGGCAACCTTGGAGAGAAAAAGACAACATGCAATTTGAGTATATGGAGAAAGGGGACTGGCAGCCCCACCGTTTTGCTTTGGTAATGAGGGTGAGGAGTGGCCAGGCTCTTCACTTCCAGGTCACAAGGCCAATTCATGCTACGGTTCCATGTTAATTTCCATTCATGGGTCTTATTTTTTTTGAAGCAATCAGTCCATATTCTTTAAGTTTTACTATCTGATAAGCAGCACTGTGCCAAGGGCTATGGAGAAAGATACAAGAGAAGGCTATAATTGTCCCCCTCGCCCCAAAGCACTGAAAACACTAAACTAACATATATAGAGTCTCAGGCATGTAGTTTAGAATTATATACAGAATCTTGGAATCTCATAAACATAGATTATGAAATCTTAGCAAGAAGCTCAGAATCACAGAATCTCAGCACTGGAAAGGACCTAGAGCTCATCTAGTACAGTACGGAACAGTGGATAGAGTGCTGGACACTGGGTCTGGAAGACCCGAGTCCAAATCCTACCCCAGATACTTGCTGACCTGGGCAATTAACCAATCAACAAGCACTAATTAAATGCTTTCAGCTGTGCCAGGCACTGTGCTACCTACTGAGAATACAAAGAAAGGTTGGGGGCGGCCAGGTGGCACAGTGAATAGAGCACCAGCCCTGGAGTCACCAGGACCAGAGTTCAAATCTAGCCTCAGACACTTAACGCGTCTGACCTTGGGCAAGTCACTTAACCCCAACTGTCCCTCCAAAAAAACAAACAACGAAGGCAAAGACAGCCCCTATCCTCAAGGCACTTAAATCCTAAGGGAGGAGATGATACCCTACATAAGCAGGAATTTTCAGCTGTAAAATGGGAAGGTTGGACCAGATGGCTTAAGGTCCCTTGAAGTTTTATCTTATAAATCTCTCTCCCCTAGTAGGTGCTCAGTAAATAAGACTTGCTGGTTAACTGATGATTGACAAGAAGGAACAGAGATGCCTTTCTGGTTAGATCCTTGATCCCTACTTTGCCCAGCCTTATTTTTTGTTCTTTAATAATAAATACAACTCAGGTTTTAATTTTTTTAACTGATTTTATTTTTTTCTCCAATTAACAAGCACTTACTTTCTTTCCCTCCCATTTCTTCCCCCAAAAAAATTTGGAGTGGAGGGAAACCAAAAAACCTTGTAACAAATCCCCACATTGGCCACGTGGAAAAGCCTGTGGCTCATTTCTTGAATCCATTTCTTGGTTCTTCAGTCCATCATCTCTCTGTCATGAGGTGGGTAGCATGCTTCATCACCCATTCTCTGCAGTCATGGCTGGTCGCTCCAGTGATCGCTGATACAACTTAAGTCTCTCAAAATTGTTTGTGCTTACGTTATTGCTGCATCAGTTTTTCTCCTGATTCTGCTCACTTCCCTATTCACCAGTTCATACAAGTCTTCCTGGGTTTTTCTAAAACAGTCCCCCTTTTTCGTTTCTTATGGTGCAATAATATTCCACTATAATATACCATAATTTGTCCAGTCAGTCCCTAGCTGATGGATACCCCCTTCGTTTCCAGTTCCTTGTAACTACAAAAATGAGCCATTAGAAATATTTTTGGACACAGATCTTTTCCCTTTTTTCTGACCTCTTTGGGGCATAAGACTATCTTTGCCATCTTTGCCCAGCTTCTGCAGGCTAACCTTTCCCTTCACGTTCTAGGCTGCATGGTTATCTTCAGCTCCAGAGAACCAGTTTTCCTGCAAGAAGGAGAAAAACTGAGTTGAAACTGCACCCTGTCATATAAGAAAGAAGAAGCCAAGGGGCTGATAATGTTTTGGTGTAAGAACAAGGTAGCACAAGTGTGCTCTCCTGGGACCAGCTTGAAGCAGCTAAAGCTGAAAAGGGAAGTGGAAGTGGGGGAAGAAGGAGCCACTTTGAGAGAACACTACACCTCCATAGTCTTTACCATACTTCAGGCCAAGCTGACGGACAGCGGCACCTACCAGTGCTGTGCAAGGAGTCAGAATCCCAACATCCTCTTCCAGAGCCACTATATCTCTGTGACAATCACAGGTGAGCCACACGATGTCCAGGGGCTTCACCCCATCCCACTAGCTTCCAGAGTCTCTCTGCATTGCACATGTAACCTGTCTACTAGGCATACCTTCCCAAAGCCGTCGACCTAAACAGCAATCAGGGTCATTAACTCATTGGCCAGGGGCAGCTCTAGAAACAGAGAGGGAAGCCAGAACATAAAGGGGCCCACTGAGCCTGTTTCCACAAAGGTATGCCCTCCTACTAAAAGAACTGCAGAATGGTAGAACCATAGTGAACCTTAACAGCTCATTTAGTCCAAAATCTCATTTCATGGATGAGAAAACCAACTCCCAGAGAAGTGTTTTACCCAGAGTCACTTAAATAGTAAATGCCTGAGGCAAGACTCAAACCCAGGTCTTCTAATTCTGAATCTAGCATTCTTTTCCATCTTCCCATAGATTCAGCATTCTTGTATTCTCTGTACCTTTCAGTCATCTGCCATTGTAATGATGGAGATTGCTATAGAAAAACATTGCAGAAAGCTTTTCCTCAAGGATTTCTTTGACCTATTTGTAGATCACTGTCATAAAAATTTTAGAAAGATGAGAAAGGAGGTATCTATGTCAACAGTAACCAATATTTTTTAAATTGTTTTTTTGGGGCTACTAACATTGTTCATTATTATTCCCATTCTTTCGGTGTCATTTCTTTCTGGACACATCTTGTAAAACTATTTCTATGCCCTCAAGAGTGTGCTGATGCCACAGATTTCCTCAGTGGGAACGTGGTCTGGTCCAACACTCATCTTGAGTTCTTAAGTTCTATAACATAACATATATATAACATAACAGGAACTGACTTGTTAGGGCCCAATTCTGGTGGTTCCACAGTCACTGATGATAGAAGTAGATCATCATAAAAATACTGATAAATGTGTTCCATTTTACATCCCTTTGTTGACTTCCTCCTAAATGCATTAATGAAGGAGGTCAAGGCTCAGGGTAACTGAATGACTTTCTTGTGGTCACAAGCTAGTAAGTGTTGGAGGCAGTATTTTAATCCGGCTCTCTCCTGGTGCTTTCCATTACATCAGGACATCTCCTAAGAGGTGGGGTGATCTTTGATGACTTGATTGGGGTTCACACTAAGTTTTCCAAAGGCTTGGTTTAGCCTCTATTGCTTTTCATGATTTTATGAGAATGTTCTGTAGTGTTGCATGAGTTTTCATGCTAAACTGGTCTTGTGCTCAGCAGCCACCTCTTTCCACGTGGCAAAGAGATTAAACGTTTGTTGATCAAGGCAATTTCTGGCTCTTTTTGCCTCCTCTTTGTAGTAACTGCTTTACACTGGTTAAACTTTTGTGGGAACGGTGATAATCAAGGACATGGATTATTCCTTTTCCATTCCCCATTTTTCAGCACAGTAGTAGTAACAGCTGACATTTATAGAATGCTTTTAGGTTTGCAAAGTATTTACACAGACACATGTGTAAATCACTTTGCAAATTAACCAGTCAGCAAGCATGTATTAAATGCCTGCCCTGTTCTAGGCACTGTATTAAAAACAGGGAATACAACAGAAAAAAAAAGAAATCCTTGCTTTCGAAGAGCTCACATTCTAGAGAAATAACATGAACATAAATTGGTGCATACAAGACAAATACAGAGTGGTTGAAGGTAGCAACCTAAGAGCAGAAGACACCGGGAGCTTCCAGCCCCAGGAAAGGCCTTAATGCAAAAGGAGGTCCTTGGGATGAGTCTTAAAGGAAACCAGGGATTTTAAGAGATAAAAGTTAGAAAGGAGAGCATGGCGGGTATGGACAACAACCAGGAGGAAGGTACAGCCAATGGGAGATGGAGCTTACAGGGAGACCTTACACATGTAAAGAGGGAATTTGCTACAACACTGGGAAAGTAAGAAGGCAGGATTGTGAGCTTTAAAGGCCTCACCGAGGTGTGTGAGGTTAATCCCAGAACTTTTACATTGCTATCCATCAGCTGTGGTTACTATCCTTACAATTACCCTGGGAGGCAGGTTATTAACTGGTGGTGTTATCTGCATTTTACAGTTGAGGAGACCAAGGCTCAGAAAGGTTCCATTGAAATGCAGCTAGTAAACATTAGAAGCAGGATTCAAACCTAGGGCTCTTGTAAATCCAGGGTGCTTCCCCCTCTATACTCGGCTGCTTCTTCCTGATTCTACTGCACTGAAGAGAGATTGCACGACGATCATTTCATTTTACTCCTACTGAAACTTTAAATTAAAGATTTTTATTGTGAGTAGCAACAGCATAAGGAAATCAATGTACATTTTTACTGAATTTGATAATTCTCCTAGTGTCATCCCAGCAACAACTGGAAGACACTATGGTACGGTGAAAATAGTGCTGGCATTGGAGTCAGGAGACCTGCGTTCAAATCCCTGCTCTGTCACTTACTCCCAGTGTAACCTGGGACGATCTAGTTAATTTCTCTGACTCCCAGTTTCCTCCTCTTCCAAAGGAAGTTGTTACGTTATTGTGGTCTTAACAGAGAGACAAAGGCAGCCAAGGCCAACAGTTCTTTAGCAGTAGAGAGATGTACGTTAAGCCTCTGTATCTTCTCCTGGGGCACCTTAATGAAGGCCAGCCAAGATTAAATGATGGAAGTGACAACATATTCTCATTTGTCTGGGATGATTTAGGTGTCAGTTTCAAAAGAAGGAAGCTTAGAGACCAGGTGGCTTGTTGATGTTCACAATAAATAATGATAACTTCAGCCATTTAAATGTAACCTTGAGCTCAATCCAAACCAAATGAGCTCCAAATAGGATCCCACAATCTGCCAAGAAAACCAACCGTTAGCTGGTTCAGGAAGCCAGAGACAATGGGACTCCAAACAGATCTAAACACATACTTTGTCTCTTTTCCCCTAAAATTGAATGTGGGGAAACCATACCAACCCCCTAATGATAGTAGATGCTTAAAAGTGTTAATAAGACTTGTCTGCATCAGTGGAAGGAGTTTTCATATTATGAATTCCCTACACTTAAGAAATCACGGGTACTGATTTTTTTTTTAAAAGCCTAAAAAAATTGCCATTCAAAAGCACTCATTAAATACCTATTTGGACATGGTGTTACAGTAGGAGACACAAACTTGCAAACTTCAAAGTACCATATAAACGCAAGGTGGTGCTATTCTTGGAAGTGATAATGAAAAGGGAAGATTGATAAAGGCAGGTTAATAGACTCACGGATCTCTGGCACCCCTTTTAAACTTAATCATTTTGTGTTTTGAACCAGAGAAAGGGAACTACACCAAGACAGAAGCGAAGTACACAGAAGGTGCCTTACCTAGCCACAGTGAAAGATCATTCAAGTCGAGTTCCCTGAAGGAGAAAATCTGGGGACTGACAGTCATAGGCTTTCTAGCCCTTAAAGGTATGTCCAGAAAGGGGGACTACTCGAGTATGACCCTCCAGGCCATGGGGCTTCTACATGACAGAAAAAAGGTGACCTATGTCTCTAGGGGAAGAGCTATGACCCTATGGAGTAGTGTTGTCCAATAGCTAATTCTAACATAGAAGAGATAAAACTAGAACTGGTCGGGCCTTCCACTGGGAGGGAATTCATAGGATTTCAAGCTTTCTTTGGATGAGTAATCCTTTCCTGGGGAGAAAAAAAAAAGCCTGTCAAAAATCCAGCAACTGCTTCTAATCCTTTCCTGGAGGACAAGCAGTAGAAACGCTAGGAAAATAAGCCATTAGCCCTTATATGGAGGTAGGCAAAGCAGAGAGGATAGATTTTGGTTTGCTGGATAGGTGCTTGGTTTTAAACACTGCAGCCAGCCCCAGGGAGAGAATAACAGGTGGATGGAAGGGCCAGGCTAATTTGTATGCCAAAATATCCATAACAGGGACCATGGGGAATCATCTAAGAACCTATGTATCTCCTAACTGTGAGAGGAAGGCTTTATCAAAATGAATCAGGCTCTTCCTGCCCCCTCCCCCAAAAGGTTAAACATGTTTCAAGCAATAGAAAAAATGACATCAAGGCTCTGTTTGCCTAATAGCTCAGAGAAGTTTTTGGACTCCCTTTTTCAAGCTGTTAAGCTTTTCTCAATCAAGACATATTTACTGAGTTGCTAATGCAAGTAAGCAAGGCATCTACTTCTCCCTGATCATGTGTAGTAGATAAAGTGCCAGATTTGGAGTCTAGAGTCCCTGAGTTTGAATTCTGGTTCTGCCATTTACCACCTGTGTGAATCTGGTCCAGTTACTAAATGTCAATGGGTCCCAATTCCCTCATCTATAAAAGAAGCAGAGTGAACTAGATGGTCAAGGTCCCTGTCAGCTTCAAATCTAGGATCCCTATTCATCCTCTACGAAAAGATTTTCGTAGCTACCACCCTGAATATTGCCATTTGCCTCCTAACTGGTTTCCTTACTTCAGTACTGTCTCTCCCACCTCCCTGTCCTACACAACTGCCACGCATGCTTCTTACTTCCCTATTGCTCAAAAACTTTCCACTGCTCCCTTCCTCTATCAAACAGACCCTAAACTTGTTAACCTGTTGAATGAACAGGGATTTTATTGGCTTAATGAATGACTAAATGAATGAAAAGCGTGAAGTGTTTACTATGTTCCAGACAATTAGCAAGAGAAGGGCATACAAACACAAACAACCAAGACAGTCCCTGCACTTACGGAATTTAAAAGAAAATGCTGACTGGAGTAAAAGGGCAACCTATTGGCACACCCTTACCAGAGATGGCGGGATGGTTTCCTAACTGTTCTCAGCGCTAGAGTTGGAGACAAAGGCATCAGGGAAGAGTGTGAAGGACCTGGGAAGTGGAACGGTGGGCCTGAGACCACACAAGATAAGGTGAATTGATCACCAATAAGAGCTCACGATAAAAGAGGGGACTTTCAGTTCCAGGTGGAAGTAGAGGACTACTTAGACCCAGAACACCAACCCAAATCCTAGAAATATCAATGTTTTTGCATAACAAATAGAGCTCTGTACTAGGCCTTATTTCCCCAATAATGTTCCTTATCACTTTCCTCCTCCAATCCCCATACCAATTTTAGCTATTTAATTGCAGAATGGCCACAGGGTCCAAATTTTAGGATGACCTTAGGGTCCTAACTAGATGGTGCCATTGTTCAACCATTTTGGCTGAATTTGGGTCCTATCAAATAGCTAATATGTTCTGAGACTAGAAGACTGCAAAGAGTAAAACAAGGCTATAAGGAAAGAAGTCAGAGCTTAGATATGTTCCTTGGTGCTCACCACTATCCATAACCAAGACTTTCTTCTATCCCTCCTTTCCCTTTTCCACAAAAGGGCTAGAGACAAAGCATTTATGAGGTCAGGAATGACTGATTTGATTTTTCAGGTGATTAGTTTGAGTTTCCCAGTGCCTAATAAAAGAAATCTAAATACCTGGTTATATGCCAGGAAATAAGCCTTTTTAACTACTTTCATCTTTCCCTTAAGTTCCCTGCACTGTCCCCACGCTCACAAAAATATGAAAATATCTACACTTGAATGAGATTATGTGTAAATTAATACCAAATGAAAGCATTTATTAAGTCCTTAATACACTGTGCGAAATTCTGGGAACACCAACAGAAGTAGAGCCAGCACCTGTTCAAGGAGTTGACATTCATGTAGGGGCTGGGTAGAGAGGAGGGAGCCATGACATACACAGGCCACAACTGCAGGGCAGATAGAAAGGCTCCATGGTTCTCAGGGGGCAGCAACAAAGTAGAAGGTTATGTATCACCATTAATGTCATTTCCATTGATAAAACCACATCTGTTTCTGATGATGAACCATCTGAAAGTATCAAAGGCTTTGGCACTGAGAACTTTCTTTCCTGGGTCTTTAAAAGCTGTTGTTGCTGAGAGGAGGCAGAGGTTTTAGCATCATAAGAAGCAGTTTCTGCCAGGCTGTATCTCCATAAGGGTTGTTTCCCTCAACGAGGACGGAGGGGGTCAGTCTGGAAACAGGACTGGTGTTCCTGGGGGCACTACTATGCTTGAGTTTAGGGTCCTGGACTGTTGCCATCAAGGTGTAAGGAGAGGTAGGAGTCAAAGTTCAGCAGAACTCAAAGCATGAGGTGACCTCAGCTTTTGAAAGTCCACCTAAAATTAGGTAGGGTTCAGTTACATCGGATTTCCATGTATACCAGAAAATGACAGGCTAGTAAGTGGAAAGGAATCTTCACTCACACTCTCTCTCTCTTTCTCTCACACACACACTCACTCACACACACACACACATTTTAGTGAAGAGGAAACTAAGGTCACTTTACTGAAACTCACGTTGAAGCAAAATTTGTCTTATTTGATTCACTGCTTCTGACCCTCATTTTCCAGAAGCCTCCCTTCCTGACAACACTCTTAGTTAGCAATTCCACAAGTTCTCCTTAGAAGAGACAGCATAGCACAGTGGATAGAGTCTGGAAGATTTGGGTTTGAATTCTCCCTTGATGAGTCACTACCCCCTCTAAGCCTTAGCTTTTCTCTCTATTAAACAGGTATAATACCAACAGTTCCGACCTCACAGGATGGTTGTGTAGCCCAAATAATATCATGCACACAAAATACTTTACAAATCCTCTAAGAGATTTTGAGATCAATGAAAGCAAGGCCCTTGTCTTATTTAATCACTCCATTTCCACTACACAGTGAGCATTTAATGCATACTGCATTTAGTTTACTCTTTTCTTTACCCACCTACCTATTTTCCATGACTCTCCATAAATACTTGTTTGTTTTTATGCATCCCTACCCCACTCTTTGTATAGCAATTTTTTATAGTAGGAGTTTTAATGGCGTTCAAAGTTACTAATTAATGCACTAATCCAAACCTCTGTTCTTCTCCCCATAGGTTTGTAAGACATCTGGGAAAGACTCCAAAAAAGGGGGCATCAAACTCCCTGAAAAAAAATCTCAGCTAAAATTTAAGCTGTCTTTTTCCTCCTATATTTCAAACAAATTTCACTAAAAGCACAGGACTCTTTGAGGTGGGGACTAATAGCCACAGATTAGGAGTCAGAACTCAATTCTTCTCCCAGTTCTTCCAACAGCTAGCTGCAGGACTTTGGACAAATCACTTCCCCCTCTAAGCCAATTTCCTCATTAATAAAATGAGGTTCTCATGGATGGTCTGGTTATCCTGAAGTCTCAATTCATCTGCTAAGCAATATCTAGAAGAAAATCAAGGGAAATTCAAGCATACAGTAAACCCATCTTCCTGATATCGTTTTCATGTAAATAAAAAGATCAGCTTTTAAAAAGGAAAGGCCATTGTCTGGTTCAATAAAAAAAAATCTTTATTGAACATGATACTAACCCTACTGAGTAAGAAAAATAAGACTGAAAAAATCTCTGGGCTCACACGGCTCAAATGCTAGTGGAGAACACATATAAATGAGAATGGTAAATGCAGCCTGTTTTAAGTACCAGATGTACTCTTCGGACTTAGACAAATGAGAGGTTCACATCTGAGGGCAGGTGGCAGATTCCACTTAATAAGACTCCACTGATTAGTCGTTGGAGGTTCAGGAGGATCTTAGCAGGCAGAGATGTGGTCAGGGGAATGTTCCAGGTGGAGAGAAAAGAGGGAGACAAGGCACTAGGTGCACAAGCAGAGAAAGGTCAAGAACCTCAAATTAGACTATAGTGTGTACGGAAATTAGAGACGTAGGAGGGAGCCAGACTGTGGAGGGCTCTTAATACCAAATTAAGGCAGTAAGAGGTGTGGACTTCCTTTGGTAGACAACTGATAATCATTAAATATACCTGGGTAGAGAGATGACCTTATGAGAGTTGGAGGAGGGGGAGTCTTACCAAAATTAATCTGGTAGCATTGTGTAAATTGGATAGTGTTGGGGAAGAGAGGTAGGCAGGAAATGAAAAAACGGTTAGGAGTCTTACAATATGGTCTAGATGCAAGATACGGGGGAAGACATTCTGTAGGCAGCATCTATCTATAAGACCAGACAATGGACAGAAGGGAAGTAGAAGACGGACAGGACTGGTGGGACCGTGAACAGAAAAAGAAAGTCAAGATGAGCTGGTTTTCAGATTCCTATCCATACAAGTTGTACTGGTGAGAGTGAGATGTGGGGTTTTTTAGCACATTTTTTTCTCCTCACATTTTCCTTCTTTGCTTAAAAATAAAGCCTCTAATGCAAATTTCTTTAAAAAAATGAATTTTATTTAACAGGGAAAAGGGAAGGTAGGAAAGCACAGCTGAGTAGGGGAGAGAAGATAAAGAGAGTCATGCCAAAGTAATAAATGGTGTCATGACCTTCCAGTCTATTCCTGCCCCTCTAGCTGCTCTCATTTCCCTTACCAGTCTGGACCTCAAGATGGGTCAACTTCCACGATTCACCACCATTCTGTAATCTCTCCTCTGCCTGACTTATCATCCTAATCGTCAACTCTGTGTAACTGGGACCATTTGAATTCTCTATTCCTGCTCCATGGCTACTAAACAAAACTAGAGATAACAACAAAATTGGACTAACTTCATTCATTATACATGTATACCCCATAACCTTTAACCTTCACTATTGCTCAGTATTTCTCCCCCAACCTCAGCCACTGAAACACATTCACAACTAGTAGTAACTTTACCTCCTACTTCATTGAGACCATTCAAAGGTAGCACTCTCAACTCTCGTCACTTTACAAAACTTTTGTCATTAATTCCTTTTTCCTGTCTCAGGGGAAAAGCAGATCCTGCCTACCTGGCCAGGCACGATGTCTTCTCCCTGTGCTCTTCCCATCTCCTCTAAGAAGTTCTTCCTTAAATCATCCTCATACCTCTTTAATCTCTCCTTTATTTATTCATTCCTTGCCATCTATCAACATTCTCCAATCTCTCCAATATTGCCCCACCCCAAGCCTCTGCTTGAACCTTCTACTGCCTTGAGCTGCCTCTCTTCTCTTCTTTCACCAGCTATGCTAAAAGTAGTCTCTATTCCATTACTTCAACCTCTTTATATCATATACTCATATCTTCTAGCCCTGAGGAAATTTGCCAAGCATGACAAATGGCAACTCACTCTTATACTCTCAAGATGTACAAAGTGTTTTACTCACATTAACCCTGGGTAGTGCAAGTATTTGTCCCCTTCTACAAATTTAAAAAAAATGAGAAGGAAAGGCTCAGCCAGCTGAAGTGATGTGCCCAAGATGACCCAGCTGAAGTGTCATCACACATGAGTCAGGACAAAAAGCCAGCTTTCCTGACTCCAAACAAGGGCTCTTTCTACTGCTACATCAGGCTGTGTCCATCGCCACACTATGCAAACTTCTCTCAAAGGTCACCAGTGACTGTGTCACTCTCATCTATGTGTCTGAAGTCCTAATCCCAATCGTCTCATCTCTTCCAGGAGCCTGCTTCATCAAGCACTCCCTTTTATTATCTTCAATCTCACTCTGCCATCATCTCAAGCTATCATTCTTATCACTCTTCCTTTTCAATGACAAACTCTAAGAAAGAAATAGTTACATTTGTCCTCTTGGCTTCCTTCCTACCCACCTAGTCACTTCTTACTGCAATCTAAGTTTCCAATCAATATATCTCCCTCATTTCCTCAGAAAGGTGAAATACAAGTCCAGAACATCACATATACTACCAAAGTTGCTGTCCATTTTCCTTAAGTGTTTCTCATTTAACGTAGAAAAGCTGACTGTGGGGCAGGGGTGCGAAGAAGACTGTCAGATTAAAAAATTATTAGGATATAAAAACAAAACCAAAAAACATCAATGGGGAGGAGACATTTATCACCTATTATGAGCCAGGCACTGTGCAAAAAGCACTTTCCAATATTATCTCACTTAAACAACCCTACGAGGTAGGTACTATTATTATACAGTTGAAGGAACTGAGGCAGAAAGAAGTTAAGTTACTTGCCCAGGGTCACAGAGCTAATAAGAGTCTAAGGTCAGATCTGAACTCTGGACTTGGTGCTTTATCCACTATGCCATGTAACTGTTTTGCATTTTTTTAATGTGGCTTCCAATCCCATCATTCTACTTTAAAATGCTCCCCCAAGGTTACCAATGCTCTCATTTGCTAAATCCAATGGTCTTTTCTCAATTCTCATTCTCCTTGACCTTTGGAAAGCTGACCACCCACCCACTCCTAAACACTGTCTCCTTCCCTTGCGCTGGTGGCCTTGGACTCTTGGAGTTCTCCTCATACTCTCTGACCACTGTGTCACTCTATGGTTGGGTCATTCAAATCCTATCCTCCAATCATGGGTACCCTCCAAGGCTGCTTGGGACCTCTCTTCTCTCTGCTGTCTGTTGGTGGTTTCATCAACTGGCATGAGTTCAATCACCTCTTTGAAGAGTACTCCCAAATACAAATAATTAGCCCTAGTTTCTCTCTCTTGAGATCCAGACCCACAACAACTAACCACTGGACATCTCCACTGAATGTAGACTCTCTCAAAATGAATGCACCTAAACAGAAGGTTTTCTCCCTCCCTAACCTCTCCCTTCTCCAAACTGTTGTTTCTATATGTCCAGAACCTCAATGCCATCTCTGACCCCTCATGCTCACCTCACATATCTAGTCAGGCGCCATATCTTGTCAGTTCTATGACCCCAAACCATCTCATATGCATCTTCTTTTCTCTATTCACATAGCCTCTACCTTAGCTCAGGCCTTCATGATCTCTCACCTGACTAAGGTCATGGACTCTTCATTGGTCTCCCTGCTTCAAATCTTTCCATCCATCTTTTACACAGGTGACAAAATTCTTCTAGGGCACAAGTCATAGGAGAATAGGGATGTGGATTTAGAGATGAAAGGGGTCTTTGGGATCAAATCGATGAGGAAATTGAAGCCCAAAGAAGTTCAGTGACTTGCCAATGATGACATCTCTTAAGTGTCTACGGTAGGATTCAAATTCAGGTCTTCCTGTCTCCAAGTACCTCTCCTGCAGCATGACACTGCTCACCACTATTGCTAGAACCTAGATCCTCTTTCCTCTCCAGGTTTTCGTGACGCTTCCTCCTGGCTCCTCATCTGACTGTTCCTATGGTGCACCTAACAACTATGGGTATACCTCAAGGTTCTGTCCTGGGCCCTCTTCCTTTTTTTCTCTGCATTTATCACTTGGGGGTCTCATTTCCCATGGGTTCAGGCAGCTTCTCCATTGGGATTACTCATAAATCTAGACATCCATCCCCAGCGTCCCTCCTGATTTACAGTCCTCCATCAAGAATTACCTCTTGGCATCTCAAACAACAATCCAAAACAGAATTCTCCTCTCTCGAGACACACCTGCTCTTCCAAATTTCACTATGTCTGTCAAGGGCACCACCATCCAGTCATCTGGGTTATTTCCTAATTCTCCTTCACAAATACTGTTCCAGCCCAAGTTGACCATGTCAACCCTGGGTTCCCCCATAACTTCTACGGTCAAATATAAACTCCTATTTGGCATTCAAAGCTCCCTGCAACCTGGACCCTTCAAATCTTTCTAGTCTTTTTTTTCCCTTTTCTTTTGTGGGGGAAGGAAGGGGAAGAAAGGCAATTGAGATTAAGTGACTTGCCCAGGGTCACATAGCTAATAAGTGTCTGAGGCTAGATTTGAACTTGGTTCCTCCTGACTCCAGGACTGGTGCTCTATTCACTGCACCACCTAACTGCCCCCCTTCTAGGCTTTTAATACATTGTTCTCTTTCACAAATTCTGCAATCCAGTTGTACTCACCAATTTGCTCTTCAACACTACTCCATTGTCAATCTCTGTAACTCTGAGATAGCTGCCCCCTGCTTGGACGATCCCTCCCTCACCTCCACCTCTCAGATCCCTGATTTCCTTACGGATCAGCTCAGGTGCTACCTTCTACATGAAGCCTTTCCTAATCCCTCCAGTAGCTAAGTTACTCCTTCCCCAAACGATTCATTATATATATATTGTTGTTTAATCTTTTCAGTTGTATCAACTCTTCATGACCCCCTTTTGGGAGGTTTTCTTGGTAGAGATGCTAGAGTGATTTGCCATTTCCTTCTCCAGCCCATTTTACAGATGAGGAAACTGAGGCAAACAGGGTTAAGTGACTTGTCCAGATTCACACAGCTAATAAGGGTCTGAGGCCAGATTTGAACTCCAGTGCTCTACGAGACCACTGGGTCACCTGGCTACCCTTTTCTAATACTAATATGCTTATGCACACACATCTTGTTTGTCAAAATCCTGCCTTGAGGACAGGAACTATCTCAGGTTTGTCTTTGTATCCCCAGTACCTGGAATACAGCAGATATTTAATAAATACTCAGTGATGAATGACTCTGAAATGCCCAGTTCTGCCTTGTCTCCTTGGCACCAGATCTCCATCTAGATAAGTCACTGGTACCTTAAACTCAACCTATGCTCCACCTTCTGATTTCCCTATTTTAGTCAAGGTCCTCAAGGCCAGTCCTTTCTTGCACTCATTCCCTCCATTTTATTCCTACTTTCACCACTCCAGCACGAACCCTCTTACCATCACTAGCTTGTCTGACTACAATGGCTTTTTCTAAACCAGCCTTCACACTGATCTTAGAAGCAGGGGTGGGGAACCTGTGGCCTCAAGGCCACACATGACCCCCTAAATCCTCAAGAGCAGCCCTTCGACTGAATCACAGAACATTTGTTCTGTTCCAGTGTGCTCAATAAACACTTGTTAACTGATAAGGACTGAAAAAATGTTCAGTAATTACTCGACATTACCCTTCTATTAGAAAATTCACATGGACACAACTCAGGTGTGGGAAGATTTTTGGTGAGGACCAGCCTGAATGCAGATGTTCAGGCAGAAATGCACCAGTCTGCAGTGGTCAGATGGGTTCTGCTCAATACTGAAGAACCATTGAGGGCCATTTAAAACCAGCAAAATGCTTTGCTCTGAGGAATTAAACAGAATAAACAATACCCTGGAATAGAATGCAGCATAAAGATACAGTAGATTATTGCACCACAAGTTACAACAAGCATGAAGAATTAAAAAAAGAAAAAGAAAAAAAGGGCTGCCGTGATGTGATAGCGAAGTATAAAGAATATCCAGTTATTAATGAAAACCTTAAAGGTTAAATGGCACAAATGACTTGGCACCAACTTGCTAAAACTAACCCGCTTCCTTTCTTTTAACAAAATGTAAACTGCAAAAAAGATTACAGTCTTCCCTTTTCTCTCCTCAGCCCAAACACCAACCCCACCAACCCCAGTCACCTGAAAGGGAGACCAGGGACACAAACCCTCTTGCCAATGATCCTGAGCCCATACCCCTCCAGCCCTTCTCCCTTCATGCACATAGCCTAGCTGTAAACCAGGTACTGCTACGAACTGTAATCTTTTCGGTAACATGGAAGACCACAGGGGCTTGCCTCTTGATCTGCTACTACACTCTCTGGCCAAGTAAGCCTCACCAAGTGCTCTCCTTGCAGACTGCTGGGCAGTGCCATTTGCCATGTTAACAGACTCCTAAGAAGCACTAGGCCTTTCCATCTGCCTTGTAGTCAATGCTCCTATGTATCTTCTCCCTATTAGAATGTGAATTCGCGAGCAGGGACTTTATCTCTTTGCTCTTTGTATCTTCAATACTTTGTACATCACTTAACACAAAGCCAAGTGCTTAATGAATTCTTTTTAATTTATTCAAGTATGTGTGGGATTTAGGACAGAGATACAGCAAAAGTTTGTAGCACACAAAGCCCCAGTTTTGATCTCAAATATTTCTACTCACCTGGACACATGTGAATTTCATTTTTCAATACAGAAAAACCTTTGAATTTCATTTACTCTTTAGCATCTCTGCTAAAGATCTTCCTAGCAAGTGACCTGCAGATAAGTGAATCTGCTGCTTCCATCAGGAGAGTTAAAGTCCCTGAAAGTCCTTGGTTTTTAGTATCTTTGTGATCCTTTCCCTCACCAAAAAAAACCACGTAAGTCATTTTCCTCATATGAAACCAGATTTTTTTCTCTCAAGCAAATGCCCCAGTGGAACAGCAGGGATCAAAGGGAACGTGGCGGGGAATAAGAAGACTGGAAAGAAGATAGGTAAGGTATGTAATGAGAGACTTTGAATGGCAAATGTCGAAATTCCCTTGGCCAAGTGATTTTGTATTTTTGTACATCGATTTCCTCCTCTGAAAAATGAGGGGCTGACTTACATGATCTCTCAAGTCTATCCCAACTCTACAACCCTACCATGGGATGATCAAAAACTGAGAATTTATTATCCACTATGTACAGCCATCCAGGCTTTTATCTCTAGATGTTCCTACGCCATGTGAAACTCTCAACAACAGACTAAAATACAGACGTATCGAGCTTTAGAAGTGCCAGGCACTGTGCTACATGCTAGGATACAAAAAAAAAGAAAAAGACAATCCCTGCTAAGGAGTCCATAATCAAATGGGGCAGACAACAGATAAACAAACATGGACAAATAAGATATAAGAAGGATAGAGAGGAAGTAACTTAAAGAGGGGAATGCCCAAGAATTGAGACGGGATGGGAAAGGTTTCTTGTGGAAGATGGGGTTTGAGAGCTGGGACATGAAGGAAACTAGAGAAGCCAGGAGGCAGAAATGAGGAGAAAGAAGAGTGCAGGCACAAGAAACAGCCAGAGATGAGAGATCCTGAGAGATGGAGCATCCTGTTCATGGAGCAGCAGGGATGAGAGTGATCAAGCCTGGAAAGGGGGTAGGGAGGGCACGCTATGAAAGACAAACAGAGGATCTGAAGCTAGAGATCATAGGGCATCACTGGAGCTTGTTGAGGGGGTTGAGGGACCTACAAAATGGAAGTCTATATCTACCATTAAGAAAAACTGAGAATGGGAAGAGATGATTCTTCACTTTAGCAAAGATTCACAGTAAGATTCTTTGATAGAGTAAAAAGAAAATTAATAAATGCTTATTTAATATAATCAATTTGGAAAACCTGGATTCAAATCTTGTTCCTGCTTCTTACTAGCTGTGAAGGTCTATGTAACCACCTTCCTGGGCTTCTCATCTGTAAAATGAAGGACTGGGTGACCTTTCCAGTACCAACTCAATATCCTACAATGTTTTAGGCTAACCAAAAGTTTCCAACACATGCTGTATTACAAAAACATCATTTACATTGTGGCAAGCTAACCTTCCTTGGATCTCTGGTCCTTCTCCTGCATAGCTTGCAATCAACTATGGCTTCCCAAGTGCCTCAAATTCCTCAATCACCAAATCTATTTGTCATCCTCCCTTAATGTATGCTTACACAACTAAACATATTTTGAGGTTTCCTTGTGACAGGTTCATTCAACCAACATTTAATAAACACTTACTATATGCAAAAGCCTTGTGGGCATACAAAGACAAAAGATGAAACAGTCCTTGCCCTCAAGGAGCTCATGGTCTACTAGACAGCTAGTGGTGTCCTCAAAAGAAATAAGTTTAGGAGAAGGGCACGTTTAGTCGGAAAGATAATGAAATGTGCTTTGAATATGCTGAGTTTGAGATGCTAACAGAACATCAAAAGACAGATGTCTAAAAAGCCGGCAATTTACCAGTGGAGTTCAGGAAACTCTGAAGGATCATTTGCATAGAGATAACTTAACACATGATGTAAGGATGTCAAAAGAGTCCACTGAAAGAAACCCATGTTTAGAAGATTAGAAATAAATGATAAAAACAAAGAAGATAAAACAAAGAATGGGTCAGACAAACTGGAGAACCGTATCACAGAAGTCCAGGGGAGGGGATGACTGTGACAAAAGCTGCAGAAAGATTAAACAGAATGACATATTAGAAAAGGATTTAATAGTTAAAAGAACATCAGTAATATAAGAGCAACCCAAAAGATAAGTGGTCAAAAGATATGAACAAACTATTCTCAAAAGAACTGCAAAGTATTCACAATCACATGAAAGAACGTTCCAAATCATTAATAAGAGAAATGTAAATCAAAACAACCCTGAAGCTTTATCTCACATCCCCTAAATTGTCAAAAATCCCCCAAAATGGCAATACTCATGTTGGAAGGGTTGTAGAATGATAAGCACACTAATACATTGTTGGTAGAGCTGTGAGATGGTACAACAGACGGAAAACAATTTGGAATTATGCAACTTAAGTGACTAACATATCTTTTGACTCTGTTTAGAAGAAAGTCCCCATACAGATCAAAATATTTATAACAGCACTTTTTGTGATAGCAAAAAACTGGAAACAAAACAGACATCCCTCAATTGGGGAATAGTTAAACAAATCGTGATACATGAATGTAATGGAATATTACTGTGTGATAAAAAATGATAAAAAATAAATCTATAAAATGAGGAAACTGGATTAGGACCTCTGAGGTCCCTTCCACCACTAAATCTATCATCTCACAATCCTATTTTCAACTTTTAAATTAGGACATAACACAGTTAGATGTCTGTCTTTGAGGAATATCAATGGGCTATCTGCGTGAAAGATGAACTGGAGAGTAATGAAGCTGGAGATAGCAAGACCAGCTATGTTAATGTAATAATCTGGGCTAGAAATGATGAGGGCCTAAACTGATGCTGAGGTTGTATGAACAGAGGGAAGCAGACAGATTCAAAAGATATTGTGGAGGTAAGATAGACAGGATTTAGCAACCAACTGGATTGGGGTTGGAGGAAAGGAAAGAATCAAAGATAAGTCAAAGGCTGCAAACTTAGATAACTGGAAGGATGGTGGTATCATTAATAGAAGGAAAAAAAGGCAAGTTTTAAGTTTAGGGGGAAATATTCCACCAAAGTTCTGCAGGTGGGGAGATATAAGCCTATAGTCCCTGATAGTGGGGAGGCTGAGACAAGTGAATTCCTTGATTTTGGGAGTCTTATGCTGCAGTGGGCAAAGCGGACAGGATTTCCAAACTAAGGTCCAGAGCCCATAGAGTGAAACCCCATCAGCAGCAGGCCACCAGGCTGCCTAAGGAGGAGTGAACCAAACCAGGTCAGAAACAGAGCGGGGCAAAGCTTCCATGATGATCAGTAGTGGGACTGGGCAAATGAGTGGCTGCTAAAAACTTCCAACCTGGGAGACATAGGGAGATGGTTCCCTTTTGGACACATTGGCTTGAGATTCCTATGTGACAGTCAGGTAGAGGGGTTTAGTGAGCAGTTGCTAATACAGGGTTGGAATTTAGGATAGAGCTTGGAGCACCATTTGCAATGAGAGGATAACTGAACACACAGAACTGATAAAATTACCAAAAGAAGCAATGGAGAAAAAGGAAAAGAGGGCACAGGACACAGCTTGGGAGGACGACCATACTTTTTAAAAGGGCAACAAGAGAAGGTTGGTCCAGAGAACACCAAGGATCAGTTAGGCAGAGAAGAGAATCAAGATAAAGCACTGTCACAGAAAGAAAGGAGACAAGAATGTCCAGGTCCAGGTGATCAAATACATTGAAAGCATCAGGAGTCATGAAGGAGGGGTCTGGGGAAAAGCCACTGGACTTATCAGTAAAGGATAATTTGATCTCTGATGGATCAGTTCTAGATCTTAAAAGGATATGTCTCCTTGAATGCAGAGCCTTTTAAAGTTTTTTGCGTCATGGACCCCTCTGGCAATCTTGATGAAGCCTATGGACCTCTTCCCAGAATCATGTATTTTTAAAAAATTCATAATTGATGAAAATTTTAAATTTCTTTTTCACTCAGGTCTACTGTCCCCATTGGACTCATTGTGGGTAAGTGGTTGGATGCCAGGTTAAGTAAGAACTGTCGCCAATTCGGATTCTTACTCCAAGTTCAGGATTTCTGAGGAACGCCTACTCTTCTGTAGGTCTACACTGCAGAAACTGCAATCATACTGGCTCCTGCCATTACTGGCAAAGTACAGGGCCTTTAAAATATTTTATTGGCGAATCTTGTGTTTACATTACAAACATTTACAGACTACTCCACCTCTTTTAGAGGTCTCTTGTGACAAGGTAAAACAAACAAAACTAACACTACAGAGACCTCATCTCTATTTCCACTCAATGGCTGCCACAGGTTATCCTCTAATTTTTCTACAATTACATTCACATCGTTATAGGAATCACGAGAAAATTGAAACGTAAATCCGAGTGAACAGTCAGAGAGACTTTATAAGAACGAACTATTGACATTCTAAGGGAGGGGACATTAAACGATCCTTTCAGAACCCTGGCGTCACAAGGGATCATAGAGATGGTCAACTGAGAAAGAAGATCTATAAAGATTTGGGAATGTTTTGAAGATGCTGTAAGAAAAAAAGAAAAGGAGAAAGGGGGAAAGGGAAAGGATACATTACGGGAAAATGGCAAAGATGGACCCATTTATTAATATACACTCTCTCTCTCTCTCACACACAGAGTTTTACGTAGGAATATATTTAACCTGAATACAGATTATAAAGAAAAAACTCTAAGAGGGAAATAAAGAATAACCTATCATAACTGTCAGTGTAAATGAGATAAATCCACCCATAAAACAGAGGTGAGTAAAATAAATTGGAAAGTCAACTCAAACAATACGTTGTTTGCAAAAGGCACACCTGAAACATGAAAGCCGATACGAACATTCGCCACCCCCCTCCCAGCCCCGTCACTGCCAGACCTTGTGAATACGCACCCTTCTCTCAACCACCGCAGTCAAGGACTCTTTCCTCCCAAAGCCAAGCCCCGCTAGCCTCCACCAGCCCAGGTCCTCTCCCCTTAACACCCATCTGCACTTAGAGCTGCAGAAACTTCGCCTGGATCAGCTGTTCTAACAGAGAACCTTCAAGGGCCTGTTTCAGGCCCCCAAATCCTCTGAAACAAACGTTAAGTGTCTTACGCCCAGAGGGGGCAGAGACTTACTGGCCTCCCAAGGGTAGGAGGCAGCCTGGCAACAATTTCCTACGAGTCACACTCCGAAGCCAAGTCAACTCACGCCAGGAATACAGCGGCGATAATAAGCTGAAACGAGCGTGGGTGTGCTTTGGAAAAAGTTCTTGCTTTCTTTTTTGCTCTTTTGGTAGCAGTAGGTTATGTTTTGTGGCTTACATTCTGGGAAGGCCACTAAAATAATTACAACAGCCAGCATTTACATAATACCTCCTATGTGCCTGGCGCTGTGAAAGTCCTTTCCAAATATTATCTTATTTTTGATTCTCACAACAACCTTGGGTGGTAGGTGATACCACTATTCCCAATTTGCAGCTGAGGAAACTGAGGCAAACAGAGCTTAAATGACTTCCCCAGGGTCACACAATATCAAGCATCAGCGCTCACATCTGCACTCAGGTTTCCCTGACTCCAGGCCAGTGGTCTACCCATAGCACTAGCCGTCTCAATAAATTTTGGTTTTGGGGTTTTTTTTGGTTTTTGGAGGCGGGGAAGGCTGGGCAATTGGGGTTAAGTGACTTGCCCAACGTCACCCAGGTAGTAAGTATTAAGTGTCCGAGGCCGAATTTGAACTCAGGTCCTCCCAACTCCAGGGCCAGTGCTCTATTCACTGTGACACCTAGCCGCCTCAATAAATTTCTATTTCTTAATGAGAGAATCAGAGAACTTGGTTTGGAAAGGAAAGCTGGAGACATTCTAGTCCAATCCCCTCATTTTAGAAGAGATAAAAATCGAGGCCTAGCGAGATCGAGTGATTTGCCCGCAGTGATTCATGCCAGCACCTCTGGAAGGAGACAAGTCAGAAGTATGCTGAGCAAACCCAATTCAGATGAATTTACAACAGAAGTCCACAAGGCAAAAAAAGAGTTCGTTTTCAGATCACAGACTGAGCCCTTATATTTGCATCCAACTGATCATGAAAGTCTTTTAAAGGAGGAACAATAAATATTAAGCACTTTTCCCTCAATTTTTGAGCCCTTCCTTTCTGTTAACAGATGCGGAAACCTTGAGCAAACTGTATTCGTTCTTTCCTCTAGAATCCTAAGAAAATATCTCTCTTACCACAGAATAAAAATATGGACTACGCTGGTTGCTCCACAATAAAGAATTCACAGAAATTTATAAGTCAAAAGTTGCGAACATGGAAATGATGATTTTTATTACAAATGTACAATGAGAGACCAGGCTGATGTGGCTCTAAAGTGCATATCTAAACTTTCTAAGTTTTTTACAATGCTCTTGCTTAACTCTACCACAGTACCCACCACCTTTCCTCCAATGTTTAAAAAAGAAAAGAAAACGTTTAAAGAGAGTGTACAAAAACATGGATACAAATTAAGATTTCACCCTGTTGTATAATTTAATTGAAAAGTAAGCCTTTTTGGAGAGGAGTCTAAAAAAGAAATCGGCATGTACCTCCACATTCTTTCTTCCAATTCCAATCATCCCTTACAACAGTTTTACAGCAAGGAAAACAAGCCAATTAGACCAACAGTCATTTCCATCTATATCTGCTCTGTTTTCAGGTGAGTATAGAAAGTTAACAGTTATATACCTGCTTCTCTAATGTACGAGTGATGCTGGGAGCTGGACTTTGGGTAACATACGACAGGGAACAAATGTCCATCTCGGTCCCTTGGGGCTTCTCAGTCCTCTGAGGTACCTGCTCAGAGCATGTGTGGTATTTTCATACTTGTGATAGCTTTTTAGTTATCAGGGTCTCTGAGGGAAATGCAATCCCAAGTGTCACCACTTCTTAAGTATCTTGCCCTCTGCCCCTCCTTCTACCAACCACACTTAACTGAGGAACTTGAATAATATGGCAAGTGCTAAAACAATCTGGGTAAGCGGAAAATAAAATACAGTTGACTCCAACAGCAAGGAAAATCAGACTACTCCAATTAGAAGCACCACCACACTAGGGAACCAAAAGTCACCGCAGGCCTTCACAGTCATCCTGAGTCCAATTATTGCCTCAAAGACTGCAGCTGGACAGGAAGAAGAGCTACAATACATAATTCTCCCACTACCATTCTGCCTACCACATCAGCAACATACTGCACACCTCATTCTAGAAGTCTTCCCTGATTAAGTGTATATATATATACAGAATAGATTCCTACCCTCTTACCTCAAACTTTAAAAGATCTTTAATGAAGATTTGGGAAGGAGAGAAGAAGCAAAATCACGTGTAAGACATCAATCTATCTATGGTCACTCAGTATGGAGTGATATACACCCTGCTGATTAGAAACTGAGGTCACGTTTCTAAGACATAGGTAAACAACCTCAGAGAAGGCATTACAAGCAGAATCAACACTGCTCTGACCTCCATATACCCAGTAAATCTGTTTCTTGGTAAGCAAGTCCAGAAGTAAAGAAATCTTCCCCTTAGTCAATCTTAGCTGTCTAGCCTCTTACCCTCTGATTATAGGCTAGGCTAGGATACTCCTGGAAATAACTCCTTAATCCCTAGGATCAGAAAAGCCACACACTCTGGTGAGTTATGAAAGGAAGGCACATCTATTTCGCAGGGTCCACAGCAAGGATTAAAAGAAGAAAGTTAAAGAGCAAAGGTGTTATTCCATAGATCATCACTGGCCAGTGTCTGCCCGTAGAGCACACTATTCATTTCTCATTCTGCTTAACTGCAGAACTGAAGCATACATTTCTCAGAAGCACAGTTTATAGCATGACTTAAAGCCCAGAGCTCTAAGAAATAGCTAATTATTCTTCATGTTCTCAATCTTATGGAGAAAGTAAAATGGAGATTTTATGTAGCTTTGTCTATTATCGTTAGTAGTATCAAGATATCCATACATTTTGCAAATTCACTTATCTTTCCTCCAGCTCCAGATAAATTCAGTATAAATTCTGCTTGCCGTTTTATACCCAGACATTTATGGGAAAAAAAAAATCATTTGGCTTGGAAGAACGATAGACCATAGATTTTGTCAGCCAATCCAATCAATAGCAATGGACCCCAAAACTTCAGAGAATGCAGCCCTAGTGAACTCTGGAACAGCCCCAACACCACCGCTACCTCCTGCCACAAAATCCCAACAGATCAAACCAAACATGGCCTATGCAGATTTTATGCCAAGAACCAAGACTCTCAAGGAACGGGCTCCCTTCCCTTCTTGGCCTTTCATCAGTGGCCCCTGTTCCAGCTGCTCATTTGTGTAGCAACAGCTCTATGCCAAAAAGACATACTAAAAACAGAGCTATGGCACATGATGTTCAAGGAAAAAGAAAAAAGGAGGAAAAAAAGGGGGGTGGGGAGAACCAGCAAGCCAAGAAATGATTATAGATTCTCCTCCTATGTATTTCAAAAGACTTTCCCTCGGGTTTGCCTTCAAAGGCTTTATCCCTAAATTCAAACCGGAGGGCAGTTGTGACCTCCATAAGTAATGCTGGTGTCAGCTTCCCCCAGCACCCAACCCCTCCCTAGCCCCAGCAGGGCCTCATGGACCATCACCACAACCCCACTATTCCCATGTGACACTCTGAAGCTCCAACAACATTCTTGATCTTCTTCATTTATTCAACTTTAGAAAATGAGCGCTCCACAGAGCTGTGTACATGTGCATAAGGATGCTCGTTGGTTAACAGAGTAGAACCCTAAGTCAGATAATTCCTTCGGTCGAGTGCTCTTGGGCCTGGCCACCAAAGGTATGACTCCAACAGCAGCAACAACCAGGCAAAACAGCAAGGGTTTACAAGTGAAATGTGTTTTTTAAAAAAAAGTTTGAAAAGAGACAACATAAAAATCTAAATTCCTGAAGACCAATGAATTATCAAGTACCAATGAACCAGACACTCAAGCAGTTTACGAAACATCCCATTCATTTCCCAAAGAGATGTCTTCAGGAGGTCCCCAGGACAACAGGCAGGAAACAATGAACCTACTATGAGTCAAGGGCAATCATAGACTCTAAACCTAAGAGTCACAGTCCTCTGTCCTTTTAGCTTTCATCCTGTTTTAACCCTTTCCCAGCAAGGGGTAAGGGGAGGGTCCCAGCTAGACTACAAGAATATATCATATTATCTTCTCAAGGGAAACTGCTTCCTCCTGAAGTATTTTAAAAAGGAAAACGAGCAAAACCAAAGGGATAGACCAATAAGCCATGTTTTCCTTCTCACTTTAACCGTCTTTCAGTTTGCTCTTGGAAGCTCAAGTCAAAGCTCTGGCTTCATTCACCTGTCTTCACTCATCTGGTCAGGAGGAGCCACTTTCATCCAGTTAAGACAAATACTTTATGCCAAAAAGACCATGGGGTTTTGGTTCCACTGCATTTACTTACTTTAAAATACACTGATGGGGGACAACGGAGGCTGGGGGAGAAAGCAGAACCTCCATTACAAGGCAGCATGACAGAGAGCAGAACCCTAACTAGACCTTTAAGGAATTTATTTCATTCTGAAAGAAACACATAATTAAGTTTCACAAGTATAAAATCAAGTCATCACTCTGAATTCAGGAATAAGAGAGGCATTCGGCTGTAGATACAATTCCATCTGTAAATGCTAACTTTAAATTTGGACAGCACTCGTAGCATTAATATTATGGGTTGGGATTTCTGGTGAGGTGCCTATATCCACATACTATTTTTTATACAATTTACATTTGTAGTAAGTCTACCACGGCCCCAGATCAATGGCTTCAGAAAGTCCATGGGTCATGTAGCTGGCTGTCACTGTTATAGCCGCTGCTTGAAGAGGCCTCGCTGTTTGGTGTTTGCCGCGTTGAGTCCTCACCATTTAAACTCTTTCTGCAAACAGGACACGTGTCATGCTGAAATAAAGACACCAGAGAAAAAGTGAGCAGCCTGATTTGAAAAAGAAAATAAATGGGTAGAAAAACACCAAGATATGATTAAAAGAAAACACATTATAATGAAAAGCTGGGGAAGCATTTAGAGCAATGTTTCTCAAAGTATAGTTCAAGGGATCTACCTCGGGATCTACCCCAAGATCCTGTCAGGGGTTGCCCAAGGTCAAAACTATTTTCATAATAATACTGAGGTGTTACTGCCTATTAAAATACTTCTTCCTCTTCCAATTACATATGTGTATGCGGGCAGATTTGTTCCGTATTATAACTCAACCAAAACAAAGTGTCACAACAGACCGAATGCAAAAGCAAATATGAGAATATAGCTGTCTTCTACTAAGACAGACAAAAAGAGCCTTGCAAAAATATGTAAAATTCTCAATAATTTTTTATTTTGAAAAATGTAGTTATTTTTCCTTAAAAATATTTTATTGGTTTATTATTGTTAAGGTTGTGTTTTTTTAAACATTTATCTATTTTAATTTCTAACATAGATATAACCCATAAAAACAAAAGCTTATGTGCCTGGCACATAATAGTTTTCCATAAATGTTTATTGCATTTATTGGATTATGGGTCCTTAGTTTTTAAGAATATAAGGGGATCGCAGACCAAAAAGTTTGAAAACCACTGATACAGAGCATACTGCTGCATACGTAACACCGTGACCACAAGAGGCAGCCCTAACACCTGCTGTAGGTGCTTACACCTATAACCCAGAGATCAGAGAGAGTAAAAGGACACATATGTACAAAAATATCCATAACATTTTTTGTGGTGATAAAAAATGAAGGGAATGCCCATCAATTGGAGATGGGCTGAACAAATTACAATACATGAATGAAACGGAATTCCAAAGAAATGATGAAAGGAATAACTTTGAGGAAACCTGCAGACGCATATGAAACGCCAGAGTGAACTGAGCAGAAGAACAACTTACACAATAACAGTACTGTAAAAACAAATCGCTCTGAACACTTGAGAGCCCCGATCAGTGCCATGACCAAGCAGGACTGCAGGGGACCAGCGATGAAGCCCGCTACTCACCTCTGACAGAGAAGGGATGGCTCCAGGGTACAGAAGGACACACAGATTTTCAGATACGGACAATGCAAGGATTTGTTTTGACTGACTATGCATATCTGTTACACATCTATTAATGGTGGGAGAATTTTTGTTCACTGAAAAAAATGCCCTTGAAAAACGCATCTACTATGAGGCTTTGGGTCAAGACAGATACTTGAGCTCAAACTTCAAGGAGAGCAGAAACAGCTGCACTAAAAACCAGACTACTCAGTCATGACTGACACACATTACTATCTCTTTGGTCAAAGCACCAAAGAGAACTAACAAAATGCTGGCAGGAGGAAAAAGGCTGCAAATACCCACTGTACACTACCTGCCCTACAAGAGATGGAAAGGTACCAAGCATGTAATCATTTTCTAAAAACAGTGAAGGTTTTACCCAGGTCTGGGTCAGGGAACTAGGACACTAAAATGTTGTTTGGTGCCCCCTGTACAGTACTCCCCTTAACGTTACTTGCAAGCTATACTAAAGCCCAGGAATTGGGAACCACACTCACCAGTTCCAACCATGGCACAATACAGCTGCTGTGAAAGAAGTGGTTGCAAGGTAACTGCCGGACTTGCTCTCCAACCGCGTAGTCTTCTTTGCACACTGGACACTCTAGACCCGTATCTGTAGAGGAAGAATACATGTCATGAAATACACATACAAAAGGAAGCTCCTAGACTCAGCCTTGTCTTCTCAGCAACAGAACAGAGAGAGGAAAGCAGGAGGAAAGAGTGGGTGGTGGGCAGAGCTGTGAGTTTTAACCCAAAATGGAGGGAGGAAAGAATGATAGCAGAATGGGATCTTCTCCAACATAAGTTTGGATCGGAACTAATGAGGCCTGGATTTTCAATCACAGGTAAAACAAATCTAGTTTAAATTATGTTTTCTAACAAAAAAAAAAAATAACCAGGGAAACATCTTGCTAAACCTTTTAGCTACCATGTAAATAAAACCTGAGGCTGTCTGCTTCTAGCCAGCAAACAGTGGCATTCTCCCAATCACAAGGAAGGGATTCACTCTCAACACATTTAAGGACTCCTGCTCCATGTCCCCAGTCGCTGATCTGTTTTTTTCCAACCACCACCATTCTCTTTCCTGCCAGAATGGCTGACCCAAAGTCCACTGGCACAAGGTACAGGGTGAGGGCCTGACCATGAGGGGGCAGTGTGGAACTGTAATGCAGGCTCCTTTGGGTTGGCTCTGCAGCCAAGGAGAGTCAGTTACAGATGAAGGACCTCGGAAAGGGCAGACTGGGGCGGCACGAAAGAGACGCCTCCTCAGCAGGCTCCTTTCTGAGTGTCTCCCAGCTCCCTCCTGCTCAAGGAAGCTGCCGTGCGCAGGTGCCAGGGGTGACCCAAAAAGCAGAAACCCCCCCAAAAGGAGGCTGGCTATCACATCCCCAAGAGGAGAACTCTCCAGAAAGCATTGTTCCCATCTCCACAACAGCTGGAACGTAGACCTCAACACTGGAGAATTAAAGGATATGGGGTCTCATTTTCACTCATCCTCCAATATCCTCATTGCTAAGATCCCAGTGCCTGCATCTCTCCCTCTCTCTCCTTTCCTTTCTCCCCCCACCCCCCAGTCTCTCTCTCTCTGACCCTCTCCCTCACACACATACACACTTCCCTCCCACACCTGGACCACTCTAAGAGACTCCCAGTCTACCCCTCTGACACCAAGTTCTCTCTCACTTCAATCCATCCTACTACTTCCAGACTAAGTTTCCTAAAATAAAACTTTCAATCATGTTACTCCCTCATACTCACTGTGACCTGGAGGTCTTATTACCATTATTCCAAACTCAATTTGATTAATGGTATACTTTATTTTCCTTCCCCAAAGAACTCCCACCACAAACTTCCCTTTTGGGATAGCTAGGCCCTAAACTCTTCCCTCTCAAACCTGCTTGACAGCCTGACAACAGTCCTATTGTTTCTTTCTTTAAAATGTCTTTAACATATATGTGTGTATATGTATATGTGTGTGTACATGTATATGTGTGTGTGTGTATATATATATGTATAGAATGTGTGTGTAGATATACATCTCAACTGCCACCTTGCTAGTCCTTCCAGATAATTAACTCTTCCCCCTTAATTCATCCTACCCAGGGCTATCAGAACTATCTTCCTAAAAGGCAGATTTCACCTCATCTGGCTCAAGAATCAGCAGTGATTCCCTACTCTGGGAAACCTCAGTAATTAAGTACTAGCTGCCCTGCCTGGCTATCAAGGCCTTGACAATGTACTTGGTCAAACTGATGTCTAGTGCGCAGTACCCAGCCCCAGTTCACAACAGCCCCCTCATTCTCACCTGTGACTTTGGTCCTATTAGCTCCCTTGTCTCCCTCAACCTTCAAGATTTAGCTCAAGCCTCACCTCCTCCTCGTCTCCAGAAAATCCCTCCCCCTTTGCACTCCTGATGCACCTGTATGGAACTCTGTGGTGCTGACTATATTTTCATTATTATTACACTGTTTCACATGACTGCCAGCTAGATTACACACTTCTTGACAGAAGGTACCAGCCCTTAGTTTGTCTGGGTTCCTCCAGGTAAGTGCTATCACAGTGCTAAACACACAGCAGGTACTCAGCAAACTGCTGTCAATAAGCACATGGAAAGGAAAAGTCATTCTCTACATCTCTCCCCACCTACAAACATATAGGACTGGGGGGAACCACGGAAATACTGGCCTTACCAAACAGAGCCTAAAGATTCTATTACAAGAAGGTTGTACACAGCAAAATGAAAAGAAGGTAACAGAGAAGAAAATTAACCCACCAACTTGTTCCTGAGTTACTGTCACTGTTGGAAGAGAGGTGATCTTTTCTTTATCAGCTGGGGGAGGCCCAGTGTTTTCCAATTGTCCTAAGAGCTGCAAAAGAAAAAATACAGGCAACTTAAAACCTCAAGAAACAGAGTGGCTATTATAGGAGAAGGTGGACAGTATGGAGGTAGTGGGATATATTAGCTGTTTTGATCTCTACAGGACTTTGAGAAACATAGGTTTTTCTCCTCTTGCTCTAGAGGCACTTAAGGTTTGTCTTCCAGAGCATCAGCTCAGGTTGATATCACATCAGAGTTAAGGGGCTCAGTTGAGACACAATTGGGCCAAAATTTGGCCACATGGTAACTTACAATGGGGAGAAAGGGAACACAATATTGGTGATGCTATAAATAAGACCACAGGCTGGTTCACAGTAACAGCTATGATTGGCAAACCTCATTTGCCAGTAACTGGAAAGGAAGCTAGCAGTGATGTAGAAGGGGGAATGAGACAAGCGGTCCCTGACTTTGGTGATCTACAAAGTCAATGACTTAAATTCATCTAAATACACATGCCACCCACCCACCCATACACACACACACACACACACACACACACACACACACACACACACATCTTGCTACTACAGAATTCCCTTCTCACTGAGGTTTAAACATCTTCTTCCAGGAAATCACTTAAACCCCAAAGGAAAGGAGAAACCACTTCCTAGACACAACGTGCCACACTGATTTCTTGCCAAATGGAAAACTCAGATTCAGGCACTGGGAAAAATTGTAAATGCTGGTGACTGCAGGGACCATCATAAAAGCAGCGCTAAAAAGAGGAAGGAAGCCTGGGACTCAGGGAACACAAAGAATAGACATCCTCAAAAAGGCAGCTCCTCACCTGGGTGACAATGGCATCAAGCCCCGCCTGACCCCAGGCATAGTCCCCGGGGTTGGAGTGCAGCATCCCACTCCTGCAGATGGGATGAGACAAACAGCATTAGGAGGGGTCACCTCGCCAAGCCCCAGGAAGAACTGGCAAAAGGACCATATTCTGGGGAGTCACTGCTCTTCCAAAACCAGTTGGAAAGGAATTCCTCAAATTGTGTAAGTGAAATCAGCTGGGTGGAAATTTTTTCATTTCTAAGGATTCACTTTCTACACTGAATTGAGCACAAAAAGGCAATTCACCATATGTGAGATAGAGGACAGAAGAGCAAAACTCCCAAACCAAACCCACCCACCTACCTGCCAGCCCCATCTAGAAGCTCAAGTGTGGCTGCTCTCTTCACAGTGAGAGCAGCACAGAGGTGCAGCATCCAAAATGGCACCACAGAACATAAGAAAGCAAGAGGCAGGTAGTTACTTACCATGAAAAAGGATGGGGGGAGCCAGGAATTGCTGAATTTGCAAAGAATCCTGCAAAGATCTGTTGTATTATTCTGTTAAAAAAGAGGGAGGAGGAAAGCACATACAGTCAAATAAAGCAAGAGAATGAAGATAACCCTCTTCCAGCACCCAATGTAACAGAAAAAAATGATGGGGGGAACCTAATACATCACCCCAAACAACAGCTTTCCGCTGAAACCATTACTTAAATAGTAATATAAAAAATACATAGTACTACACCAGAAATTCATCTGGAAATCTGCATTGTTGTAGGGGTTGGTTTCCTCTAAAACTGATCCAAAGCAAGATCTTAAGCCATTATTGTCACTGCAGAAAAAGAGCCAAGCTCTATACAAACTAATGCTAAGTGAAAAGAGCAGAACCAGGAGAAATGTGTACACAATCACAGACACATCGTATGTGTGACGACCAGCCTTGATAAACTGGACTCTTCTCAGCAACGCAGTTATGAGACAACCCTACAAGTCACAGGACCGAAGGACATGTCTACATTCAGAGAAAGATCTAGAAAGAACAGAGTTTAAATGGAGACTGAGGCAATCTACATGCTAGTGTTCTTTTCCATGTTTGGTTTTCTTTCTTTTTCCCCTTTATTCATTCCGTTGGTTACAACCCTTCTATAAGACCAGACTAATGTTCAATGTGGAAAAAAAAAAAAAAAGAAAGAGCCAAGCTCTAAGAGGATGGCCAAAATCCAACACTGGTTACCCAAGGATGACCCTTGTAGCTTCAACTCAATGGTTACTTCCCAGTCAACATGGCTGGACATCTCCCTATGTGAAAGTTCCTGAAATCTCAGAACAAAACCTGGCTGGCTTCATTTTGACCAGAGGGGTAACACAATTATTGCCTGTGTAATCTATTAATAAAGGCCTATAGTTACGTTTAAGATTACAAGTTTCTTTGGGTTTCAAAGAACCCCAATTATTCTCACTCATGGAAATAATGAAAAGTCCCCTAGATTTTCTTACCAAATTGGTATAATGCTGCATTTTACAACAGGCTGTAATTATCATATCATATCCACTCCACCTTGCCTAACCAGGATAAGCTAATCATCTGAAATCTCACCATGCTGACTGACTCAGTTTTTGAGCACCTTCTCTGTGCCCTCAAACACCTTCCCCTCAGACTGGAGGCATGGGGGTACAGCACTCAACTTCTCCCAAAGCCTTCCTTTAGAGAGGGCAGATCACCATACGTTCCATCAGCTGCTCTGCTTGGTCTCAACTCCACTGAATAAGATGCCTCCAAGGCAGTACCACCTCGGTATCCTTCTCTTCCCCCTCTTCTCAACTTCCTTTTCCACTGGACTGTAAGCTTCTTGAGGGCAGGGACTGTCTCCTTTTCCTTATTTGTATCTCCAGTGCTTAGCACTGCACTCGGCACATATTAAGTGCTCAATTATAAGTTTCTTGAATTGAACAATGTAATGTCACATGTTTAGTATATCTGCTAAAATTTCTATAATAAGAAGAAAAAAATCAGATTAATCAAGGTTTCCAAGCTCAGCTTCCTGGGAGGCTGGGGGCTCCCTGAAGGGCAGGAAGTCTCTCATTTTTGTCTTGGTCTCCTCCATTCTCAGCACTGGGACCTGGCTAACAATAAGTTATTGATAAATGCTTGTGGATTAATTGAAGCATGTGAAGAAGCAGAAGTGGGTTTGTAGACTGGAAGGGACTGGAGTTAAGAAAGGGCCATTTTCTGCCAAAGAGTACATTTATATTTCAGAAGTTATGGGCCAAGGTTGAATACTCTATACTATCAAGAATACAAAGCTTACATCATCAACCAGGGCCAGAAAGACAGCAATAATAATAGCTCACATTTATGAAGCACTTGGAAATGTAAAATGCTCTACATAAATCACTACGTTGGTCAATGGGAAAAAGCACTCATTGTTAGTACATATATAAATGAAATGAAAACACTACAGCATTGAAGAAAGCATAAACTTTACTCCTGTAATTATAACTTTAAATCCAATTCCACAACTAGTTTCAAGAGCACAAAATTCTGCTCCTCCACTCCAATATGTTAGAATGGTATAGAGGTACAAGACTAGGTTTTCTAAAGCCATGCCAGGGAGAGTGCAAGTCTGTCCAGACCTAAACTACGTTGGAAAGTCTTCAAGTATGTATGTCTGTCATTCAGATGGAAGGTAGGTACATCCTTGGAGAAGGTCATCAGTATAAGCTGTTTACCATACCATAGCAATTCATAAGCCTAATAACTACCCAGGCTCTCTTTGTTGCAACAAAAAGGTGGAAAATAGCAGAACAAATTATACAAGAGTGAATACCACTCACGACTGTGAATTTGGCTTTCTGAATTCAGCTTCATAAAGCTGATGCCATTGTGCCCTAAGAAATAACAAAAAGATGAGTTCAGAGAAACCTAGGAAGACTTGTATGAACTGATTCAGAGTGAATAGAACCAGGAGAATAATTTGTACAACAACAACAACATTGTAAAGACAAAACAACTCTGAGAATTTTAATCAATGCAAAGACCAACCATGATTCCAAAGGAATAAAGAGGGTGATGGACCCAAGAGACAGAATGAGAAATACATTTTTGAACGTGAACAATGTAGGAATTTGTTTTGCTTAACTAGAGAAATTTATTACAAAGGTTTTGTTTTTCTTTTAAGTTAGGGGAGTAGAGTGGGAAGTTAAGAAAATAAATGTTTATTAAATGAAAAAGAAAGTAAAAACATTTAATAACCCTGATTCATGCAATGATCAGCCATGATTCCAGAAGTCCAATAAGGAAGTCGGCAACCCACTTCCTTACAGAGGAGTAATGGACCCAAGATAAAGAATAAAATATAGTGACCAATGTAGGGATTGGTTTTGCTTACCTATACATATTTGTTACAATGGTTTTTTAAAAAATTATTCCCTAATGTGAGGAGAAAATCAATGCTTGTTTTTAAAATATTTTTTTATTTACTAAAGCACAGAGGAGTTATAATCTGCATCCACAGTGGTACCTGCCATACCCACAATGATAAATTAAAAAGTCCTTAGAGTATAATTCTATTGGATGAAATACCTACTAAGTCTCCTATCATTGCAGGTCATGCAAAGAGCACTGTTTACTTGAAAAAGAAAAGGGAGTGTCAATAAGGAACAATGGAGTTTGATTTCATTTTTTGTGGAGAGAAAACAATGAGATTTCAAGGAAGGACTAGGCTTAGCCTGGGAAATTTTTTATGCTGTCACCTACTGGTGTGGCAAAGATTCTAGAAAATAAAAGGCTTTTCAAACTTGAATCCCACCTATTCATTTGCTCACACAGGATCATAGATTTAGATATAGCAAGGACCTCAGAAGTCACATAGTCCACTGCCTTCATTTTACAAATGAGGAAGTTGAAGTTAAGTGACTCATCCAACATCCCCCAGGTTAACAAGAGGCAGAACCGGAAGATGGAACCAGGGCCTCTGACTCCAGCCCCGCTGACCAAGCTCTCACAAAGATCTTTCACATCATGGTTTTCAAGTTTTACCAAGACAATGAACCAATCAGGCATTTTTTCCCTAGTGTTTGGCAGTTAGTAAAACCTACCACAAAATATGTTGGGTTTTTTTTTGCTTTTTTGGAGGGGGAAGGCAGGGCAATTGGGGTTGACTTGCCCAAGGTCACACGGCTAGTAGATGTTAAGTGACTGAGGCTGGATTTGAACTCAGGTCCTCCTGACTCTAGCCAGTACTCTATCTGCTGTGCCACCTAGCCACCCCCGCAAAATATTCTGATAATGGGGTTGGTTCTTTTTTTTTAAGTAGAACTTTATCTTCTGCCTTGAGAAATGGAAATATCCTACTAGTAATTATCAGAAAGGAGCATGTGACTGCCTCTATGACTCTATTTCCCTGATAAGTTAGTTTCCAATTCCCAGAGTAAACACAGAAAATCCAGACACAATCATTAAGAATAAAAAAAACTTCCTCCCTTGCTCTCTCCCTTAGGTTTGCCCTTCTATAACATAAGAGGAATGGTAAATGTTTAAGGGCAGCTAGGTGGTGCAGCGGAGAGAGTGTTGGATCTAGAGTCAGGAAGACTCAACTTCTTGAGTTCAAATCTGGTCTCTGTGTGATCCTGAGCAACTCACTTAACCCTGTCTGCTTCAGTTTCCTCATCTGTAAAATGAGCTGGAGAAGTATCTTTACCAAGAAAACCCCAAACAGACACGGAGAGTAAGACACGACTAAAACGAATGAACAATAACAAATGTTTAAAAATAAAAGTAGGAGGCATCACGATAGAGTAGAAAGGGTGGGAAACTTGGAGTCAGGAAGATCTGGATTCAAATTCTGCCTCTGACACTTACTAGCTGTGTGACCCCAGGCAAACCACAACCTCTCTGAGCTATAGTTTCCTTTTTTGCAAAATGGGAATAATAATAGCACCTACCTGACTGGATTATTCTGAGGATAAAAGAGAAATGGATGTTAAGCACTTTACAAACCTAAAGATGCCTCAAAAACACTGGGTTTTATTATTAACACTGTAGAATTCTATGATTTTAATCTGCCAAAATACAGTTGATCTGAGTCTTCAAACAGAGAGTCAAATATATCCCTTTCAATCGTTCAATAAATATATACTGAATTCATGACAAGATGCAAAGACTAGAAGGTGAGATCACAGTTGAATAAAACTCAGTCTACGTCTTCAAAAAAGTGTTATCACACCTACCAAGACACTTTGGTAGAAACATTTTTTGGAGTGATGGGAGAAGTGGAGAAAGGTGACCGCAACCCACACTGACACTGCTCTGCATAGAAGGAAATATGGAACCTCAGAAAAGGAAGTTAGCTGCCATGATGCCGAGATGGTGGTGAGCAGAAGGGCGACATAACCAGCATGTTAAAAAGTGGCATCGGCGGCAGCGTTCAGTCATTTCAGTCGTCTGACTCTTCGTGGCCCCATTTGGCATTTTCTTGGCAAAGATCTGGAGTGTTTGCCATTTCCTTCTTCACCTCATTTTATAGATGAGGAAACTGAGAAACAGGGTTAAGTGACTTGCCCAGGGTCACAGAGCTGGTAAGTGTCTGAGGCCAGATCTGAACTCAGGTCTCCCTGACTCCAGGACCAGTGCTCTATTCACTGTACCACAGAGCTGCCCATTAAAAAGTTCACAGTACTAACTATAAGACTAAATTGTCTTCACTGAAGCATCAAACACAATATATGGCAAGTGAAAAATAAAAAATCAAAATTAAAATCATTTTTAGCAGTAAAAACTCAAGGAAAAGAAATTGTTGGTCAATGAGATGCAGTAGAAAGATACAGGAGAAAGAGCCACAGACTTGAGAAGGCAAAAAGATGTGGGTTCAAATCCCAGCTCAGCCACTTACTACCTTCAAAATCTTGGGCAAATAATTTTCAACTACTCTGGGGCTCAATTTGCTCTCCTGTAAAACAAGGAAGGGGAGCTGGATCATGCGTAAGCACCTTTCCAGCTCTAAATCTATGATCAAAAGGAGTTCCTTATAGTGCAAGCTTTGATACTACTCAAGTCCAACTTGTCTGTATTTCTGCTTCGTTAACTAAGGATCCAATGAGATATTTGTAAAGCATCTAGCACAGTGCCTAGCACAGAGAAGGCATTTATTAAATACTTATCCATCAGTGGGTCAAGATGATTCTTAGATGAAAGGGCCAAAGGTGATGATGAAGCATCAACCTCATCACACTAAAGCTAGCACTGACAGATAGCTATGGCCGAGGTCTGTAAGCCCTACTTCTCTGCTGTACTGGTGAGAACCCCAGGTATGCAGATAGCAAACATTTCCTTCTTAAAGGACATAAATGCTACTCTGGAAGTTGTCTCTTATCAAGCAGAGAATCTAGGATCTGGTGAGCCCTACAAAGAATGGTATGCAGCATCATTCTGCAAGGTTGCCCTGAGAAGAAAAATAATCAAAACTGTTTTCAAAGTGTTTTTTAAGCTGGACACTTACCCTTCAATAGCTGGGGACCGGTCAGGTCGAGAACTCCCACGGGATCGGTATCTCCTGGTCACTGGCAGTCTGGGGGGCCTGCTGGGTCCCCAAAGATCCGCATGGGTTTGATGGCCCCGTTCATTGTCTCTAATGTCTTGATCCAGTGAACTGCTACTCAGAAATGGTCTAAAGTCTGGGAAAAACATTGTGTGGTCCAAATGGTCCCAGAGCTGGTGAAAGTCAGAGACGGAGAACAAGGAATGAGACAAAAAACAAATAAACTCAAAACCTGATAATTTTGCAACTTTAGCAGATATACAAAGGATTACAAGTTCTTTCCAATTTCATGTAAAAGCAGTGTGTCTTCAAAAGCACATTTCATACACATGAAAACCACTAACTAAACGTCATTCATTTAAGAGACAAGACCATAGCTGCACAAATTTCTTTTCTAATATCGAGTTCACGTTCACATGACTCTTAAGGATTTCATATGAGCTAGAGGTGAGAACAGACTCTGGCTACATATTCATCTAGCCACTGAGAATTAAATCTCATCTTTGTGCATGAGAAAAATCTGTGGATTCTACTCTATTGCCGAGAGTCCAAAAATGTTCTTCTTCCTCCTTTACCAAATACTACAGCAATCTCCTATAGTAAAGTTTCTGTTTCTAAATACGTGTGTATATAATAAACTCCTTTGTTCTACATGTAAAATTACTAGAAAAGTATCAAAAACAAACAAATTGGTGTGACCAGGGTTAAACAGTTGTAAATGGAGTTTCTGTAGAGCCTAAAAATGTCTGACAAACCACCTAAAATTTAAGTAATTTTCAGATTGATTTTTCTTTCAATTATGATTCATTATGTAATGTCCTTCCTCTCCTCTTTACACACACATAGACACACACACGGTCACAAGTACAATGTGGAACCAGCCCTGGACTCTTAAGGGCTACACCAGCTGTGAACAGGGCAGTTCTGACAGAGTCTACCTAGCTAGACAAGAGTCAAGAATGGGCCCCAGGGCAGACTACATTTCTGTGGTCTGAGGACCAACTCAGCTAAGTCTGCTGAAGATCAACACTACGCTGGCAACAATGTGATGAATTTGGGGGCCAGAGCAGTTCTGGAAGGCCATCTAAAGCCAGGGGGATTATAATCTGTGATGGAGGGAATATCCACAGTGATGACAAAAGAGAATTTTGTAAAGGGACGG
>CM053584.1:356843436-356892446 GCA_028627135.1 Pseudochirops cupreus
GAGAGAGAGACAGAGAGAGACAGAGAGAAGAGAGAGAGAGCTCATTACACTATATGAAATATCCTCTCTTTACCCCTCAGGAACACCCACCAAATCCTACTCCCCTCAGAACACCCTCCTTAGGCCCTGATCCCTAAAACACATCTGCTTCAGTCCCTAATTCCCTCCCTCCAGAAAGCATCCCTTAGGTCAGAGATTCTTAATGTCTCCTGTCAAGGACTGGTAGAAGCCTTTCTCAGAATAATGTCTTTAAATAATTGAAGAAAACACCTTATTTCAGTCAGAGGTAGTGAAAAGAAAGATGTCTTTTTTCCCCCATCCAAGTTCACGGTCCCCTGAAGTACACCCATGAACCCTTTAGGGGTTGGTGACCCTGGGCTAAAAACCCTTGCTCTACTTCTAAGCTGCTGTGGTTGTTTAGCCACGTGCCACTCTTCTGACCCCATGGACCACAGCACACTAATACTGTCTTGGCCAAGATACTGGAGTGGTTCGCCATTTCTTTCTGCAATGGAGACAGAGGTTAAGTGACTTGCCCAGGGGTCACACAGCTAGTAAGTGTCTTAAGACAAGATCTGAACTCAGGTCTTCCTGATTCCAGGCCCAGCACTCTATCCCCTGAACCATCTAGCTATTTCTAAGTACTTTAGGCAAATAGCAGAAGAATGCACCCCAACCCTTACCCAGTCTGAGACCCTTTTCCAGGATCATTTGAGAGAATAACAGTTTCAAGTTCAGGCAAGCTGCGCCAGTTTCCTTTTGTTACTAATGATAACTCAACTTCTGGTAACGTCAGGGATCACCGGCTTCTGTTCTGAAAAAGGAGTCTAGATCTTTTGACTCTCACTGTCTGGGATCTTAGTGAACCCAACTCAATTACACATGTCCTCAAAGAGAAGTAGTATCCCTTGAGCAGCCCCCTCCATGTTGTCTGATGTCACTCCAAACTCAATTCAACTGTAAGAAGAAATTCATTCCCCCCAGCATGGGACAAAACAGTTTCACAACTGTATGTAAGAGGATAACACAAAATGACATCCACAGTACTTACAGTTTCAAAAATACAGGTAAAAAAAATTATGGTTTACATCAGAAATCCCCCCCAATAACAAAATGTCACAGGATTTTCCCTGAGAAATATCATGACTTGGACAGAAAACTGTAATATCCTCTACCCCCTACTCACCAAAAATGTCCTTTTCAAGCTTAGCCAAGTACTTTTCTATGAAGATTCTGAGTGGGATACAATTTCTTCAGTTGTCCCTCCCAACTTCTCACCAAATGCCATGTCATCCTTAGGACTTTGCACTTGACCCTACTAGGCTAATTTTTGTCCATGACTTGCATGACGGCAGAGACTGCA
Source organism: Pseudochirops cupreus (assembly GCA_028627135.1). Classification (NCBI taxonomy): domain Eukaryota; kingdom Metazoa; phylum Chordata; class Mammalia; order Diprotodontia; family Pseudocheiridae; genus Pseudochirops; species Pseudochirops cupreus. The sequence goes on from CM053584.1 coordinate 356,844,800, forward strand.
AGCAAATCTAACAAATTTGCAGATGACACAAAGCTACAGATTACTTAAGGAAGTTAGATTAAATTTGGGACCCCAAGTGATTTTTATATGCTGCCTGGATGATGTTAGTAGAATGAAACTGAATAGGAATAAATGTCAAGTCTTCCAATGTGGCTTCAAAAAATCAACTGAACAAGTGTGTAAGATGAGAGACATATGGCTAGAGAGCAGCTGATATGAAAAAATCTCTAGCAGTTCTAGAGGATTCAGAGCTCAATAAGGCAACAATGTGGTGTGACAAGCCAAAGAGCTGACCCTCTTCTAGCTCAGGCTGTATTAATGGCAGCATGGTGCCCAGGGCTAGGAGAGAGAGCGCGATGCACTCTACTCTAACCTCACCAGATCACATCTGGCATAACATGACGAGGTGCCACATAGCTAGAAAGGAACTGCTAAGCTAGAGCTCATCCCGAGGAGGATGACCAGAACAGTGGTTAGCCTGGAACCCAGGTCCTAGGACTGGGTGAAGGACCTGGAGAAGACTAAGGGAAAGGAAGGTATTCTTAAAATATTTGAAAACAACTGGGTGGGAAGAGGGATTAGTTTTGTTCCGTAAGGAAAAACTTTCTACCAGATCTAAGCAGAAGACCTGGGTTCACCTCTCACTGCTGTGTGACTCTGTGAGACACTCATCCTTTAAGCCTCAATGTCTTCACCACTGTAAAACTTCAAGCAGGGGCTGCATGGCTCAAAATTGAAGCTGTTTTAGACAGCAATTAGGTGAAATGACCTCCTAAGTCTCTTCCAACTGGAATCTTTGGTGACTTGGATTACTTCCCTGAGGGATCCTGTACATGTACCCTGCCAAACTCAGAGGCCCTAATGGACCAGCAGTGGTTAGCCCTCGGCATAACCCCTCCCCCTTCCAACTCCTGCTCTCTCCTGACCTGGAAAGGCTAGGTAAGAGGAAAAATATCTGAGACTCAACTATACCAAGATATGCCCAAAGCTCCCTAAAACACCAAGGGTGCCCTGCCCTCATATGATCATCCCAGAAGTCATCTATGCTATCAGGAGTGTAACAGCCACCCTTACCTTGGCTCTGAAACAAGATGCTGATATGATCAAAGAGTCTAGGTTGACATTTCTCACTGGCACACAAAAACAGACCGCCACTTTTAGGAGACTAACAAAGCCTACATGGGAGCTATAGCTAAAAAAATTCCCTGGGATTTTTTTCATCAGTCATTCTGAATGAAAGACAAAACAAAAATCTCAGGATAGCTTCCTCTAGTCTCCCAAACCCCTATAAAGTGATGGTACTTCTGGGTCAACCTCCTCATCTACTTCTCAAACAACGTCCTTCATCTAAAAGGGATTTTTCCCTTCTCTTAAAAATTCAAAGCTGGTTTTGTTCATGATACTCTGTTCATTATATGAAGGGGTAAGTTACTAGCCTACAGTCTGCTACTTTACATGGACAACAGTCACTTCCTAACAATCACCTCTTGTTGGGGAAAGGGGGAAACCACTGCAAGGTTAGACCAAAGGGCAGCCTTAAGGCTTATCCCTCTTTCCCTCAATCTGGGGTCCATAAACTCGGTTGCTTTTTAAAAAAATATTCTGGCAAACATCTTTCATTACAATTGATTTCCTTTGTAAGTCTATGTGTTTTAATTTATGTATTTAATGACATTCTGAGAAGTTCATAGGTTTCACCAGAATGCTGAAGGTGTGTGTCCGTGGCACAAATGAAGGTTAAGAATCCCTGTCCTATATCAAGAGTTTAAAATCAATTGCCCTCTGAAAGATGGAAAAGAAATAGAAATTTTAGTTCTTTATACAATCTTTTTTCCAACTAAGTATGAATATAAGCAATGGACTACAAATTTCTCTTGAAATACTTAATCTCTATTTCATTTATCCAAATTCTACCCATCCTTCAAGACCTAGTTAGACTTCTTCCACGAAATCTTCCCTGAAGACAAAGCCCATGCTGCCACTTTCCAATCCTAATTTCTATTTCGCTGCCTCCTATACAATTAGCACTTAAAATTTTCTAAATGTATTTTATGTTCCCCACAGCATCCCTCCCCCCAATCCCCTACCACCAAAGCACACATAAAAACTTCTCCTCGGCCAGCAGGGACTCTCCTCTATATCACCTGGGAGCATAGTACAAAGCACAGAGTAGGCACCTGATAAAAACTTAACTGATGGGAGTGAGGGGAGGGAGAAATGCCTTTTATGCTTTTATCTGGATAATTAAAAAAATTTTTTTAAAGAAACAATGGCAAAGAAATCACAGGACCCCCAAAGGGCACAACTGAGGGGGAAAGAACACAACTGAACAGGGTAATCAAATGTCCTGGTACAATTTTATCAGGGCCTTAAGATCATAAGACTCTACATTACAGACCATGAGGAATGGCACAGTTATGTCATCCCCACTAGAGAGGAGGCACATGCCCCACTCTTGAATCTAGCATCACTATAGTTAGGAAATTGACTCACAGATATGATCTCCTTACTCAGTGTCTCTCCTGGTTTGTCTGAATCATACCTGCTCACCTGACAAACCGATCTGTTCCTATTTATCCCAAGAGAAGACTCAGATCTTAAGGAAAAGGAGAAAAACAGATGAAATTTCTTCTGCCTCCTGTGTTACCAGCAACTGACTGTATAACCTGTAGTATCAAAATCGACTGATGAAGGAGACAAGAATTCCAGGAGGCTTTCAGTGCTGATAACTAACTGTGGGATAGCGTGGAGGTAGAGGGTGAAGAAGAATCCCCAAATCCATTAATTCAGCCTTTTCTCTCCCTAGGCAACAACAAAAGAGAATAAAAAGGAAACTTACAAAGGACAGGATCTTTCTAGATATTTGAACCAAGGGTATTCAATCAGTCAGTCAATAAGCATTTGTTAAGCTCCTACTTAGTGTCAAGCACGATGGTATTCAATGACATTCAGACTGGGTGCTGGAAGGTAATTTGAGATCACAGGACAGAGTGGTACAGTGCTAGGCTTCTGAGTCAAGAAGACCAGAGTTCAAATCCTGCCTCAGACATCAGTTGTGTGACCCTGAACAGATCAACTAACCTGCTTCAGCTTTAACTGCCTCTTCTTTAAACAGGTCATCTGCTTCACAGGGTTGTTGTAAGGATCAAATAAGATAGTATGTGTAATGCTTTGCAAACCCTAAAATGTCATATAAATGCCAACAAGGCCCTTTTGTTTTTGATTTACTTATATTCATGAATTTGAAGTCAAGATTTCCTAGTAAGTAGAAGACTGAGGATCAGGCTGAGAGTTTTTTAATGTTATTAATCTGCTTGCTTATCACTTAGAGGTGAAGATACCTACTGAGGCCACTTTACAAAAGAGATTTCAAACAGCTGCACTGACTGACGTTGATGGAAACATTTAATCTTAGAGCAGGACGAAATTCCAAAAGGTACTCTACCACTCACTAGAAGAATGAAGTCCCCACAAAAGTGATCATTCAGCCCTTGAGCACCTCCAGTGACAGAGAACTCACTACTTCATTATGCAACCCCTTCTATTTCTTGAAAATTTTTAGGAAATTTTTCTTTATGTTTAATCAAAATCAGATTCAGTATAATTTCCATCCAACTATCCTACTTCTAGCCTTTGGAGGCTAAGCAGAACAAACCTAAACCCTCTTTCACAGGATAACCCTAATATTTGAAAACTATGATCGTGTCTCTGCCAATCCCTGCCCTGAGGAGTTCTCTTCTTTAGGCTAAACATACCTATTTCCTTCAGTGGATCTTCTTATTGTTTCAAGTCCCCTCAATTCTCCTTTGGATGTTTCATACAATCCCTCTTAAAACATGAAACTCAAAAACTCAAAAAAAAAAAATCAAAACACTTTCTGGCCACTAAGGAGACAAGGTGGAACAATACTATAAAAGAATTCTTTATTTTAAATTAAGCTTTCATCTTTCCTACTTCTAGACTGTGAGCTCATTATGGTAATCACAACTTTATTAGCTACATAGAATCAGAGGCAGATACAGAAGATAACAGACACAGTGAAACTGAAAGAAATCAAGTACCTTTTTCCAGGCTAAGCTAGCCTATAACATAAAAACTAAAAAAAAAAAAATGCCAAAAGAAAAAAAGAAAACCCTGGGAAGGGGGTGCAGAAGAGATTTCAGGGCAATGGGGAAGGGTACAAGAATTACTACACAATTAAATATTAAATGATAAACAAACAAATAGAGTGACCTCTTATTTTCAAGTTACAATCAAGTTCCTTTTTTTTGTAATAGGGATGCATAATCAGACATGGGAAAAACCTTTTGGAGACCTGAATGTCAAAATGTTCCATCCTTAACTCCCTTCCAAATAAATCTCAACTCTGCCAATCAACGTGTGATCTGAGTGCTAAAATCCAGCACCCCTACACAAAACAAGTAGCCTACCTCCTGACAACTGATGCCAAAATGTGTTATTGGAAATACCAGCTCATCTTGGGCTGCACTAATTGTTATGGCTTGAACACAGTACAAGCTACTTATTCTCAAACTACCATCAGGTATCCCAAAAGTCTTAGTGGGGTTTTAAGCTAGTCAAGTTAAAAACTACACTAAACTTTTGAGACCCCTTGTACAACACAGAAAAAGCAGAAGACAGTGAGAAAATCAACACTCAGCCCTAATTGGTCTCTGCTGTGTGTGTCAGGGCTAAGATATTTTCTTTGAAACAGCATTCTTACTGGAATTCAAACAACCAAAGCTCCAGCCACCGAAAGCCAGGCTTGGCTCTCCAACAGGCCACATCCTGCCTCTATTTTTCATGAACACACTGTTGTTTGCTCTCCTATGAACTGAATTTCAGCTCCAGTTTTGATCCAGACAAGCTGCTCAAAGAACCCCTCCCGTCAAAGCAAAACTTACCTCTGCAAACTGCGTGGATGTGCTGTCGTCTAGGCCGCTGCCACCACTATCTAAAAAACTAAGGTGAAACAAGAGTGAGTAGTGATCCCATTCCCAGAAATAAGTTCCTCTCCTGGAAGCTAAATATAGACGGGGACACATGAGAGCAAAAGCCTGATAAAGAAAAAAAAATCACCACATGGCAACTACAAAATTACAAGGAGCTGGAATGTGGGTTATTCTGTCAAAGAAAACAAATCAAACAAATTAATGTCAGTCCAACAAACAGAAAAATCAAAGTGAAGCCAAAGGATGAATAGGGGGAAGGGGAGGAAGGAGGGGGTGGGGACAGATCCATTGCCAAGTAATGCAATTCCCTTTCCTTTACACCAAAGAAAAAAGAAAACATTGCCCTTATCACATTTTCAACAATGTGTCACTTAAAAAACAAGGACAAAAAGAATAGTCCTGCTTATCAGCAGGGAAAACAAGATCCGAACCAGGATTCTGCCTGGGGCCAAGACCACTCAGAGGAGTTTAGCCTCCTCTGAGACACCACCTACTGAACAGGGTGACACAGGTACATGAATGAAGAGTTCAGTCCTCTGTCCACGGTGTTTGGATCAGAAAAAGGAAGCACTGTGCGCTGCATGGGAAGCTGTCCTATACCTTTTTCCTTTCCTGGCAGGAAATAGGAGGTCCTTGAGATGACTTCTACTTCATGACACACACCCCTCCAGGAGTCACAAAACAACCTGATAACCTGTACTTCCTGTCCTGCAAAATCCATCTGATCAAAATACCCAGGCCCAAGTTTCCGCTTTGAGTGTTGCTGCACCAAGCTCCAGCATCTCCCCAGCGCGTGATGGGAGGTTAGGTCACACTAAAACTGATGGGCAAGAGCTGAAGCTTCTTGCCATGCTGTAACGATAATTTCTGATTCTCTGAATCAGAAGCCGAAGTCAATGCCCAGTCAACTTCATCGACATAGAATTCATTTCTCCTTAAAACATGCCATGTATTTTCCACAATGGTCACCCACTCCTTACTATTAACAGTTATTCCCCTACAAACCACCTTCTATGGGGAGGACTTCCTTTCACATTATATTCCCTCCAAGAGGATGGAGAAAAATAAAGAAGCCCATGTTCTCACCTAATTCTCATCACAGAATCTCAGTCCCTTCTAGAAGTCATCATTTGGCTTTTCCTGATCCCTAAACCACTGTAGGTATCTTATATCATATACTTTGAAAAGACCTTCCTTTGAGGAGAAATCATGCAATGACCACAACTCTCACCAGTTCTGAGAAAATAACTTGTTTTACTACCTAGAAATCTATCCTTCCAAATTCCCATCTAAGATAACGCAAGGTTCTTTATTGGGAGAACAAGGTCCAACACACCAACCTTCCCTATACAAAAGGCAAATTTGGGTCAATGAATCAGCAAACTAGAAATATAAGATTGTTATATGTTTTAAATACCCAAATACAGACTAGAAAGACAAAAAGGAAAAGCTACTTGATCACAGGAAAACATCTTTCAAAGTTAAACTGACCCTACTTCAAGTGCCACACAAGCCCAATATGCCTGCACTTCCCTGATACAAAAGGCTGCATGAATATCCTTGCCTCGAAAAAGGCTATATCCAAAGGTGTCCCAAAAAATCTCAGTGTAGCTTCATCCTTAAAATGGTAGTTGTTTCTTAAAACACGAGACCATTTTTTTAAACAATTATAAGAAATATATTTATTTACAAGGACTCATGTAATACAACCATCTATAGCAATTAGTCAGGAAACTATGCCAAGGAGCTAAGGAGGTTAGGGAGCTAAGAATGATTTTTACATTTTTTAAAAAGGCCTCATAGTATTTAAAAATGTAAAAACCATTCTTAGCTCAGGATCATACAAAAACAGGTAGAGGGCCAGTTGAGGCCCTCTGGCAGCTGTGTGCTCACCCCCAGTCCACAGCAAGTATGTAAGGTCTTTCAAATTAGTGTCTACAAGCTAAGGTGTTTTAATGATAGGTCAGAAAAAGAAAACCTCCTTGCTGTTACCTAGTCAAATATTTACAAATTAGCAAAGTTTGTGACCTTTAATCCATTCTTCTTTTAACCTAGAGAAAGGATGTTGCTTAACAGACTGATCTGTTTCTGAAGTCACATTTCACATTTTGACAGTGTTTGGGTCCTGCAGTGCCTATACAGCTTTACATTCCATTTATAAACTGAAAAGTGGGAAGAATTGTAAACTTAAGAGAAGAGAGCTATGAAATCATAGTTCCCTAGACATACAACTCTCCCTTTCATTTATACCATCAAGCTAAATTTTGCCCTCTTTAGAGCGGATCGCTTGCCAATGAAGGTCTAAAAAAAAAATTTAACTTTAAATGTTTCAAAAAACTTGAAAAAATTAAGCCCATTTCACTAATAATCTCATTAGTTGATATGGCCTTAATGCATGCAAAGATATAAGTATCTGCATCAGCACTGGGTACATATGGAACACAAACAGAAAGTCAGCCCACACGCATCTCTGATGTCATGCTAGAATGTAGGTTTAGCTTTGCTAAAGCTACTTCCTCAGAATTCTAGTTATAGGAACAGTAAAACTGCAGGTCTGTCCTAAACTGAACCCATGCATCAAATGGACAAAGGACGAGGTCAGAATTTCCAGTCATTTATGCACACAAATCTCCACTCATTAGTGAAAACAAACCAACACTGGACATACTGTAAAGTGGTCATTTTCCCCTGGGTTTGGAGGGAGCGTTGAACTTTAGATTCTGCCAACAGCAACAGTAAGGGAATTAACAACTCTCATTAACTTCGAGAGACAGTGTTACAATAACGCTGTGAGCTAGCCTCCAAGTCAGGAAGCTCAGGGTTCTAATCCTGACTCAGACACATCCTGGCAGCATTACCCTGAACAAGTCTCAGCCTTTCTCAGTGCTCAAGATAACTCTCTCCTAATTACAGGCGACCAGCACTGTGGGATGGAGCGTCTTCACTAGGAGCTACTAATAGGATAAAATCAGTGGTTCAGTCCCTACACCTACCCATTAAAAGCACAAATTAAGGTTCTCCAGGACTCAAAAGGGGATAGCTCTGAAAACAGCATCTTGTTTACCTAGCTGGAGAAAAAGAATCACTAATTCAACTATCTCATCAATGACTAACTACTCTATGCTAAAAAAGCCAATTTCTAATTATCTTGAGTTTAAAAGGAACATGACAATGATATTTCCACTGGGGTGAAATAGCTCTATTAATATAAAAGAATAAAATGCATGTTCCTAAGATATTAAGGCCTAAAAGACTGGCATTGTTCTTCCCTTCCAACCAATCTCTACTTAGTCCACCACATAAGGACAGAAATAAATGTCTTCTCAGATTTAATGACAGTCAATCCTTCCAGCGACTAGAAATGGAAATCTGTTTCCCTGTTATGCTGGCATTAATGTGATCCCATTAAAGATAAAGCACATTCCTCTAAAGTATCAGCCAAAGGGAGGAAAACATGGCTTCTCCAAGGTAGAGAGAACTGTTCTTCACAAAAAAAGCTGCTATGACTATGTGAAGCTAGCTAGCCTCGCCAGAAATTACTCTCCCATGATATAGCATAGTGACTTGGCTCTCAGACAATAGGACAGATCATCATAAATCCAAAAGCATCCTAGAATCATAGGAACAAAATGATAATCAACTCTAACTGGTGTGGAAATAAGTATTTCCCAGAAAATGCCATAATTCTAGGGTCAATGGACTAGGGGAGGGGAAGGGACTAAGTACTGATGTAGCACCAACCATATGTCAGGCACTGTGATAAGCACTTTACAAATATTAGCTTACTAGATTCTCATAACAACCCTACCCAACACAGATGCTGTTATCATCCCCATTTCATAGTTGAGGAAACTAAAGGAAACAAAGGTTAAGTGACTTGCCCAACGTCACCCAGATAACATGTGTCTGAGGCTAGATTTGAACTCAGGTCTTCTTGACTCCAGGCCAAATGATCTATGTAGTGAGCCACCTAGCAGCCTCAAAACAATTACTAACTCTCATCATTTCTCCCCTTCTCCCTCCTCCCTCAGGTCTCTTTCACATATACTCAAGTCTTTAGTTAGAAGACTGAGAGAACCAAATTTACTTCAATTCATTCAATCAGTGTTGAGAAAAATAATTGACAATATGTCTGATTTATTCACGTGCTTATACAATACCTGGAATCATCAGTCACTTCTTCAATAAAGCCTGATTCACATCTGGGGCAAATATACTCCTACAAAAGAAAGGAAACACAAGTCATCAGGGAGCTGAGTACACAGTTTCAGGTCAGCAAACAACACAAAAGCTGATGCTATGAAATGATTTAAGTGCCTATCCATTTGTATTACAATTTTCTTTGCTGTACACTAGCAGATACTGACACGTTTGAAAGATTCTTGCACTGACTTCATAGGTGCCTAAGTGGATTTAGGTGGGAATGAGAAGAAATAGATGTGAACAATATAAAAAGTATTAATCCCTTGTTTTTCAACTGCTTCACTAATTTAAAAATGTTTGCATTACATCTGGGTAAATTTTAATAACCTAGCTTCCTGCTCAAATCTAGTTCTCAATGAAAAATCTCTACTAGATAAATGAACATAGAAACAACCACATTATAATGTAGGACAGGACAGAAACAGATGTACCACGTATCATCATGTTATCAGAGGGCATTAACAAGAGTGTTACTAAATTGGTAGAAGGCAGAGCTTTCACATATTTCTGGTCTCTTGTTTTCTGATTCCCAGTGCCTCAAAATAACATTTAGGAGTCTCATGTGGTCCAAAAAGAGTCCTAACTGGACAGTACCAGAGTATCATAGATTTGGGGCTGGAATGGATCTTTGATGTAGTCTAGCACAGCCTCAATGAACAGGTAAGAAAACTGAGGCCCAGAGAGGTAAACTAATTTGAAGCAAGGTTAAAAAAATAACAAAAGAGTTAAGGCTTAAAACCTGACATCTGAATACAGGGGGATCTTTCCACTATATCATATCATATTGTCTCTCTAAATTGCACTTGGGAAATGACAAAAATGGTCATTTGGAAATTTCCTAGTCAATGTTTTGAGGCTTATGATTGGCTACTGAATCAAATATTCAACATTCCAGACATATAAAGACAATCAATTCAGGGAGATGATTCAATATGACCAGAGGACTGGAGCCTTCCTTTGTAGACAGAGAGCAGACTATGGCTTTGCAACAGCACTGCACTTCCCATCCACTGCTCCGCTGGGTCTCAACTCCACCAAAAAGATGTACCAGCTCCTTGCCCTGGGTGTCCTTCCCCTCCCTCCCCTTTCCTGTTTCCTTCTGCCTGTGGTCTTCCTCCATTAGAAAGTAAGCTCCTTGAGGGCAGGGGGTATCTTTGTATCCCCAGTGCTACGAACAGTGCCAGGAACATAGTGGGTGCTTAATGTTTACTGAATTGAATTAAATAATTCTTTAAAAAGGACTCAAATCCTGACTGATATTTAATTACATTTGTGACAAGTTGCTTCCCTCACACAAGTGTCCTCCTCTACAAAGTGAGAGCCATAAACTATGGCATCTCTAACGTCCCTTCAAGCTCTAAAGTTAAGATAATCATAAACTTTAAAAGATTAATAGACATTATATAATATAGTATACCTCCCACCCTTTGCCCTTAAACTCCTTTCATACTCCATACCCTTTATAATCCTGGCTGGCACCTAGGTATCACACTGAATAGAGCTGGGCTTCAGGAGTTCACATTTGACCTCAGAAACTTACTAGCTGCGTCACCCTGAGCAAATCACTTAACTCTCAATTTACTTATCTATAAAATGAACAGAAGGAAATGGCAAACTGATCTGGCCCACCCCCAGATTACTTACCACTCCTTAATTACACCCAGATCCTTTCACTACCCCATTTGTACGTAAGTATCAGCACCATCTTCATTAATTTGTAGGTTCCCTAAAAACTTTATTAGCATTAAAATAAACTCTGCCACTAGACTGGGATAAGAAGAGTCAGAAACAGCTGAATAGCAATGACAAGAAAGGGGTAAAGAAGGGAACCCAGTCCTGCTGAGGTTTAGGTGGACTGGATACCCCAAAATACCAACACGCCCAAAGAATTCTACTCAAGTCTTCTCTCAGCCAAAGAAAAGCAAAGTTTATTAAAGATTTGCCATACTGGGTAGACTCTTAGAGAAGCATTTGTGAAGCTTCCACGAGCAGTCCACACTGAATCTCAGCTCGATGAGCTAGACTGAATCTGAGCACCTTTGTAGAGGCAAGATGGATTTTATATAAAGAAAGACCGTGGTCGGGATCTTGGGTTGGTCAAGCAGTCTGGGGTGACTGGAGGAGGGGTCTAAGGAGGATCTTAATGGGAGTGGCCAGTGGCTGGGGTGACTAGAGGTCAGACACCAGGAACCAAGAGAATGGGATTTTGATGAGATCAAGGGTGGTTAGCAGCCAGAGGCAACCCGGAGGTAACAGACACAGGAGGGCTAAACTAGGTTAAGAATAACTGAGATTTGGGCCTAGATAATGAAAGGCTTATGGTCTCAGGCAAAATGCCTTAACAAGAGGGAAGATTCCAGGAGAATTCAAGGGAGTTCCCAGAGCCTGTACCCCATCAGACAGACTGGTCTTTACTAAACAAAGGTAAAGGAAAGTAGGGAACATTTTTCAAGTCTCCACTCATCCAATGAAATTCTGAGTATTTCCTCAAACTGGACATTTTTTTTTTGTGCACCTATAAAGTAGAGACAAACACAGCATTCATCTGGAACTGGTCTCCCCTACAGGCAGCACCACAGAAATTATGGAGACCCTATGGAATTGATAGCTGGTTCACAAAGCAATTATCAGTCAGAAGGACAAAACTACTCTCTCAAACACAGTAAAGACCAGGCCTTAAGAGTAGAGCGTAGTATCTCAGCCCCCAAAACCTCAAGTATCATTTTACAAGACTAAAAACCCAAAATGAATCCCCAAGTGCGGCTCCTGTGCTGTCTTTAAGACCGCAAAGTCATTTCAGGAGTTCCTGCCGTGTCCCCTGCTGATTTCAGGCACCCATGACAATTACAAACTCTCCTCCATAGCAACTGCTCTCAGGGCTCTTCACCCACTCCCACCACTTCAGCAGGCTGAATCATTACCTGAGCTTTTGAAACATATTAAAAGACAAGAAGCTGTCTACCCTGCCAAAAAGCCCTGGACATCTTAAAGGAAAAAGGAAACGACTGGTAATGACTGTGCTTTTGGGTATAGTATTTTATTGCAAAAAGGCTTAAAACTCACTATGCCTCAAAATATATTGTAAGGACCTCAGTAAGATGGAAGAAGCAACAAAATGTTTTGTTATTCTCTTTACTGCAGGAAATCTGCTCCACTAAGGTCCCACTCCAATGCTTTACTGTGGCTTGGAATAGAGGTGACCCTGACACTAGAGTACAAGCTCCTGCGGATTCTAATAAATAGAAAGGGTTTGTTGAGAGGGTGTAGTGACAGACACTCCTGGGAGGATCAGTCTGCTTCCGTTCAGAAAGGCTCCTCACTAGAAAACTGCTAAACTGAGCAACTTGCTGATGGGGTGATGGGACCTAGACCCCTAAAAGGCAGAGACTATGTCTTTAAAAGCAAACCAGTCCCTGAATTTTCCCATACATTTTTGCAGCACAGATCACCCAAGGCAACTGGCTCACTGCAGCCCGCCTGGATCACTTAATTAGCTAGCTCACCAGTCCTTTCACTGTCACTCTTGGCTACCTCAGACTATTTAATATTCTTTCCACTATAGCACCTGGCCCACCTCAGACAACTTTCCACTACTTAATCCCATCCACTACTTAATTTTACAATCCTATTTGTAGATAAGCATCAGTTTTATCCCCATTAAGTTATAGATTCCCTAAGAATCTCACTGGTCACTATGGCATTACAATAAACCTTGTCATTTGACTGGAAGAAGGTCTGAGTGCCTGAATTCATTCCAGGCAGACACCCAGTACCTAGACATTTCAGGGTTCCCAGCAACTCCAAACGTATCACTGCCACAACTCATCAAGACAATCCACTGAGAAAAAGAGAAGTTGTAATACGCATTTGTGAAGGGCTTCCTAACAGAAATTCACAGATCCTCCAAATATAGTGATCTGAAGGTCATATAGAAATGAAACAGATTCTCACACGCTTTGTCCTTGGTCACATTCAGAAGGAAAGTTCTAAGTTCCAAGTACAAGATCCCCTCAACCACTCCAAAAAAATTACAAATGAAAAATAATCCCTCCTTGGAAAAATACCTGGATTAGTTATTATTACTTATCAAGTTGAACCTTTTTCCTGAATCCCCTAATGCACCTAATAGGTCAGCCGGTGAATAAAAATTAAGCTTCTATTATGTGACAGGCACTATGGTAAGCACTGAAAGTACAAAGAAAGGTAAAAGCCAAGTCTTGCTCTCAAGGATCTCACAGCCTAACAAAGGAGACAAGATGCAAAAAACAAACAAGCTCTATATAAGTTGGAAATAATCAACTGAGGGAAGGCTCTAAAATTAAGGGAATTGGGAAAGCCTCAATATAGAAGGTCAGGTTTTAGCTAGCCAGAAGACAGAGATAAGGAAGGAGAGCATTCCATGCAGGGAGGACAGCAGATGAAAATGCCCTCAGGAGATGGGGCGTCTAATGCAAGAAACAGCAAAAGTATCGAGGGATCTCAGAGTTTCCCAGGAGTATCAGAAGATTTGAAATGGGGGAGGATTGCACACAAGATTGTAAAGGGCTTCAAAGGTCAGAGGATTTTATATTTAATTCTAGAGGTGACAGGGAGCCCCTGGAGTTTATGCAGGGTAAAGGGGTGGGTGGAGAGGTGACATGGTCAGAGCTGCTCTTTAGGAAGATTACTCTGACAGCGGAGTTGGTAGAGACTTACAGCAGAAACACCAACTAGCAGGCCATTGCAACAGTCTGAGTGTGATGGCAGAGAGAGAGAGTATAAACATGAGAAGGTATGAAGGTAAAGTTGACAAGTCTTGGCAGCATAACTGGATATGGGAGGTAAAAATGAGGAATCAAGGATGACCTCTGAGCTGCAAGCCTGAGAGACTGAGAGAATGAACTTCAATACTTTTTTTAAAATGCAAGCTCTGTGTAATAGTCTTGGGTTCACATATAATCCCCTTTTGGTTCTACATCTTCTATAAAAAACAAACATTCTCTTTTTTTGGTGTTCATGAAATTCAGAATTAAATTTTATAATATATTATATACTGTATATATATTTTAAATTTACATACATATGTATTTTTAATGGTTTGATTTTAGGAATATTTACTAGCATTGTTTAGCCTGACTGCTTGTATCAACTTAAAAGCAAGAAATAGTCAACACTCACTTAACATTAGAAAATTAAATATACCTCTTGGCTTGAATTATTTCATGTCCCTTTCCCTTTTGTTCTCTAAGAGATAGAATAATCAAAGTCTGAGATGTTGGCAAAGCGGTACTATGAGTCATGATCCAGTTGAAGTAATGCCCCACAAAGAGAAACACTCTTGAACCTTATGCAAATTTATGTTCATTACTACCATTCAATCCCAACTTCGCATGGACTTCCTCTGGACCTTGGAGTTTTGTTTTTTCCATGTTGGGGCTGGTGGGCTATCAGTTACTTGGCTTAAGTGCTGGCACTTTATGGTCAGGAAAGACAAAGGTCAGTAAGTCAATGGACAGACACCTATTTTCTGTCCCGTAGAGTCAGCGATTTAAAATTACAACATTACATACTATTCATACAGCTCATACTGGCTTCAAGTATCAGTTGGTAAAATTGTACTGGGACAATTACTCATAAACTACTTATATAGGTGAATCAGAGGTAAAATATTTTATATATCATCATAACTCAGAATGAGAAATGTCATCATCAGTGTTTAATATATCTTTATTCCTTTTACTCCTATTCTCTAAGATTCTAAGACTGGAGACTCTTCAGTCTCCAAACTTAAATTTTAATTCTCTTTTTGTAATTGGGCATTTGACAAATACTAAACATGAACACTGTGATATACAAAGAATGGAAGATTTTAAATTAGTGAGTTTCTGTTGCATATGGTTTTTTAAAAATACATGTTAAATTTTTTAAATATATTTTTACTTATTTTGTTAAATATTGCCAATTACATGTAAAAATGTTTAAACATTATTTTAAAATGAGTTCAAAATTCTCTACCTCCCAACCCTGCTCCATCCCTTGACAAGTCAAGCAATATGACACGCTAAATTTAATGAGTTTTAAAAATGCCCTGGTTTCCTATAACTTGTTCTACACAACCATGTGCTCTTTTCTGATTATTTTCCAGTGTCTCATTGATGGCCTTTGCATTATTCAAACACTCTGATCACACATTCTTATACATGAAATATTTTGGACACATCATCAATATATGTGTAAATTATACATATCTGCATTAAAATAGACATTTAAAATTTTAAGAAAGACTAAGTATTTTGAAAATATTTTATTAAGGCCCAAAAAAACCTTTTGCTCTCACTAAAGATGTAATTAAATGTCCATTAAAACCTTTTTGTTCTCACTGAAAAGACGAAAAATGCCATTTTTAGTCTTGGCTTAACCCTTTAAAATACAGTCTCCAGTCTCATGTGAGGACTTTGACCCCTGTCCTTTTGCTGATCTTGCCCAAACCTCAGCCTTAGATTAGTCCTACCATGCTGGAGAAAAAAATTTTTAAATCCTTGCTGATTGGGTCCCCTATAAATGGCAAATGGGCCCTCACTACAGCAAGGCAATACTTTTACACCAGCCTAATCAACTGGCTATTACAGAGGCTTTTCCAAACCTTTTCATCCTTCCTTAAATCTCTTACTTCTCTTCCTTTGTCACCTTCTCAGCTGAAAACCTTGCCTCATGTTTCACTGAAAAAATTGAAGCTATTTGCCCAGAACTCCCTTTTATCACTTCTTCAATTTAAATCACTCAGGTGCCTTATCCTACCTATATCCTCCTCCACTCCTTTCTCTTTTGAAGAGATATGTTCTCCTAGCAAAGGCAAAGCCCTCTACATGCACAAGTGATCTCATTCTATCTCATTTTCTAGCCAACAGCCCTCTCTATCATACCCAATCTTCAATCTTTCACTATTACAATAGGTCCCTGCCAAAGCTCCATTTAATGGCTGTATTTTGGGCCCTCCCCAAATGGTGGGGTAACATGTTTCATCATTCATTCTCTGGAAGCATGGTTGGTTAGCCCATTGTCAGGATTAGAGATCCTAGTCCTTTAAAATTGTTTGACTTTACAATATTGTCACTTATAAACTGTTCTGATTCTGTTCACTTCACTCTGTATCAGTTCATACAAGTCCTTCCAAGTTTCTCTGAAACTAAGTTCTCATTTCTTACAATCACAATAGGATTCCATTACATTTATACACCATAACTTGGTTCAGTCATTCCCCAGTTGATGGGTACCCTCTCAAATTCTCATTCATTGTTGCCTCAAAAAAAAAGATATAAATATTTGTGTAACCCTTAGGGCAAATCTCTCTCTTCATCTACCTTCCCTCTAATTCCTCCTTTTCTTCTTTCCTTTCTCTGTTCAGTGAAATTAATTTCTGTAACCAACTCTATATATGTATGTGTATTCTTCCCTCCTTTAATCAGTTCAGATGAGAGTAAGGTTCAAATGTCAGTGGCTTCTCCTACTCTTTCCTCCTTGTTTCAATACCTGTCTACCTGGGCACCTTGATTCTGTGACACCTCACTGCTACCACTGCCACCACCCCACCCCACCCCCCAGTATATTTTTCTTCTCTACTCTTTCTATTCTTTGGGAGATCGTCAGAATCTAAAAGAGCCACTCTGGGTCTTCTGTCTCCTTAGACTCCCTCTATGACCCCAGAGGACGACAGGGCTCCTGGGGGAAACGTGTTATCTTCCTAATCTGAAGAGAAGCGTTTTATTTTTGTTTAGACCCTTATCACTGTTTCTTTGTATTTACTGTTTTATTCACTTTTCTAGACTCCTGTGTTTGAACTTTGAAGTTTCTAAGCAGCTCTGATCTTGTCATCAGAAATGCTTGGAAGTCCTCTGTTTCATTAAGGGTTCAGTTTTTCCCCCTTAATGATTCTATTCAGTTTCGCTAGGTAAGTTATTGTTAGCAATAATCCTCTATCTTCTGCCTTCTGAAATACTGTATTCCAAGCCCTCTGCTCCATATCAGTGGGGGCTGCTACATCATGTGTGATCCTAACAACGACTCCTTGGTACTTCAGTTCTTTCTAGTTACTTGCAGCATTTTTTATCTGACCTGGAAGCTCTAGCTAATGACTGGGAGTTTTCATTTCCACCTTACCCTCTGGTTCTAAGTAACCTGTCGATCAAAGAGCACCACACCCACTACATGTCAGGTACTGTGCTAAAAGCTGGGCATACAAAAGAAGACAAAAGACAGTCCTTGTCCTTGAGAAACTCACAATCTAACGTGAGCAAGCAGGTGTGTACAAACAAGCTACATAAGGGACAAACAGGAAATAACTAACAGATGGAAGGCACTAGAATTAAGAGACTGGGAAAGTCTTCCCATAGAAAGTGAGATTTTAGCTGGGGGATTGGTCTTGGGTAGTTTTGCTTTTTAAAAAAATATTTCTTGAAATATGATGTCTTAAGATCTTTTTTTGGTCATGGCATTCAGACAGTCCAGTGATTCTTAAATTTCTTTTTCCCCTCAATCTGCTTTCTAAGTAAGTTGGTTTACTAAGTAAGATGTCTTCTCTTCTTATTTTTTCAGTCTTTTGACTTTGTTCTGGTATTTCTTGTTATCTCATACGGACACTGGCTTCTATTTGGTTCATTCTAATATTCTAGGAGTTTGCTGTTTGGGTAAGGTTTCGTACCTCCTGTATCAAGCTATTAATTCCTTTTCTAATTCTTCCATAGCTCTCATTTCTTTTCCTTTTTTTTCCTCTAGTGTTCTTGTTTCATTAACAAAAGCATTCCCCAGTATGGGTCTGGGACCTCTTTTTGCCCTAATGCACAATCTCTCTCTTGCACCAGTGTACTTCTAGTCCACACCTCATTCCCTAGTGAGCACTGTCTATCACCCTAAGCTAACCTGGGCTGGAAAAATGACTCACTACCATGTTTTCTTGGATTTCCCTATCAGGATTCAGTCTTGGGCATTTTCTAGATCAGTTTGGAGGAGCTGGGGGGAGGGGGAGAAGGAAATGCTAAATGTATTCTTCCTGCCACATGGCTCTGCTCACCCCACTCCCTAATGATCTCTTATTTGCCAGATCTTAATGGGCCTTTTCTCAATTCTCATCCTTCTTGAACTCTCTGCAGCTTAACACTGCTGATCAACTTCTTGATACCCTTTTAGGATTTTGTGACACTGCTCTCTCTTGTTTTTTTTCCTAATTGTCTTAAGCATCCAGGAAGAGAAGGTGGTCAGAAGGGTCAAAAAAGGATGAGGATTTCAAAAAGGCCACCAGATTTGTCGATTAAGAAATTACTAGTGAATGGGTGAAGCTAGTACTCGACTAAAAAGGGGAGTTATGAGGCAAAGTTTGTGTCCTATTAGTGGGAGGACTTGGGAAAGGGAAGAGTGGTTCCTGTTATAACACTGAAGCTGCAGCAGGAGGACTTGGCAAGCCCAAAAGATAGCTATGGCTAAAACTGCCAAATGCTACTAAATGAACTAAAAGAAATCACCAGGATCCAGGACCACTCCTCTTTTCACAAAGCTCTGAAGGCAAGTAATGGTGTAAGATTTCTCATTGAACCAAGACAAGACACTAGGGCTGCCAAGCCATCCAAAAGAGAAGGCAGTAATGCCAACAAAGTAGCACCAACAAACACAAGGCAGAAGAAATAAGCCCTATGAAGATGTGGCTGGGTAACCGCTCCCGAAGATCTTCTGAAGATCCAAAAGAGGAAGTTCTTGTCACCAAAGTCCTCAGCATTGTCAAATAGTTCAATATCAGAAACTGAAGGGATTTTATCAGTGGATATGATATTTAAAAAGAGGCACTGCCATCTGCTTTACTGCTGTACCCTAAGGACCATGGGACCTTTTCATCTGACTCATAACTGAAATCTTCATGTGTTGTCACCCCCATTAGAATGTGAGCTCCTGGAAAGTAGGGACTGTCTTACTTTTCTATCTATATCCCTAAAACTTAGCACACAGTAACTGCTTAATAAATGCTTTATTCATTTAAGAGAGTGAGACAGAGAGATTCATCCATCAGTAATTAACTTTGAAGATAGCAATGTCTGAGTGAGAGGTCAAGAATAAGGTTGAGAACCTGGGACACATCCAAGATAATGGTGCCATGGAGAGAAACAGGGATGTATGGAAAAGAAATGGGGATAGGGGAGGAGAAGAAGGCAGGGTAGTGTAATGAGATCTGTGATGTAATGACAACCCATATTCTCTGGCCATCATCCTGTGGGGCTCACTCTGTCCCACCTAACATTAAAAGAGTACAGGTATGGCTCTCATTTTACAGTCCCTGCTGCAGAAAGAGCACCAGTCATGAAGTCATCTGTGGGGCAGGGTCTAGGTATACTTCACAGGGTAGATGGTAGGAAGGAGGAGAGAAATTTTTCCCAGTGTTGTGGCTAGAAGCTGGGATTTTGTACAGACACCAGAGGTCAGCTGTTTAAGAATGTTGAGGGGAGGGGGTGGCATAAGCATGTCAGACATGAGTTTATAGATTCATTACTTTGGGGAAATAAGATGAAGCCGTCCAACTAGCTACCACTCTGCAGTCATGCCCTGATCCACTCACTAAGGGTACACATTCCCTATTTCAGAGACCACTATTCTAAAAGATCAACTATTAGTCTCCCCTCTCCAATCTATCCTCCAATTAACTATTAAAATAATCTTCACAAAGCATAGGTCTGACCTCAAGATCTTTCAGTGGCTCCCTTCTGCTCCAGGATAAGACACAAACTCCTCAGCTTGGCATGTAAATTCCTTTACAATAAGCCTCCAGCCTGTCTTTCCTGGTTCATTGAAGGTTATTTCTCTTTACACATTTTGCTTTCTAGTCAAACTGAGGTATCTAATGTTCTAGGCATTCCACAATTCTCTTGCCTCATGCCTTCAAGCAAGCTGTCATTAGGCTTGAGGAATTTAGGCTTCACCTTCCTTCAAGGCTCAGCTCATACATACTCTCCTTAGGGAAGGTTTTCCTGCCTTCCTTAGTCGTCAGAGTTGGCTCTCTGCTCAAGTCTTCCTGTAGATAAGTATCTGTTTACCACCTAAAACCTTCTTAGCGAATCTAAGGCCCCGATGGCAGGGTCTAGTTCTCCTTTTTGTCTTTGGGTCCCTAGCACCAGCAGAGTGCTCAATAAATAAGCATTTGTTGGAGTGGACCCCAAACAGAACACCACAGGATGACTGGGTTTTATTCTCAGTTCTACTAATGACTTTGTTCATATCATTTAAAGAAAGAAGAACTTTCTTCTTCAGCATAACAAAGAATATGGTCATTGTTCTCAATAACCAGCTTCTTTCTATTCCCACTCAGCTCCTGGTTTTCCTTCTAAGTACCAGCTGGTTGCCACCAAAGAGGTGAGGCACTGAACACTCTCTTCAATATAAACATTTCAGTATTAAATCCTCCATAAAGTCCCTCCATGAGACAAAGAATTCTCAGGGAATCTTCTCTCAGCCAATTCTGGCTACTAAGCAAAGGTGAGAGAATATCCAAATAAAACGATACCTCAAATCACAGAACTGGAGAAGGTAACAGAAATCCTCTTACTGCCTAGTTTGTATGTGCCACATACATGAGGTACAGGCACTCTAATGTGCTTGTTGGCACTGCACACAACATTCCAGCAGGGCTGGGGGGTGGACCTCCCTCCTCACTTCTGCCTCCTAGAATCCCTGGTTTCCCTCGAAGCTCAGCTGAAGCACAACCTCCCATCATCCAGCCAGCCTGTGAGTCTCCCCCATCCCTCCCAAGCCCCATTACTTTGTAGACATTTTGTATGCACATATCTGTGCACATCATTTCCCGACAGAAATGATATAATCTCCATGAGAACAAGGGCAGTTCAGCTTGTCTCTGTATCCCCAGAGCAGAGTGCCCAACACATAGCAGACCCTTAATAAATGTTTATTAAAAGAATGAATAGCACCATCACCACATTTTCCAACCAAAAGAACTCTTCTTTTAAGCCTAAATTTAAATAATTTAGAAGGAGAACTCTAGTTTTTGTGCTCTTTAAAGAGCTAAGATTCTGTTTCAGTCCCATAAAACTGCTTTATCTCCACCTCCAAATTACAAATAAAAAGTGATATTCTCAATCTGTTTGCCACCCTTCCCCTTCACCCTAGAACATAAGTTAATACTGACACAATCAGGGAACCTGGAACAGAACCCAAAGTCTCCATTCTTTAGCTTACTGTGAACCCATGCACAAACAGGGCATGGAAGACAAAGTGCTACTTCACACACACATAATGGTTAAGAGGGTAAAGTTTCTAGGAAAACAGTTTAAACTACAAGAAATATCAAAAGCAACCATTTCATCCCTCCTAAAAAATACCTCCAAGCTACCTAACAACATAAAGAATTCAACTGTAAACTTTGCTCATACCAAAAGAAAGAAAAAGTCGCATAAATCTAAAACAACGAGTAGCTGCCTCCAAAAGTTACATTCACCTTTGAAGTACACTACATTAATTCCCAGGTACAATTTGCCTTCTTAGTTACAACTGGTTTGACGTGACATTAGAATAAGAAGGAATACATCACAGCATCTGTGCAAATCATCATGCTAATAAGTACAACAGGTTTGCAAGAAGCAAACACAATGGCAGCAAGAAGGCAACATGGCATTAAGCTCTATTCAAAATAATCAGAAATACTATTTTGTTTTAAAAATCTTTGTCACAAGAGAAAGCTTGCTGGGTAGAGGATAACCAGAAACGAGTGAGATCTATGATGTGGGCAGCCGAGTGGTACAGTGGATAGAGTGCTGGGCCTGAAGTCAAGAAGCGAGTGAGCCTTCTAAATTCAAATCCAGCCTCTCTGACACTTACTAGCTATGTGTCCCTGGGCAAGTCACTTAACCCTGTTTGCCTCAGTTTCCTCATCTGTCAGATGAGCTGGAAAAGGAAATGGCAAACCATTCCAGTATCTTTGCCGAGAAAAGCCTAAAAAGGGTCACAAAGAGTCAGACACAACTGAACAACAAAATGATACATTAAGACAAAAGGCAGTAAAACCTTTTTTTTAAAAAAAGAAAAAAAGAAAAAAAGAGAAACAAAAGAAATTCAGACCTTTATCTGACATAGCAGGAGTAGCAGTAATTACCTTCATGGTAAACTGGAGAGATGAGCCATCTTAGAGGAAGGAAGACCTAGGTTTACCTGCCTGTCTCACATCCTGGCTAGGAGACCATGGGTAATTTTCACACCCAGAGTGCCCACATTAATAAAATCGCAGGTCCCCTCTTGTGGGGAAAAAAATCGAAAATTTCCTATGGGAAGACTAAAAGTTGACTGTCTTCTAGTTAGTGGTAAAGTTTCTGCACATGAAACATGACATTTAAAGTCTACTAAGTGCCTTAAAATGAGAAACGAGCAAAGAAATGAGAATTCCTGATTCTGAGTTCAGAATGGTCCAACTCTCAATTATATTCAAATCTACTACCCACCGAAAGTTTCCAACTGCTCTGCAGAAATCTTCATCAGTTTAAAATCATACCTGGAAGTTAGTCACTTCCCAATAAAAGAATTCAGAGTGCTTCCCAAGTATGGTGTCTCAGAGGCATTCTGGTAAAGAAAGGTTACTTACAGGACTCTGGGGGTTGTTGTATAGCAGGCAAACAATGGGTTAAAAATGTTTTTAAAACCAAGCTCAAGGAAAGCTATATACCTGTAAAACCTAAGACGATCCAACATTGTCATTCAACAACATGTAGCAAATATTCCTTAAGTGAACTACAGAGGGCAAGTTTTAGAGCATTCACGCACAATGAACTTTCTTTCATCACACTATTGTTCCTTGTATTTTTAGTACTGGTCATTCCCCTCGGAGTAGAGAGCAAGGCAGCCAAAATATCTGTGGCCCTGAAACTAAATTAGAAACGAAACATGAAATTCCAGTCAAGCTTATCTCAGCAGATATCTTAGGTTAAAAAAGTTAAATACTCCCACACTAGAAAAAAATAAACACAACAAAGTCCCTTTTACCTAGAAACCAAACAACCTGAAAAAAACAAATCACAGAACCATAAAATCATAAAGCTGGAGAAATTTATTTCAACCTCATTTTTGAGATGAAAAAAAATGGAGGCCCAGAGAGATTAATTGACAAAGTAACCAAGGTCTTCCCTCCAAAATCACTGATAGTCATCATAATGACCCGGAGGTGCTAAAAGATAACCCAGGGCCACCACAGGAAATAGCTGACACAGTGACTCTGCGGAATTTGGAACGCTGCTCTCAGTCCCAAAGCATGTGGTTAAAGTCTCTTCTGGAAGCTTTTTCTTGCAACTCCCCATCCTAGGTTGCACAAAAGTCAGTGACCTATGTATAAACTATATATTATTTTGAGATGTCAACGACTGGCAAAGAGTGTGGCAAGAATTTTAATTTTGAGCCAAGACCTCCCCTTCTAGATATATAAAATGAGAGGAACAGGTTCTATATCAGTAAAATGTAAAAACAACTTTGTTTAAACCAAAATAAAACTGTTAGGCTGGACAAATCATTGGCAGGCCTCAGAATTATTACCCTTTACTACTATATCATGAAAAAAATCTATTTTAAAAAAATTGCCCCATTTGCTTCACTTTCATCCCAGATTTCTGGTGCTCCAAGTGATCTGTCCCGTGCAACAATCAGTACTTTACCCTTTACTGTCCTTCCCAATTACCTCTACTTCAAACATCAATCCCTTTCAGTAGAATGTAAAGTGGTTGTATTTTTTTTGTCAGAAACTTGGATTACTGCTTTCAGTGATGCTGAAATTAACAAGGCATGCTGTGTCTACTACAAGCCTTATACACACATGCAAAAATTAATGGAATGGATTGGAATGGTATAAATTTAGTTAAAAAAATAAAGCTAAGAAGTGATCATGTAAGTGAGAGCTTGGTTAAGACATACTCTAGAGCAGTGCTTCTCAACCTTCCTAATGCTGTGACCCTTTAATACTCGTATGTGGGCGTATCTGCATGTGCCTGGAATGTCTCAGATCCTAAGATCATCAGAAATATGTGTTTTCCGATGGTCTTACGTGACCCCTGTGAAAGGGTTGTTCGGCCCCCAAAGGGGTCGCAACCCACAGGTTGAGAACCACTGCTCTAGAGGTCTTACAAACTTTATGCTTCTAAAGTACCTGATATCTGAAGATCAAACACATAGCACAAAGGACTTTCCAATTACAGGCATTTTACTTCTCCTAAACCTCATAGATCATGTCTAGAACTTTACTAAGTTTAGCTCCATCACCTTAAGATTTTTGCATCTAACTATTCATACTTATATAGCCCTCTAGGGTTTGCTTACCATTTACTTCATGACAAACCAGTAAGGCAAGAGTCAAGCCCAAGACTCCTAACTCTAAGCCTATATTCTTTTCACCATACCCCAGGGCTCTCATAATGGTGCTAATGATACCAATTAACACCAATGTTATCAAAGAAACTAACCACTACCCATAGATACATATGTAAACTGCAGCAATCCTCTTTATTTGGAGGATAGGATCTATGTTACTGACAGAGTATGTATTCTTCCCACTTTTTGATTGGGATTTTATGGTACGTAGTTATGTTTTCTATGGGAGACATATGACTCATGCTATATTTTAATCAGTTTATTTAACAATGATGGTTTTGTGTTTAAAATGTTCTCACATAATACTAAAACACAGGTACCTCTTTATTCAGTTTATGTACTTCACCTAAAATGAACAACCAATAATTTCTGGTGTTTTCTCACAGTAAGCCAGACACATTTAAAGTGCTATTGTTGTTAATTCATTATTATTGTACCAGTACTTCAACAACCTATTTCTGACTTCTAAAGTAAATGACCCAAAACAAACAGTGAAAGATGATTTGATAGAGTTACCTTACTAAGCACATTCTCACATGAACAGGTAAATAAACATGACTCACAATCATACTCTCTCAGCAATCCTGGATCAGAACAGTCCTTTCCCTCAACAAATACTAGGGTTACAAAATATTTTCTCAAGCCAATACTTTGTAGCTCACAAATTTTATGCATGATCTTAAGACTTTCTCCAGGGTCCTACCTGACTTCTGCTACTGCTCTCAACACACTCAATGGGTTCAGCTTTGACCCTCTTTCAAAAGTCAGTGCCCTAATAGCTGACAACAGAAAGATAAAACCAACCAAAGACGCTTGTATGACAGAAAATGTACCTTCCTCGTGTTCCAACAATAGAAGAGCCACAAAGAATTAAAAAAAATCCCTTGTTTAATGGACCAATTAATTACTTGTGTATAAAGAAATCATTTGAGAACTACATAAAAATGTTATGCTACGTTCACAACTTTGTCTTTCTTCAGAAACAGCTAAAAGAATGTGAATAACAGTATTTCTCAGTCTTAGGCTACCTTTCAGCCAAGGATTTCTGAGCTCTCTCCAGGGATTCAAACTCCCAACAGGGGTACTACAGGATCATTTCATAGGTGGGTCATGTCAGAGTGAAGGGTTTAGTCAGGTGACTTTCCTCCACTCATGGGGAGTAGTACCCATGGCTTTACCTTAATTTACAGACTTCATTTCTAAGAGCAAGAACTAGAGAAGTGCAGGGACACTCCTTCCCAGGCTGGTGAAGGCATCTTCTGCAGTAGGGAGCACACAGAAAGTAGACTCAGTGGCTGTTAAGGCAAGCAACTAACTGAAGGCCTAAAAGGTGGGTTTGTTTTCTGCTTTTGTTTTCATGGAATTTCTAGCTGTCTTACTAAATTACATGCAATGTTATTATTTCAATTAGCTTCCAACTAACAAAGATTTGGATGCTCTTCTTTTCAAGATCACTTCTGTGGTGTGTAACCTGAGAGGAGTGATCCAAAACCTGTGGTCTCAGTAACTGCAAAGAGCTAAAGTGACAACAGATATTGCTGCGAGGGACCAGCTAACACAAACCGCTGAAGTCTAGTCCCAGTTCTGAACAATACTTCTATTAGGCCCTTGGCTAAAGCTCAGCTTTTCCATCTAAAAGTCTAATCAGATTCATACCCTTTGACAAAATGATCTCACTACCAAGCATATGTGCCAAAGAAGTTACTGAGAGAAACTATGGCAAGAGATGTGACAGAATATTCACAACCATAAACTTAGTGACAGCAAAAAATTTAAAAATGGAAACAATGGGTATCCACTGACTGGAAAATAGCTAGAAAAACTGCAGAAAAGGAATATAACGCAAAATTAGTACATCCTAAGAAATGATGAACAAAAAGAAATTCTGAGAACCATAGAGGGGCTTGCATGAAGTTAGTACCTGTAACTTAAGTTATAAACAGTATCCTCCACCTCCAAGATCATGAACAAGTAAAGAGTCACAAGCTCCTGAGTTGCTGACAAAGTGAAAAGCAGAATCATGAGAACAACATATCTAATGACTGCAATAACGTAAATAACACTAAATAATGAACCATAATGAACAATCTCAGTCCAGGAAAACTGATAACTGACATACCTTCCTCATTCAAAGTCAGTTAGCTTTACTTAAATTATTTTTGTTGTTTTGTTACAAGGAAAGGTTCAAAGGGGAAAGCATTAAGAAAAAGGGACTATTATGTTATAAAAAAAAAGGAAGAATAAAAAAGAAATCTCTGTAGGGGTCCAAAATTAGAAGTCAAAGTTAGACACTAACAGAAAACCTCTGACAAGAGCATGAGACAGAAATCCAGAATCCACCAATGTTTCTGTTCCTCTGCCCTTCCCCCAACTTGACCCTCAAGTGAAGCATAAAGCTTCACTCCTTTCTCTTCTTAACAATAACTTACATTTATAGAGCATTTATATAGGTTTGCAAAACACTTTTTCCTGATGAAGTGAAAAGTACAAATATTACTGCCATTTTAGTTAGGGAGACAGCAGTTCTGAATGGCTAAGTGATCCAACAGTGTTTGAGGGAGGACACAGCCAGGTCCCTGGTGGCAAGTCCAGCACTCTGCTGCCTCTTCTTCTTAAGAGAGGCACACCTTACAAAAAGCCTTCTAAAGGTTAAGAAACTAAGCTTATATGCCTTTCATTCATCCCCAAGCCCACAGGAAACTTCCTTAGCATTCAGACTATTACATTATATGATGTCACTCTCCCACATGCTGAGAAAGTCCCAAAGACAATTCTGTACACATACACATACACACACACACACACACACACACACACACACACACACACATCCCTCATCTAAGTGCTACCAAGACTTTTTCCTCACAATATCTCATGGCTAGAACTTGCCTTCTGGGCTGATTCTGTATTTCCAAGATTTCTGTGCTACCATACAAATCTGGAACCACCCCTTCCATAACACTCCCAAAACAGTGTTTCATACATCTACTCACTGAAAATATTGCAACTATGAACCACTGACCCAACTTATAATGAAGCAAGCTCCCCAACAAGACAGCAACAACAGAGTTTCAACAGTCTCCAGGAATGCCAGATCCTGATCCTCATTTCAAAACATTAAATCACTTAAGTTCAGTGGCAGACATGAACTACCGGCTTTCTCAGAATATTCTGGGTAACTGCATAAAGCAAAATCAACTAGCTTAGGCTTTAATCCATAGCCTCTGAAAAAAATAGTTTATTTCCTTATGGTTTGTTAAGGCAAGGTTTTTCTGTACTTTTTATTATAAAAGTAGCCTAAGACTCTCATCACTCTTCAACAGTGCCATCCTGGACAACACTTTTCTAACAAGAAAGCTCTTCAAATGGCTCCAATATGGTGGCTAGGTTATGCCAAAATCTTACCTAAGTACCACAGTTGTGCTTGTTATATAGAAGATGATTGTGAGACAAGGTTAAAATGTTTGCTGTGGTTTGTAAAGGACTCAGATCCCTGAGTAGCAGGTAAAAAAATGTCCCTCTATATTTTCGGTCACTTTGATGGTTAGGACAATGAGGCAAATGTTGGGTTTCTTTTCGTTCATGCTGAATTTCTTTCAGCATTAAAAGTACTTTTAATCCTAGATCTTTAGGCTCTACAATCAAGATCTCTTATTTAAAATATATCTTAAATTTTAGAATTAAAACTAACTTCTTCAGATCTTCATCCTATTTAAGCAGGAAACTGTTTCTTCTTAGAAAAAGAACGTGCTGTAACAATGTGGTCTCCCAAAGTAGAGAATCCAATGAGAAGCAAAATATGCTGCCAGAACCACTAAAGGTGATTTCATTTTTAGTTCTAAAATTCCCTTCATAATTTACCCGTCATTGTGTCTGCTGTCCTCTGCTTTCAAAATATATTCTTATTCTCCTTGACTGTGGTGGATCTAAACCACATAGATTAGTCGTCGTGATCTATAGCTGGTCACTGGACCAAGATGACTCCAGAGGAGAGAGTGAGGCTAGTGACCTTGCACAGTCCTGCCTCACTTAAATCCAATTCACTTGCATGTCATGGCATCACCTCCCTAATTTCATGGTCCTCTTTGAGAAAGAGGGACAAACAATAAGAGGCTTCAATCTACCTGTGCAGCAAACCTCTTGACACGCTCATATGACTATGAGCACAGACCTGGAACAACTTTCTCTTTCGATAGGGCCATTTAAGTGCTATCAGTGAATCTTTCAGCATGGTAAAACACACTAATGGTGAGAAAGGTGACCAAGCACAGAGGGGCAATTTCAGAGCAAAGTCCTAGAATTCACAACTATTGCTGCCTGTAAACATCTTCAGGAACACCAAGATAGATAAATCCAGGAAGAAAGTCTCTCTAGTTCTTGTCAAAATATATGAAATTGGCTTAAACACTAGTGCTCTGAAATTTAGATCTAAAAGATATTATTACCTGGCATTACTGACTTGATGGGAAAGCACTGACTAGACAGAGAATACTTGTAAAAGTTGGTTCGTTCTTCATAACTATGACTCTTAAGCTAAGCAGGCAAAATGACAAACAGAACCGTTCTGGGGCAGTCCCTTCTACTAACACTGGAAAAACCTACCCAAGTTGCTCATTAAAGGCCAATGGAAATTTGATCAAGTCCCTCGTGCCCAGAGAGGACAGACCTCGTAGGGGGATGGTGCTGCAGTCATCCAACCAGTACTTTAAAGTCAGCTCCCCAATAGGAGTACAAACTAAAGCTAAAGAAAATCTTTATGTATGTAAAACTGAGCTGAGCTTACCTCATTCATCCAGGGGCTCAGTAATAGTGCTCAAGGTCACAAACAAAATGTTAAAGGAGTTCAATACCTTTTAAGCACTATTCATCCGTGGCTGTGGTGGACAGATAGCCAGCCTCAAAGCTAGAAAGAATCAGGTTCAAGTCCTAATCTATCATGTCTGTGAGTCCGGACAAATCACATCACCTTTGTGCCACCAGCACTCTCTAAGCCCTCACAGAGCAGCTGCAGAAGGTGCTGACCTGTATTGGGACCAATGAAATCTCAGGTCCAGTTTCCATCCCTATGCTTTCCTTTATGTGTGAAGATTATGCTAATAACCTATCATGTACTTTGAGGTGATTTTCCACCAAGAGTTAGAAGATCATAGAGATCCAGACACTCTCTGGTTTGGTTTGCCTTGTGACTAAAGGTATATCTTTTCAAGGGGTTAGAAATATAGTATCTGCAGGCAATGGGGTATAGAAATCCATTTTGCCCTAAGTAAGGGGGAAGGAGGTAAAGGGAGGGATGGGGGGGATATATGAGAGGACAGACTGGGGGAAGGAATAATCAATATGCTTGCCATCTTGGGGTGAGGGATAGGGGAGAGATGGGGAAAAAATCTGGAACTCAAAATCTTGTGGAAATTAAAGTTGAAAACTAAAAATAAATAAATTCTAAAAAAAAAAAAATATAGTACCTGACCCACGAACGTAGTAATGCTTGTTAACAAAGATAGCAATTAAACTACAAACCCAAACTCAGACCACTGTTTTCTAAACAATCACTTATGGCTCAGCTTATCCTACTAAGGATTCCAAGAAGGCAAAAGACTAAATATAAGAAAAGCAAGGA
Organism: Pseudochirops cupreus; assembly: GCA_028627135.1. NCBI lineage: Eukaryota > Metazoa > Chordata > Mammalia > Diprotodontia > Pseudocheiridae > Pseudochirops > Pseudochirops cupreus. Next base: position 356,874,944 of record CM053584.1, read on the forward strand.
TAGTTATAGATGATAAAACCCAAATATGCCTTATGCATTCCCACCTTCCAGTTGTCACCTTCACATACAGCATTCCCCCTCACCTGGAAAACCCTCCTCCCCACCTCCTTTCTGAATTTTCTTTATCCTTCAAAACTCAACTCAAGCCCTATGACTTCTATGAATGAAGCCCTCCTTCACCCCCCCAGTTCAAAATTAGGTTTTCCTCTCCTAATTCCATTAGCATTTAGTGTCAGCAATATTTACTCATAATTAACAATGTAAGACATACAAAAATACAGCCAGGACTGCTCTCCTCAACTACCTGCAAAGTTCCCTAAGGGCAGGGTCTCTAACATTTCTCAGTATTCCCCACAGTACCTATGCCTTGTACAGTCACAGTAGGCGTTCAGTAAGTATTTTATTGTAAAGTGAGATCTAACCCAACCAAACAGGGTCTGGTGGATTTGTGAAGCAAATACTACTTTGCATAATACTGTTATTTCTATTGAGGCTGTACAAAAAACCTTAAAACGTTCAAAATGGGGAGTATTATGGAACAAGCAGGGAAAAGGAAAAGAATAAAAATTTCCCTTAGTTTTCTGTTTTGACTTCTGACAGTAAAATGGAGAAGAACTCAGATGAGAACAGAGCTGAGACTGCAGTGCTCCACAGGGCCACACTTCCACAGCATGGCATGGATCACACAGGCCTAGGCAGAGCCTAGATTCACTTTCCACACTGACCCTGAGGTCAACAAAGGTTTCCAGGTCTGCTGGACAGGGAGAGCAAGACAGCTGCTCTTCCCATAGGAAGTGAAACACTGTGGGAAAACTGCCAAGTCAGCAATCAAGAACAAGCAGCAAAGATGAAAATGAAGATGGATTTAGAGGGTGGGGGGAGATAGAATAAAGAAAACAAATTGAAACAGAACTTCTAAGTTAAATTCAGAGGCAGGGAGGAAGGTCTTATATAGGCACTTATCAGCTAGACACTTCCTGGTACTATGTTTCCTCCAGGAATTCTATTTCCCAGGTCTTATGGGACACATATGGATTTACCATATAGAGTCCCAATTTAGACCTAATTCCAAAAGGCCTCATTCACAATAGCAAGCCTCCTCTGTGCTTTGCAAACAGTGCTTGCAGATGTAGCTGGGTCTGTGGGTGCCCTTAACGCTGTACCTGGAGTGGAACATGGGCACAGTTGAAGCAAAGGAGCAGCCAAAAGCCCGTTGCAGAGAAAATGTCTTGGCGAGGCAGGTGTGTGTGTAGACACACATACACACATCTCCATTCACCTTGGTGGGTGCCTCTAGATGGTCATTACCAGCACCAATCCCCCAGGGCTCTGGGGCTAGGGGCACACATGCCACAGGAACGCTTCCCTCACCAGCACAGCACAGCACAGCACAGCTCTACCCTTCGGAGGACAAAGAGGGAGTTCGGCAGAAACAGGTGAACACCAGCTGTACGTCAGAGGATGCAGTAGCCTACATTCTGCTCCTGCAGCACTTTTTTTTTAAATAAGGGGGGGTGGGGGTGGGGTCGGAATGGTGATACTAAAGAGATCACTGATAGCAGGACCAAAATGCACGGAAGGCTGAAACACCCCAGCCCTTTCAGGGGCTGAGAGACAGGGGAGGGCTGCCAGGCTCGGAATCGTAGGACTGGAGCTCCTGCACTTTCACCAGGACACCCGCGGCTCAGTTCATCCCTTCCCCCGCCCCCTGACAAGGCTGCTCCCCCAGAGAACCCGGGGACGCGTTATTCTCGCCCGCCAGGAGAGGAGGAGGACGACTTCTTCCATCAGAGTGGGAAGATGGAATAGAGCGGAGAAGAAACCCCCAAAGGATAAAGGAGCGGCAGGGGAGAAGGTGCCGAGGGGTGGGGGCCCCCGAGGGGAAGGAGGAGGCAGAGGGCTCCCCAAGGCCAGGGGATATCCACGGGAGGAGGGGCTCCAAGGACGGGAGAGGAGGGAGGAAGCGGATCCGAGGAGAGGGGAGGTCCGGGATCCCTTCCCCCGGTCCAGGAAGAAAAGGTTCGGGGAAACTAAGGCGGGTAGGGGTCGCCCTCCCCCCCTCCCCCGGGTGAGGAGACAGGGATCTTCCCGCGGGAGCCGCGGGGTGGGCGTTGGGGGGGCGGGTCTCTTACCGGCAGCTTGGGGCTGACCTCGCCCTTGCAGCAGTGGCAGAAGAAGCGGTGCGGGGGGACGGCGGCACCCGCGCCCGCACCCGCCGCCGAGGCCTCCGCCATCTTCTCCCGTGCCCGTCCGGCCGGCCGCCCTCCCGCCCGCTGCCACAGCCCGGTCCTCCTCCTCCTCCTCCCAAGCCGGAGCCGGCAGCACTAGCGGCCCGCGTCACGTGACTCAGCCGGGGCACCAGCGAGACGGATGCGCCGGCGGCGGCCAAACCGCTCCCCAAGTCGGAGAGCAACGAGGCGAGGGAAAGAGAGGCCCTTCCGGCGCGGCCAGGAGAGCCGCGCCTCCCACTAAGCCCCGAGCCCGACGACTCCCAAACGTCAGTCGTCCTGTGGGCCAGCGAGAGTGAGGGACCCCTCTGCCCGGAAATCGCCAAGTACAGGGAGGGCGTGTAGAACAGCATACCCTTTATCCCTTCCTGCGCAGCCCCCGCCCTCGGGAGCGGAAGTAGCCCCTGCGGCCCAAAAGAAGACCCGGAAGCAGTTGTGCGCTGTGTGGAAGCGCTCTGTCCGGGTGGTCTCCGGGAGCGATACGGCGAGGACGGAATCGTGATTGTAAGCAACTAGGTTCCGGGTTCCGAAGCGGAAGCGGAGACTGGGCCCGAGCCAAATCGCGAGAACAGGGGATGGGGAGGAATCCTCCCCGTCGTTCCCCGTATCTGGGGGGCTCTGGAGAGAAGGGGGCACCGGGAAGGAGATGGAAGGAAGCAATTCAGTTCAGTTCTCCTTCAGTTTATTTACTAAATAAACACCTGTTAAGCGCCTACTACGTGCCGGGCACTGTGGTAGGTTCCAAGATAAAGAGGCAAAAGACAGTGCCTGCCCTCAAGGAGCTTACAGTCGAAAGGGCTCGGGAGACCAGGGATGGGCCCTTGATGTGCCAGGGGCAGCACCCCCTCCCAAAGCCGGAGCCACAGTGTCCACTTTGTCAGGACGTTCCAGCATCAGATCAGATCAGATGCCCAGCTCCCTCATCCTGCCTTCCTTCACCTCTTTCCTGGGCCTCCATAAAGAAGGCTTTCATTTTTCGTGACATAGGAAGCTCACATTGACTTAATCATGGGTGTGTTGGCTTTTCTATAGAAAGGAGTTTTAGAGTTTATAGGGTTTTTTTCTTCTTTTTACAGGATTCGTTTAAGAAACTTCCTTTTCCCTCTTTTTTGTTTCTCCATTGACATTCCTTTTTGTTTGTTCTTTTCTTCTGTGTCACGTGCCCAAGATTTGGCCAAGATGCTTTGCTAATATGCTCTTTCATTCATTTCTCTAATCAATTTATTTATCTGGGGCTTTAATGCTACCCAGAATTATAGATTTGAGCTCTAAAGTCTGCTATTGAATAGCCAAAGGTCATTTGTCCATACCTTGAAGGAAAGCTTTTTTCCATCATTTAAGTTTTTCTTTGCTTTCTCCTACTGCACTTAGTTTGGATTTCTTTGATTCCCAATAAACTTGTCATTGGGAAATCCTCTCCTCAACTTCCATTTAAGTAGGAGAGGCAGTAGAGGCTCTTTTTTTTTTTAAACTTTTTTAACATTTTAAATTTTAATCATTTTATTAGGTCCGCTTTCCTAGTACTGGGACTTCATAAAAATGACTCAAGCAGAAATTAAACTATGTTCCTTGCTGCTCCAAGAACATTTTGGAGAGATAGTGGATAAAATTGGAACTCATCTTATCAGAACAGGCAGCCAACCATTGAGAGCAATTGTCCACGACACAGGGACTTCACTAGATCAGGTAAGTCGCTCAACATCTGCTTTGCACCACTTGGGATCTAAAGGAAGTCTTGTTGGAAGGGGACTCTACTTCCAAGAGTACCCCCCATCACTCACGTAGTCAATGATAATCAATATTTATTAAGCACCTTCTTTGTGCCTGACACTATACTGAGTGCTGGGGATGCAAATAGGAAAAAGTAAAGAATGGCAGGTCTTGCCCTCAGGGAGCTTAAAATCTACTTGGACATGATAATATACAAAAGAAAGCTGAAGTGGGTGGGGAAGGGGGAGAGATGGTAGAGAGAAGTCCAAAATGAGTTTCAACCCCTGAGAAATAATGTCTCTGTTGCTTCCTCTTCTTAAATGGAGATTAAGGAGTTTCATGGCTCTACTTTCCAGTAGAGGGACTGAGGGTGATGAAGCATGAGTAGCAACCAAGGCTGATTGGATCTTGTAAGATTTACCAATGATGAGTTTACTAGAAAAGTCGGAGAAATCCAAAACAAGAGCAGCCATGTAGGAAATGAGAATATGTCAGAGGATATAGATCTGTGACAGAAAGGAACCTTAGCAGTTATTTATTCCAACCTCTTTATTTTACAGATGAGGAAACTGAGGGCTAGATAGATTAAATGAATTTCCCAAGTTCTTAGGGGTCCTGAGTGATAAAAGCCAGCATGTGGATCAAGGACTCCTTTGTCTAAATCTAAACCTTTAACATTGTACCACTCTGTCCCTTAGTTATTCAGTGTGAAAATGGGTATAATATAACCCAGAAGTTCTCAAATGTCTTAGTTGCAGAACTTATTACACTCTTAAGAAGTAAGGGGAATTCCCCATTATGTGGATGATATCTCTCAATATTTACCATATTAGAAATTAAAACATCTCAGTATTATTTTGAAAATAGTGTTGACGTCAAAGATTCTCAGAAGGGTCTCAGGACCTCTAAAGGTACCTACAACTACTGACATAATCTGTAAGAATAAAGGATGATGTGGGGAGATAGGCTTCAAAGGGAAGAGGCCAAAGAAGAATCACCATGATGGCAACGTCTTCTGTTTCTTCTTTAGTATTTGGTCACTGTCGGGAAATGCCCAGGGGAAAGGAAAGCAGGGACTTCCTAGCAAGTCACTGATGAAATTCTTGAAAGTCTAAGTCTACCACGTGCTCTCTTCAGTCTCACAGCATCCTTGTAAAGAAGTTGCTAAAGTTATTATTATGCCCATTTGACAGAGAAAACCAAGATTCAGGTTAAGACACTTGCTAGGTCACATAGCTAGTAAATCAGAGTTATGCTTTCCCTTCTCACCTCTTTCTCTTTGAATCTCTGGCTTCCTTTGAGACTCAGCTCAAATGTCACACTCTGCAGGAAGCTCATCCCCAGGCTTCTTGATCTTAAGTGTTTTCTACTAGTGAGCCCTTCAGTGCTTCTTAAAGTGTCTCAAGTAACCGTTATTGTCCATCCACTCTGTGTGTCTTGTATGTACCTATTTAGATACATATTATCACAGCTACCCTCACCCCCTGCCCCAAATCTAAACGCCTTTCTTTGTTTCTTCTGTGATTAGCCCAATGCTTGCTTACACATGGTAGCACCAAATAAGTGCTTTTTGACAACCTGTCTAGTACGCTCTCCACCCCTCCAGGTGTGGCCTCTCAAGAATACAAGAAATGTGATTCGCTGTTTCCTATTCTTTTTCTTGGACCTGCCTAGGTGAAAAAAGCCCTGTGTGTCCTTATCCAACATAACCTGGTAACATATCAGATACACAAACGAGGGATTGTGGAATATGAAGCCCACTGCAGCCGGATTCTGCGCATCCTACGGTATCCTCGCTACATATATACAGCCAAGACTTTGTACAGTGATACAGGAGAACTGATCGTGGAGGAGCTCTTGCTCAACGGGAAGATGACCATGTCAGCTGTGGTGAAGAAGGTGGCCGACCGCCTCACCGAGACCATGGAGGGTAAGGCAACCACTGGTCTGGCTATGGAGCCTCAGCCATCACAGCCCAGCCCATCTGCTTTCTACTGTCTCTCATGCAGATGGGAAAACCATGGACTACTCCGAGGTATCCAGCACGTTTTGCCGTTTAGCGGATACACACTTTGTACAACGATGTCCCCTTGTTCCTGATCCCCCAGAAAGTGCTGATGCTCAGCCACCACCTCCTGCCCCGACACTTAGCATTAACGAGAAGGACATGTATCTGGTTCCCAAACTGAACCTTATAGGTAAGGAGTCTCCCACCAGACCCATCCAGCTTTTTGACACACTGGGTGTACCTATACACTCATCCTATCAGAAAGTGTCTCCCATTGTGGTCAGTGCCCTCAGGACTGAGACTCAACTCCTCCTAGCACCCTTCCCTCTGTCCATCACCTGGAAAAAATCATCTTCAGTTTTTTGGGGCTCCTCAGCTTTCTAAGCAACTTCTATCCCAAGTAACCACATGTCTGTAGGAGACTGAGAGACTCCTACCCACATCTTTGTGTTCAGCCCCTTCTACTTACAGAGGGACAGTAACAGGATTGTCTTGATCTGGCAGGAAAAGGAAAGAGGAGGCGATCATCTGATGATGATGCAGCCGGGGAGCCGAGGCCTAAACGCCCCAAACAAACAGCCGAGAGCAAAGAGGTAATTGTGCTTTCTGGCTGGGAGCATCCCTCTCCAGACAGGCCAGCTATAGAGTAGACAAGCCCCATGGGAGGCAGAGCTGAGCCTGGACATCACTCACCACAGAGCAGTGTCCAAAGGGGAGTCTTCTGCCAGGGTGGACCAACAGAATATTCTATTCCCAAATCGCTTCACGTACTTTCCAGGAACCTTTTATGCTTTTAGGAAATAACTTCTGTCACTCATAGGCTACAGGTAACCCTGACTCCTTGATTCCCTGCCCCTCACTCTGCCTCTCCACCCCCAGCCCATTCCAGATGATGGCATTTACTGGCAGGCCAACCTTGACAGATTCCACCAGCACTTTCGTGACCAGTCCATTGTGAGCGCAGTAGCCAACAGAATGGATCAGGTATCTGAAGAGGGCAGGTCTCCGGTCAGAAGAGACACTCCCTGTTTGCTGCATGTGGTTCCTGGGGCAGGGCTGGATCAGGGACATAGGAGGGAGTTCTGAATGTCAGACTGTATCCTAACAGACCAGCAGTGAGATTGTTCGAACCATGCTCCGGATGAGTGAAATCACCACTTCCTCCTGTGCTCCCTTTACCCAGCCCCTATCTTCAAATGAGGTGAGTGCCTCGGTCCTGTTGCTCTTAGAACAGATTCTTTTCCTTTCCATCAGGGTGGCTATGGAACAGACTTCACCCGCTTCTTATGAGTGGGCACTTAGCATGAGATTGGGGGTAGAACCAGAAGGAAAGGAAAGTTTTATTTTTTTCAGATCTGTTCATCAAACATGGATTAAGCACCTGTTTTGTGCAAGGCACTATGGGAGGTGCTAAGAATACAGTACAAAGATGTGATGAAGTGATGCCCTTGGGGGGGATGCAATACGTAGTGTAGAGATAGTACATGGTACTATAATACATAGTGTAGAGATAGTACATGGTACTATAGTACATAGTGTAGAGATAAGTAAATACGAAGTATAATAAATAGATAAAACATGTCCCAAAAGTTCCAAAAGCAACTCAACAGCTGCACTAAGACTTTTGGGACAGCCCGTACAAAGTACAAATACCTTGAAAAGGGAGGGCAAACCCAGAATGGAAGAGACCTGGAAAGGTAGCAGAACCATGCTTCAAAGGAAGCTAAGGACTCTAAGGGACACAGGTGAGGAAGGAGTGCTTTCAAGATGGGGACGCCAGGAGCAGCTGCATGGGCAGGAGACGGGAGGACCTGAGTTCAAATCCAACCTCAGACACTTACTAGCTGTGTGACCCTGGGCAAATCACTTAATCCTAATCAACTAAAAAAAAAACCTAAAACCACAAACACAAAGATGAGGACATCACCTGTGCCAAGGCAGTGTTGTGCATGACCCACAGCTTGCCAGTCACTTTAACTAGATGAGTGTGTGAAGAGAGACAGACAGGAAGGCAGATACTGAAGTCAGATTAGGAAGGGTTTGTAAATTGCACCCAAATCCATAACTAATGAGATACTGTTATGACTAAGTGCCCAGTATCCCAGCCTACAACTTTGAATCATCCATAATGTTACCTGACTTCCCTCAGTGGCCAAATTCCTACCACAGGAATACTTCCAAGATGAGGGACTTCCCTTTCAGACCTGTGGGCTGGACTGTTTGCTACAACCCTTCAGGGCATCATTTCTTTATGCCAGCAATCCTTAAGGACACAAACCTACCAAGTACTCTTTATTGCCCTCCAGATCTTCAGATCACTCCCTGTTGGGTATAACATCTCCAAGCAAGTTCTTGATCAGTATCTGACTCTTCTGGCAGATGACCCCGTAAGTCTGACTTTTTCCTGTATCTATTTTTCACAAGTGCCAGCTGGTGTCATTCTCCTCCAGCCTCATTCTTGACCAGTCCTAGGCATTCCTTCCACTTTAACCTTTTCTAAGAGGATTGCCTGCCTAAAATCTCTGACCACTCTTGTTCCCTATGATGCAGTCACAGGACTTTCTAAAAGGTTCATTCTCTTCTTTTCCTGCAGCTGGAGTTTGTTGGGAAATCAGGAGACAGCGGTGGAGGAATGTATGTCATTAGTATCCTTCCCATGCAGATACACAGACTAGCCAGGCCTGGTTAGTAAAATGTGGTCCCTTCCAGCTTGGGATTCAGAAAAAGACACTATTAACTAGAACACTGAATCTGGGATTTTTTCTGCACACTTAATTTTTCTTTAAAGACCAATGACAAGAAAATAACTTGATAGCAAGAATTATTTCCAAAAAAGGCAGCTTCTCACATGAGTCCTGGGGTCAGCATCGAAATGTTGACGTGTTCTCTACTTATGGTTCTGCCCTTCATGATGAAGTACTGCAAGATTCTAAATCATCCAAGAAACATTACAGTGCACAGTATACTACGCACTTCAGCAAGATTTTAAGAAAAAGTAAAACATGAAAGATTTTTCTGGTTAAGGCCTAGTAATTTTTTAAAATTGACTGTTAAGAAGACTCAGTCAGTGAGATTCCCTTGAACTAGGTTTTTACCACACTCACACAATATAAGTGAAATCACAGAACAGCCTGTTCACAGTCCCCTTTTTCAAGCTCTAAAATTCTTTTTCGCATGGTCTTGGGAATGAAATGACAAATGGCTGGTCCAGTACCCTGCTCCTGAAACAGTATGACACACATGTCCACACACTGCCAGGACCAGGCTCCCTGGGTCTCTCACTTCCAGAGCCATACAAGGCCTAAAAATCTAGCTCGGTGACCTTAATGCTCCCCACCCAGACCTCCACAAGGCATTGGCATCACTGGCCATGGCAACGCTGGAGTCCATTGTGCAGGAAAGGTGAGAGAAGAACTTTGAATGAATGATTCCCTTCTGCATTTGGGAATGGAGGCACACTGTCACTCTGTCATTTTCCCTGTCCCTTCTTCCCCCCCTGCAGGTGATGTTTATTCCTGGGTCCCCTGGTAAGCAAAAAGGAACCTTAGAGAATCATGTAAACAGTTGGGGCCAATTCTCTGCACACACCTGGCTGCATAGTCATGGGCTGGGTGGGGAATCTTTCCCATGAACACTGGCACAAATCCCAGTTCTTTATGATGCTGACTTACTTGCCTCCAGGCTGGTCATTGGCTTAGCACCTGTTCCCCAAGCAGCAGGTAGTGACCATCAGCAGATCTTTGGAGCTCTTGCTGAAATAGAAGAGCAGCTGCTATGTGAATGAGGGGTACCTTGTGCTTACAGCGTGGGAGGCAGGACCAGTCCCCAGGTCTCTCCTAGCTTTAGCGCCCTCCTCCCTGTTCCAGGTTTGGGTCCCGCTGTGCCAGGATATTCCGGCTGGTTTTGCGGAAGAAGCACCTGGAACAGAAACAGGTGGAAGACTTTGCCATGATTCCTGCTAAAGAAGCAAAGGACATGCTATATAAGTTGCTGTCAGAAAACCTTATCTCCTTACAGGTAATCAGGGCATGCTGACTATACTACAGGGCAGGACCTAGGCTCAGGAAAGCTACAGGGGTGAGGATCGGGAACAGACCCGCAGTAGCGCCCTGCTGGAGACTTCCCCCTTTCTGTATCTCAGTTTCCCTGTTTGAAGTCTGAGAGGAGAAATTACAGAGACACCTACTGTTTTTCAGGTGGAAGGCAGAGCTGTGAGATGTCTCATATCCCCCCATCTTAGACCCTGCCTCCACAGCCCCCTAGTCAGGACAGAACCTTCCCTGAGGTCAGTCAGCAGCATTAAGTAGGCCCCATCCTGTGGAGAATTTTGTAGCAGGCCCTGGGATGAAACAAAGGAAGAACCATGGTCATTGTTCTCAGGAAACCCATGCTCTGTCAGCCAATAAGCATTTATTAAGAATTGTACTATGTGCCAAGTGCTGTGCCTTGAAGCTCTGGGCATACAAAGAAAGGAAACCAGCCATGCCTCCCTGCAGGTCAGAGGAGCTGATCTTCAGAGAGGGGATACTGGGAGAAAAGGGGCCTGGAAAATGGTGGATTTTAGCTGAGATTTGAAGAAGGTGAGAATGAAAGAGGCCAGGAGATGAAGGTGAGAAAGGAGGCCAGAGGGTAGAGGTGAGGAAGAAGGAGGCCAGGAGGGTGGAGGTGAGGAAGAAGAGCATTCCAGCTGTTGTCTGGGTAAAAATACATGGAATCAGGACCAGCAAGAAGGCCGGTGTCACTGAATTATAGGGTAAGTCAAGGGAAATATGATGTATGAAGCCTGGGAAGAAAAAAGGTGCAAAGGCAGTATGATGTGCACAGAGAGGGTCTGAGTTTGAGTCCTACTTCTGACCCATACTGCCTGGGTGGCCACCACCCAGCCCAGGGATCACTCTCTAAATAAGTGGCAGAAAAGGGGACTGACCTGTACTGGTAGAAGTTCCTGCCTGGGAGCGCCTTCCCCATTGGTCACAGACAAGGGAGACAGAGAGATGAGGCAGGAATGAGTGTAGGATATTAGCCCAGGTAGCTCCTGTGATGAGAAAGAAAACACCATGAGTACCAGGGTAGCTGTGTCTGCTCTGCCCTTCTCTGCAAACAGGAGATCCCTAAAACACCAGACCATGCACCATCTCGGACCTTCTACCTGTATACAGTGAATTCCCTGTCTGCTGCCCGCATGCTGCTGCGCCGCTGCTACAAGGTACCCACCCACAGTGTCTCCTGCTATGGTGCTCCGTGCTTCACCCCACTTCTCCCAAACTGCTTCTGGGCTGGGCTCATACATGGTGTCTCTCTTCTCTTCCCAGAGCATCGCCAACTTAATAGAAAGGCGGCAATTTGAGACAAAAGAGAACAAGTAAGTGGAATTTTGGTTCATATCCGCTGTTCCCTGTGGTCCAGCGGCTGCAAAGAAATTTCCATCCGTAACAGTGACTGTTGCCATTCTGAGAAAGGTGGGGGTCTGAGATCGCAATAGCTAGAAAGAAAAGGAAAATTAAGCAGCTTCATCAGATCATGGCAGAGTTCGAGTGAGTCATTGGGGTTCCTGAATCTCAGGAGCCCCAGTAAGGTAGAATAGATCAGTTTTATACCAGCCACTCTGGATGAAGTGCATATATGGATAGGCCAAAGTTGAAGAAATAATGTTCCCTCTTAACTTCATGTGAAATTTACAAGTATGACGCTTCTGTATAAATCTCTTATGTCTGGGTAGGATTAAGGGTTGTCAGGGTTCAGGCATCTCCATTTCCAGGTGGGCTTATGGAAGAGTCCCCTAGAAGCTAGCAGTCTTCAAGTTAAACTGCACATTCATGGTGGGAGTTTTCCACAAAGAGGTGGGTGCAGTACACACAGTGGGCATTGGTTGTGTCTAAGTGGCGCTATCCATGCTTGGTAGGCGATTGCTGGAGAAGTCCCAGCGGGTGGAAGCCATCCTTGCATCCATGCAGGCTACAGGGGCGGAAGAGGCCCAGCTGCAGGAGATTGAGGAGATGATCACAGCTCCTGAGCGCCAGCAGCTGGAGAGTCTGAAACGCAATGTCAACAAGTGGGTGGCCCTTGGGGTTCTCTTGATGTTGTCCCACCACCTCTCTTTAGAAGTCTTGAACTGTTCCTCATGGCCACAGATGACCATAGTGGTTACATTTGTCAGGCTCTCTAGGATTGGAAATGCTTTGTCTCTATTTCCCTGTTTGATCGTCACCACACCCCTGGCTGGGAGGGTCAATGCTTAGACTGGCCCACTTTTTGCAGATAAGAAAACCAGAACTCAGGGAAGTTGCATGGCTTGTCTCTGGTCACATACCTCAGAAATACTAGAGGCAGAATTCACACCCATGTCCTCTGCCTACCTGCAGCACTACCTTCCTCTCAGTGCAGCCACTCTCCTCTGTTCCCCCCCAGTGGGAGCCAAGTTGATTCTAACACACTTTTATTTCTGCAGGTTAGATGCCAGTGAGATTCAAGTGGATGAAACCATCTTTGTGCTGGAGTCGTACACAGAGAGTACCATGAAAAGAGCCTGACTCTAGGGGAAATCCTTCCTTGGAGGAGAGCGTGGGGAAGAATAAAAGGCATCTTCACTCTGTTCTTCCTGTGGGATGCAGATTACTCCCCTGCCTCTCCCAATCCAGTGTACTCCCTCTCAGACCTTCAGTGTGTGCACCCACAGAGTGTGCAAAGGCCGGTGTCCAGTGGCACACACACACACCCACGCACATGCCCCAGCCTCCCAGGAATGGATACCAGGAAAACAGCACTCTCTAGACAGATTGCCAGTTTTGGCTTGGACCAGTGATAGTTTGCTCTTCACACCTCTTTGTGCAACTAGATGCCATTGTTCGTCTTCTTCCCTAGACCCACAGCAAAGTAAATCCTGCTCTGTGATTCTTTCACTCCTGCCCTTGACCAGCTGTGGCTCTGGTGTATTAGGCAGCTAGATGGCCTAATGGTTAAGTGCTGGACTTAGAATCAACAAAACCTGATTTCAGATCCTGCCTCAGATAACTAACTATGTGCCCCTACGGGGCTACGAACAGGGTCTACCTGGCAGAGCTGTTAAGAATCAAATGAAATCATAGAAAGTGCTTTGAAACCTGAAAGTGCTATGTAAATGTTACCTAATATTATGATGTTTCCCTGAGTTGTAGCTGCATCCTAAAAGTGAAAGACCAAAATCCCCTAAAGGGGAATGTGAGAATGATGCAGCAGCTTGGGGAGGTGAGGGGGGGGTTGATAGTCTTTTCAGAGAAAATAATACTCCCCAGCTTCCTTCAAGTACCAGCCAAAATCCCACTTCAGACAGGAAGCCTTGGCTGATCCCCTCAATCCTAGAGCCTTCCCTCTATCACTTATCTCCCATTCATCATGTGCCTAGTTTATGTTGTCTTCCCATTAGACCAAGAGCTCCATCCCCAAGCAGAGACTGTCTGTATATCTCCAGGACTTGGCTCAGGGCCTGGCGCATAGTAGGTGCTTAATGAATGTGTATGGACTGAGGGCTTTTCCAAGTACAGTTAGGCACAGAAAAGTGCGGGTGAGATGGACAGCCTGACGTCAAAAGCATAGTATTAGATTAGGAATCCAAAGCATGCTGCTGCTGGGGTGCCTTTCAGCCAGTATGAAAGTGGAGCCTGAGGGCCTCATTTTCCTTACTAATGAAACATTAAGAATGTCCTCTGTTCTGCCTACTTTAGTGAGTATATGAGGAGCAGATGGAATGTGCTCCTTGTGAAGATGTTTAGAAAAGCAGGCAGTTTGGCCCTCCTTTAAGGCATCAGAGGTGGTGTGGTATCATGGGAAGGGCAGGAACCCAGAGGCCTGGCTCTTCGATTGGCCAGCATTCTGGTTGGAGGCAAGTCACATCTTGAGCCTATTTTTATGTTCATACTTTTTCAGTCGTGTCCGACCCTTTGTGACCCCGTTTGGGGTTTTCTTGGCAAAGATAGTGGAGTGGTCTGACATTTCTTTTTCCAGCTCATTTTATAGATTAGAATTGAGGCAAATAAGGTTAGATGACTTGCCCAGGGTCACATAGCTAGTAAGTGTCTGAGGCTGGATTTGAACTCGGGAAGATGAGGCTTCCTGACTTGAGGTGCCACACCTACAAGAGTAAGTAGCCTCTTGGCCACTAGGTGTCCGAGTGCAAAAGTGTTGGGTACGATCTCTTGCCTCTGCCCACACATTAGAACGTTCTTGCCCCTGACATCTTAAGATTCCTGTCTCCAAGACTCCAGGGAAAGGAAAAGGAAAACGTAGCCCAGTGATCTACAAGTGGCCTTCCCAGTTATATGAGTTAAGTTCCCTCTTCCTTAGTTTTTCATCTGTTAAATGGGACCAATAAAGCACCTGGTCAATGAGAGGAGCAAATGGTTTGCAAACCTTAAAAGTGCCGTGTTAAATGCCAGCTGTTATTAACCCATCGATCGAAATGCAATTAAGTTCCTACAACATGCTAGGTGCTGGGGGTATAAAAATGAAGCATGCCTTGTTGCTCAAGAAGGTTCCATTTTGTTGGAGGACACCGCGTGTGCACGTGAATACGTGCTATTTCGGATGCAAGTTCCCCTGTGACTAGGGGGCTTTCATGGAGAACGTGGGGAGGAGGAGGTGCCCTCCTAGCACGTAGTAGGTGCTTCCTCGGTGCGTGTGAAATGACAGTTGCGCCAAAGCGTGGAGTCGGAGTAACGGTGCAGCGGCGACGGCCAGCTAAGGCCTTCGAGTGGCCGTCGGCCGGAGGTCCCCAGTAGGGGGCCGCTGGGGCGCGCCGAGCCCCAGGGGCCACGTGGCGGGAAGCCTGGGGCAGGGCAGGCGGGTGCCCCGGGACCGGAGGGCGCGGGGCGGGGTCTGTCCAGCCTGGCCGCCAGGGGGACTGCGTGAGCCGCTTCCCGGGGCGCCCTCGCCATGGCGCAGGCCCGCGTGCTCCTGCTGCTTTCCGGGCGGCCGGAGCCCGCGGGCTTCGCGCGGAGCGTGTGCGGCCTTCTGGGCCTGGGGCCTGGCCCGGGCCCCTGGCGGGTCTACTGCGGCCTGGAGCGGGGGCGGCTGCTGCTTTCGGTCAGCTTCTTCTCGGGCTCCACGGTGCAGCTCCCTCTGCAGGTCCGGCCGCCTGGCTCCTGGGGAGGGGGGCCTGGCGGGGAAGGGGATCCGACCGCGGGGCGGGGTAGAAGAGCCAAGGGGAGGGAGAAAGGGAGAAGGTCTGGGATCTTTCTCTCTCTCTCTGGAAGATCCCCGATCCCCACAAGCGCCCGGCTCAGTGACCCCGGCTTCCTCCCTCACCCCCTGCAGCGCTCCCCGTTCTGCCCTTTCTCGGCCCTGGAGCAGCAACCCCCAGGAGCTGTGGGGCCGAAGCAGCCGCCGGACCGCGGAGTGGACTTGGCCGTGGCTGTCATCCTGCAGTCCCATGACCAGACCGTGCTCCTGACCCGGAGGACCTCGAGCATGCACACGGCCCCCAACCTCTGGGTCCCCCCAGGTGAACCCTACCCTACCCCCAAGCCCAGCAAGGGCGGGCCGGCACGCCGGGAAGCCCCTCCCGACTCTCGTGCCGTTTTTTCCCAGCCTCGTTCAGCACACACACACATTTCAAGGGCTTTGATGTCCAGCCGCGGGGCCCACCGTGGGTGTGGAAGTTGGAAGCAGGCTAATGGCAGGGCCCCAGGCTCCAATGGAGTTGCAGGATTGGGTCTCCCAGTGCATGGGGGAAGAAGGATGAAGGGGTCCCAGGCTAGGGCACACACAGTTACCAGCCTGTTGTTATTGTAGGTGGACACGTGGAACTGGACGAGGAGGTAACTATAGCCGTTAAGCCCCGAATTTGGAGGAGAATGCCTCCTGTCCTGGACCACCCACGGTGGCCCCGAAACAACTGCACGGGAGGGGGAGGAGGGAGCCCAGGACTTGGTGGGGACAGGAAGGCAGCTGCCTTATCCAGATGTCAGCCTCGCCCGGCCAGCTGACTGTTTTCTCTGATCTCCAGCTGCTGGATGGGGGGCTTCGGGAGCTGTGGGAGGAGACAGGTCTGCAGCTGCCTCAAGGCCAGTACTCCTGGTTCCCTCTGGGACTATGGGAGGTGAGAGAGGACCCATCCCCACCACCACTAAGCACTGAATCAGCCCAGTGCCCAAAGAAGAGGAGTTAGGTGCACCATATGCCTCATTTAAATAAATGCCTTCCTGCTGACCCAGGCCCCAGTCTTCAGCCCAGGTGTCTCTTCTTCCAATAGCCTATGAGCTTTTCTCTCCACAAACCCCCTTGGCATGTTTTGACTGCTGAGAAGCATTTAGAGATGAGGGATCCTGTCTAGATCCAGGAAATCTTCCCCTGTTGTGTTCTCCTCTCCTTAGTCTGCCTATCCCCCCATGCTGAGCCAAGGCCACCCCAGATATCACCACATCGTTCTCTACATACTGGTGACTTCCCAGGAAACAGAGCAGCAGCTACAGGTAGGGTTGATGATGGGGTAAGGTTAATCGGGGAAGTCAGTCTATGAAAGTCTATAAAATTTCCAGTCTGTAAAAGTATAGCAGCTCTCTCTGTGTGCCTCCAACAAAGGCCCTCTGACAGATGTCTGGTGAGTCAGCTGTGATCAAGGGCCACTGAGAGTAAGTGTCTGACCCCCAGGAAAGAATGCAGCCAAACCAGGAAGAGGTGAGTGCCTATGCCTGGCTAAAGCCAGATGTCTTGGCGGCAGTGGCAGCCTCTGAAGATGGACCAGAGATGACTAGACCTCTCCCTTCACACCTGCTGCCCTTTGTTCAGTAAGCAGAGACCACTCCCATCAGTCTGCCTGCTTGGGTCCATGTATGCCCACCCTACTATAGTCTCTTGGCCATTTCTGGGAAAGGCTACGAAGAATGATCTTACTCCCAGGAGTTCCAGGCCCTGACCTGTGTCCCTTCTGTCTCAGGGCAGTGGAGCTTCAGGAAGATGTGGCCCAAAGTCTGGATCTGCCTGTGTCGACTCTGCTTCGGAAGTCTCTGAACACAAGGAAGGATGAGGAGAGAGTCAGTATGGGAACCAAATTTGCTCTTGGTCTATGGCTACAGCATCTGAAGAGGTAAGGGAAGGGATGTGTACAGGTTCAAACTGGTCAGTTTGTGTTAAACTGGGGGGCAGGGCAGAACACTGGTAGGAAAAAGGGGAAGGAGTCTGAACTTAAGACCATGACTTTGGATTCCAACACCTATTAACCTTATGATCAGTCTTACCTTCCTCCTCTGTAAAATAGAGGTAATGGTACTACCTCCCTCACAGGTGAGGAAAACACTTTGTGTAGGAGGTCACAAGGTCTTTTTTATCCTGTTATCCTGACCCTAGGTCCTCAAAGTATCACACATACCCCTCCCCAAAGCCAGAATCAGAATAAAACCGGACACTGGATGCCAACCCTCCTCAGCACCATCAAGAAAGCCAAGTAGATGCGACACTCTCCATTTCCCTATGGACATACATAGGATTCACAACCTTTATTGTCGGTGAGAACATTGCTACAACTTTGGAAATATGAAATTAAATTAAAACAAAGGTCATAAAAGAGGGAAGGGTGAATTTGGGG